>CM025855.1:22499562-22714562 GCA_003952965.2 Morella rubra
TTCTAAGTCACAGGTAGATATGAAATCCATTTGTCCATTCGCAAAAGTACTTCATATGAATATATACTTAGCGTTGTTGGTACGCTTGATTAAATCTGTAAGTAGAAACTATAGATTGCATCAAGGGAAGAAGAATGGTACCTCATCAAGGTAATCAACATCAAGATCGCCAGAGTTATCAACATTTCCAAACATGAATCCCAAAAACCGATTACCCCCACCAGCCTCCTCGTATTCTTCCTCATCATCTGCCAAAAGCAACCATTGCATGACAAAATTTGAACCTAAGTATACAAAACTATCTGCAAAATGAAATATAGTTTCTTAATGAGTTAAGCAAACAACTAACCTTCATCCCTTCCATCTTGAGAAGGGCTACCAGACTCGTAACCCATCTTCTACTGACAGCCCTGCAATATAATCAAAATATGAAGTCAGACATAAATATTTATGTAGAAAAAAAAAGTATCCAGCAGAAAACCACAGGAAACTAACCACCTAGTCACCAAGAAAAACAGAGGAAAAGGCAAGAATAAAGATTACAGAACTCAAGAATTTTAAGTTTCCAGCTTTTTTGTTCCAAAGAATTAAATGCAAAGAAATTTGAAGTAACGGAGTCAGATAGTTTTTACGTAGTATCGTCTCATCGCGAAAAGATAGGCTCTCACATTTTCTTCTTGCTTCAGATTCGAAAATCAAGCCATAAGGGACGAAGGAGCTATTCCTCAAGAAAAAGTGAACAGAGCTGGATGAATGGGAATAACTCATACAGAGAAAATCCTCAAGTTAAATTAAAACACCATGAATTCCAAACGAAATGCAACGGTAGAAACCGTGTGCGAGTTTCAAACCCGTGAAAAAAATTTAAAGAGCAGAAAAATTGACCAAGAAACAAACTGAACTTCTTATCAAAAAAAAAAGAAAAAGAAACAAACTGAACTAAAGTCCGTCAAAGAGTATAAGAGAAAAGAGGAAACATTATTTCAAGTGCATCTGATTCCAAAGTATAATTAAACAAACGAAAAATATGAGTTACTTTGGAATGGAATACGAGCAACGGAACAACAATTAAGTACGAATTGAATTTTCAAGGAAAGTTTAAGTAAAGGAAAACCTCAGGGCAAATACAAATGAAGCTCGCCGGTTAACGCTATGGGGAATTCGCGTTCAGGTGGGGGAATGGGCTTTTCTAAAACCCGAATAGAAACGAGCAGCTGAGAAGGCTAGCTACTGGAAATTTGCTGTGAGACAGAGAGAAACGATCAGACGCAGATGTTCAGTTCCGGTTTTAAGATCCAAACCGGGAATATAAAATAGATCGGGTCGGATCCCCTTGTTGGTAAGTACAGGTAGAGCTGGGCAAACCAGCTTCGGGGTCGATTTTTTTGACCCGAACCCCAGCCGAAAGTGATGGAACCCCGACCCAGACCCGTAGACCGGGTTCGGCTCGGGTTTGGCTTAAAAGGCCTAAAAGATGTGGCCCAGAATAGTTTGAGGTTTCAAGCCCAAAAACGTTCTGAGCTACCATTTTTTGGGCCCAGGACGCCTTGGGTCATATTTTTTCAACCTAAAATCACGCTCCCTTCAGATATGAGTTCAATTGTCCATGGCTCCATGCGTTCGGAGAGAAAGGAGAGGCTAGAAATTCAGAGAGAGAGTGAGGCGTGACCTAGGGCAGAGCAGAAAAAGGAGAGGCGAGAGGAGGGGATGAACGTCGCTAAGGAGTGAGATCTTGTGGGTATTTGTACATTCAACGTGAACACATGCGGCCAGGTTGCTTCCGGTTGACCGTTGACGTTAAAAAGGACGAGATGAGAGTCGCCAAGGTTAGGGCAGCAAAGAGAGAGGAGAGGCCAGAAATTGAGAGAGGAGAGCTAGGGCAGCGCCGCAGCAGAAAGACGGAGAGAGAGTGAGGCGTGGCCTAGGGCAGAGCAGAGAGATGGAGAGAGAGGAGAGCTAAGGCAGCAAAGAGACATAGAGAGTGGGAAAGACTGAGATATGGCTGCTAGAGAGGAGTGGCTGAGAGTGGCGTGAAGTGAGAGGCCAGAGAGAGAGGGGGGAACGCAGCGATGCTAAGGGAGGGAGAAGGAGACTCAACTACCGGGGGGGGAGAATTGCAAGGGTTAGGACTTAGGTTTATTTACCCTTAGCGAAACGCACCGTTTCAGTAAGGGTAGAAATGCAAAATTTTGTTTATTTTATTCGGGTCGGGTTCAAGTTGCATATCGGGTATGCTACAAACCCCCGAACCCGAAAACTGGTTTTTTATTAATATAAAACCCGATCCCAACCCCGAACCCGTATAAACCCACCCCGATAGGGTAGGATCGGGCCGGAAACGAGTCGGGTCACGGGTTTTTTGCCCAGCCCTAAGTATAAGAGATTAAGTTGGATCCACGTGGCTTCCTTACAGATCGGTTTGTAACATATACAATGCGATTCAATAAAAATATTCAAAATCTCAAAAATTCTTACATAAACATTGATACTTTTTACAAACTTTTATCAAATTTACACACAAATTTTAATATTTTTTTTCAAAAAAAATAAATAAATATTGTTTTATTAAATAATTATGTCAAATCATCTCTAAATATCTTTAAAATTTTCATTATTTTATACAAAAATTTATAAACTCTAATTTATATAAATATTTAAAATTCTATCAAAATTTTAAAAAAGCTTACAACCTTTTACCAACCGAACGTACCCGCGTCTGGAGACTGGCATCTTTTAAAGCGCTTCACATTGGCTATACTCGGTGCATTTGTCCATTTCGAGCATCTTACCGTTGCAGCTTAACATCTTTTAGAATTTGCTCAACCAGCTGCACCAACATTGCTGGTCACACCCACTTTCGCCTAACCCGAAAACTGCCACCTTCGGCCTTCAATCCCAAGTCGTTTCCAAAGCCCACACCCCCGACTCTCATCTCCTATCCCAACTCTGCCACAGGCCCACACGCTAGTTTTTCCGACAATCCTACATCTCTCAGGCGCACGTTGCCATCGACCCAACCATCTTCGGCTAAATCAACAGTCGCTCCACCTCCTAACTGGCCCAATAACCCCACAATCTCAAAGCCCTCAAGAGCAAAATTCTTCTTATCCGCAGAATTCGACTCCGATGTCCTCTATCCTGAATCTCTCCCCAGGCCGGCAGGCCCGGCACCCACTTGCCCTCGAATCTCGATTACGTGAAGTCTCTGTTCTGCGAAGTTGCATGTCATTACACGTGGATTGATAATCCGTCTCATTTTTTCATTTTCTGAACTTCCTTATGAGTTTCGTTCTTACTTCTTATATTGTCGTCTTACATTATCTGTATTTTATAATTTCTTCTGTAAATTTGAAATTCCTGTTTATTTTCTTCATCTTCTTGTTAACAAATATGAGTACGAATCAGTTCGACTGCGGAAGCGTCCAAAACTAGTGCCCCACAACTTCACCAAATTTCCACTCATGCCGTCGTACGTGCCTTCAACACCCGTCTGATAATTTGTGGCAGCATTTAATTTAATCTAATCAATTCTTGAAATTAAATAAAGTAAACAAACAAACGAATTAAGACAAGCTCCTGATGCCAAGTTGGCATCTCAAAAGAGAAATAGAGAAACACAAAATTAGAGCACGCGCGGGTGAAGAGACGCACGATGATGGTGGAGCGTTTCCAGTTCACATCTGAAAGGAGGAAGTCGGACATCATCTTGGTAGAACTAAGTTGGCCACTAAATGTGATTCATCAAAATCATGGCCCCATTTTCTTAAAACTTCGGTTTCTCCGTCTTTCTTGGAGACACGGACAACAGTTTCTGGATCCAACTGACCAACTCATCTGTGCCCCTTTTTTTACCCCTTCCAATGCTCCTTCTCAGTCCATTCGCTGCCACGTTCCTTCCAACACTCTCTCAGGATCCTCTTCCCCTCAGACCTCTCCAATGGCAACTCCTTCCCCAACCTCTTTCTCGCAGCTCTTCGGTTCTTCCTTGGGTGTTCCCAGAGCTTCGTTAAAGGCGTCAACCGTGGGTTCCTGCATGCTCTCTCTCTTCGAGGTTTCACATTCCTTTGTTTTTTGTTTTTATTTTAATTCATTGTCATTCTGGCGACAGATCTTTGGTCCTAAGCTGAAATCAGGAGAGGCTGGGCAGACCCATTTGAGATTATGGAGTTCTTTTAAGTGAGTTGCTGTTTTGATTACCATGGTTTCAAATTGTCTTAATTGCATTGCTGTCATGCAGTTATTCTAGTAGTCTTTTGAAGTAGTTTTAATTTTTAAACATCTGAAGCTCCTTTTATGTTCTTTCTAATTAAAGGTAGATGTTGATGCCGAATGATTTAGATAAAGATTTACCTATTCTGATAGAAGTGAGAATGCCTGAATTTGATTTTATTGGTAAAAAAAAAAGTGTCTTTCTGTTTCAATCTCGTAACAAAAGGTAACCCCCCCCCAAACAAGAATTAATGATTTTGGAGTGAAAAACAATAACCTGGGTCTGCTTAAATAAATAAAAAAAGAAAGAGAGAACAAAGAACAGCGAATACAAAAAGCAAAGAAAATTTGAACCTAGTTCTGAAAATTTGCATTACAAGGATGGCGATTTCCTTTTTGTTTTGTACAGATGATATTTCTTTTGTTTGAGTGGCATCCCTATCCCTGCTATAAATCCGTTGTCGTAAGACTGCTTTGATGCTTGCAGGACTGATCCACATTTAGAATTAAAGGCTTCAAAGGAGCCCTTAGGACTAACTCAGCAACTTGACAATAACAGGCTGGAGAGCGTGACTGAAACTGAGAATGGCTGTGATCTGTTTGAAGATCTGAAACATCGGTTTCTGAGTTTCAAAAAGCATCAATTCGAGTAAGCAGAAAATTACTGGCCTGAGGTTGTTGGGCTTTGACCAGTTAGTTTTCTTCCAAAGTGACTTGTATTATCTGCACAGGGAAAACTTGGACCATTTTCAAAATCTAGCTCAGGGTCAATCACCAAAGGTGATAACTCTTTTTTGCTTTTTCTGAAACCTACTTGTACTGATGTCAAGAAAAACTTTTATGGATAACCTCACTATTTTATTTTATGAAGTACCTGGATGGGTGACCTGTTAAAACTAACAAGTTTTAGAACAGTTCATGGTTATTGCTTGCGCAGACTCTAGGGTTTGCCCCTCATACATCCTGGGGTTTCAACCAGGGGACGCATTCATGGTCAGAAACATAGCAAATCTGGTGCCTACATTTGAGGTGCATATTTTCTTGCGGCATTTGGTTCATTTGGAAATTCTGTCTCGAATAGATACGCATTGAGGCGACAAAGTGTTTTCCCCCTTTATTTCTTTGTTCTTTTTATGTGCAGGCTGGACCCTCAGAAACAAATGCTGCATTAGAATTTGCTGTAAACTCTCTTAAAGTAAGTATTTTGTCCCTAGATTTCTAGCACACAGGCTCCTTTTTACCCAAGACACGTGTATCCAATGCCCTTTCTTTAGTATAACATTTTGATTGGAAGTGGTGGTGACCAAGGTGACAAAATGACTCACTAGGTGCTTGGAACTATGTGTAGTTGGTGATTAATCAGCAACGCTCTGATAAAAATAGGGGAGCAGAGTCAATAAATGCCAAGCAGAGTTGTCTTTAATTCTTACAAAAACTGCAAGAATACATTTCGGAGAATGAGCTTGTGTCTGCCAGAAAAAGAAAAATTTTAGGAATTGGAAGTATGTTTTGTGGTTGCAAAGTTATTAGAGGTAATTTAGATGTACAAATTCAAGCATCAAAGTCCAACGAAAAAGTTGCTTGCAAATCGAGAGAATATCAATTCAGAAGTTCCTCGAGCTTATCAGCAGAGCTTGTTGCTTGCCAAGACGTAAAGCTGTTCTGGCTGCATCTTTGGCATCTTAAATTCAACCACAAAATCCAGAGGATTTGTTTCCCTGTGAGAAGTGATAATTTCTATTGCAGGTTGAGAACATATTAGTCATTGGCCACAGCTGCTGTGGAGGCATTCGTGCCCTCATGAGTATGGAAGATGAAGCAGATTCAAGGTAACCAAGGAAACACTGGCTTTTTCCTATTAGTATTTGCATGTATTTTTTAGAGCACTTCTGAGAAATGTACTAGTAGTTGGCATGGATAACAGTGCAGACCTGTTTGTCTAAACTCTTCTGTACAGTAGCTTTATCAGAAGTTGGGTGGTTGTCGGAAAGAATGCAAGGTTAATTACAAAGTCTGCAGCTTCCAACCTAAGTTTTGACCAGCAGTGCAAACACTGTGAGAAGGTAATTTGTTTCATCCAGAATTTAGAGTTTCGAATCCCATGGTATGACACGGTTTGATACAGACAGATATTCACATATTTATTGTGCTAACAATGTAAAGGTGTCCTCTAATATAAATTCAGGAATTGATTTCTAGGTTTGATGCCTCCTGTATCTGAAGAAAAGGACACCTATGGTGCAAAGACAACCATTCTATTCTATGAAGTCAAAATAGAACTTCTCTCTCTAATGCACTAGGGGAAAAAGTGGGTGGGGGTGGGATTTAAGTTGTGGGGATGGGCAAGTTAATGGATTCCGATGGTTGAAGGTTGTGAGGGGATGTTTTAGAAACAGAATATCATGCAATTTCTTGAAAAGAAGGGCATATGGTTACATAATGTGGCTGTTAGGTTGAGATAGATAAACCCTTCCTGCCCTTGCAGATTAATCACAATCCGACTATTTTTGTTTGTTTCAAGAGTTTACATAGATAAATGGTGATTCCCTGGTCAGAAATGAATCTAATTGGAGGTAGAAGTACGAGCTAGTTCCCTAATAGTGAGCTAATTTGACTTGCATGTATGTTGTGCATATCTTTTAAGAGTGGGATCTTTATGTGTGAGAGGTTTTTGCACAAACTTCATGCAAATATAGCAGCTCCCATGCTACTAACAACTGGCGCTCCGATAGTATAAGTCAACATACCAGATTTGTAAAACAATTGTTGCTGCGTCGTCTGTCTGAGGCTCTTACACATGTAACTCATTGCAGGAATCAGTCAACCATTCCTTGTTAAACCTGCTCACTTACCCCTGGATAGAAGAAAAAGTGGCCAAGGGGCAACTCTCTGTGCATGGTGGGTACTATGACTTCGTGGACTGTACATTTGAGAAATGGACGCTGGATTTCGAGGGTAGCAATTGTGAAAAAAGTAGCACTTGCAGTCAAAAACCGACTTTATTGGTGCTGAATTCACCTAAAAATAGCATACCATACCACACTGAATAGTGAATTCTCTGTCATTGTAATTCTTTTTATTTGTGTCCCCAAAGCGTTTCTTATTGGAAAGTGGAGCCACAAGAATGTGAATAAGACATTGATTGAGAACAGATTGTAAAAATCTATCTGCCGGTTGTGATGCGTCGGACAGTTACTTGAAAGGACTTCTAAGCCTGCTTGGCTGAAGGGGTAGCTGCTTTCTTGGTTGCGCGATTGATTTTAGATTATAGTATAATAAATCTTCATCTCAAAATCGATGGACGTGAATTTACTTCTCTCCCTCAGTGCCTCTGCATACATTTGATGAGTGTCCTCTAATTTGGCATTCACTCCAGTAGGTTGATTCCGAAGCTTTCAGCTAATGTTTGTGTTGTTGCTCCAAGACGTAATCTGTTCTGGCTGCATCTTTGATCTTAAATTCAACCACAAAATCCAGAGCTTTTGACATGTTCCTAGAGCACTTCTGAGAAATGTATTAGTATTGGCACAGTGCAGACCTGTTTGTCTAAACCAGTAGCTTTATCAGAAGTTGGGTGGTTGTGGAAAGAAGCAAGGTTATTACGAAGTCTGCAGCTTCCAACCTAAGTTTTGACCAGAAGTGCAGACACTGTGAGAAGGATTTTTTCATCCGAATTTAGAGTTCAATCCCATGGTATGACGGTTTGATACAGACAGATATTCACATATTTGTTGTGCTAACAATGTAAAGGTGTCCTCTAGGGGAATTCAGGAATTGATTACTAGGTTGATGGTATCTGAAGAAAAACACTATCGGTGCAAAGACAACCATACTATTCTATGAAGTCGCACTAGAACTTTCTCTCTAATGTAGTGGGTGGGAATGGGTTCGGATGGTTGAAGGTTGTGAGGGATGGAGGTTTTAGAAACAGAATAGCTTGCAATTTCTTGAAAAGAAGGGCATATGGTTACATAATGTGGCTGTTAGGTTGAGATAGATAAACCCTTCCTGCCCTTGCAGATTAATCAAGATCCAAATATTTTGGTTTGTTTGAGGAGTTTAGATAGATAAATGGTTGATGCCCTGTGGTCAGAAATGGGTTTAATCTATTTACACGAAGTTGGGCACATAAATGGGGAAGAAATACAAGCTAGTTCCCAAATGGTGAGGCTAATTCTACTTTAATGTATGTTGTCCTTATCTTTAAGAGTTGGATCTTTTATGTGTGAGAGGTTTTTGCACAAACTTCATGCAAATATAGCAGCTCCCATGCTACTAATAAGTTTATACTCTGATAGTAATAAGACAACATGCGATTTGTAAAAAAATTGTTTCTGTGTCGTGTGTCTGAGGCTCTTACACAGTTACACATTTCTATAACTCATTGCAGGAATCAGTCAACCGTTCCTTGTTAAACCTGCTCACTTACCCCTGGATAGAAGAAAAAGTGGCCAAGGGGCAATTCTCTGTGCATGGTGGGTATTACGACTTCGTGGACTGTACATTTGAGAAGTGGACACTAATTTTCGAGGGTAGCAATTGTGAAAAAAATAGCAAGGTTGCAGTAAAAAACCGACTTTATTGGTGCTGAATTCACCTAAACATAGCCCATACCACACTGAGTAGTGAATTCTCTGTCATTGTAATTCTTTTTATTTGTGTCCCCTAAGCGTTTCTTATTGGAAAGTGGAGCCACAAGAATGTGAATAAGACATTGATTGAGAACAGATTGTAAAAATCTATCTGCCCGTTGTGATGCGGCGGACAGTTACTTGAAAGGACTTCTAAGCCTGCTTGGCTAAAGGGGTAGCTGCTTTCTTGGTCGTGCGATTGATTGTAAAATTCTCGACAGACTCGTCAATGATGTTGCTAGCTTCTAGCATTCTGAGGTAAGAGAGAAGTAAAAACAAACATCGTTGACGAGTCTGTCGATATTGGTGGCCGCTTTCTTATGTGAGCCTTCGGAGTTCTATAGTTCGTTGTGACTTGTGAGTCTCACTCTCTGAAGCTGCAGCGAGTCTTTGGACTTACCTTTAAAGACGAGAATTGAGAGTAACTTTTTTTTTTTTTTTTTAATAGAATTTTGATTTTTAGTCATTGATTTTGCAGCCATTTTATTTTTAGTCAATGGGTCAAAATTTGAGTCTTTAAGTTTGCCATCTTTGAAAAAGATAGTTTTTCCGTTATTCTTCCGTCCCTTCTATTAACAGAATCTTCTCACACGTCAGCAAGACCTTTCACGTCGGTCTAAATTTTCCTCCTCAGCCTCCTTCCATTTGTCGCTCTTCCCTAAACGACACACAAAACACCAAGCGTATCGACGAAATGGAGGGACCCTCTGAAGTATCCCCCGACGGCACCATCAAGTTTGAGGAAAAAGATGGTATTGACTATGCAGCCGTCGCTGTTCAGCTGCCTGGTGGTGAGCTGTGAGCGTGTGCCGCTCCTTTTCACCATCAAGCAATTGGTAGCATCTGGCAAACCAGAGAGCTTTAGTGGCGAGTTTTTGGTAACATCCTACCGTGGCTTATCTTTCTTGGACCCAAAAGGAAGGGGTGGCTCAACAGGACATTATGACAATGCAATTGCATTGCTTGCTGGAGGAAAAGGAGACGAAGAAGAGCTTGTCGAGGAGAACACTAAAAATGCTTCATCGTCAAAAGGGAAAATCACCCTGAGTGTCACCAAGACCAAGCCCGAGACGGGGGAGGTGATTGGTGTGTTTGAGAGCGTCCAGCCATCAGACACTGACTTGGGAGCACAGGCTCCAAAAGATGTTAAGGATGTCAAGGGATCTGGTATGCTCAGCTCGAGTCACAGGACCTCTTTTTAACATGATTGTTTAACATTATATCGCTTCAGATTTTGCTTTAAGTCGAAGTGTTGCCTAAACTTCCCTCTCTGTGAACAGTCGGAGAAACACTGTAGATTATTATCCAGTGTTGTATATTATTATGGCTTGTGATAATGATTTTATGAAAATTCAAAGCCTCCGTTTTGAAATTATGCTGTTTCCCCATTCTTTCTTTTTTTTTTTATAAGAACGAGGAGAAGAGTGTAAATGTGGATTGTAATTGTAATGGTGCGCTCCGAATAAAAAATTGTGTCGTTCCATGGGGAATCTTTATTTATAGAAATCATTGAAAACAAAAGTTGCCCCAAAATGCAACAGAAAAATATTACTAATTTTTCAAACTATTGTATTTCGTAACGCCTCTTAACAAAATATTGTACATAAATTTGTTGGGTTCTGGTATTTCGAGTCCTGCATATTCGAGATCTCCGGTAGTGGAGATGGCAGAGAAAGAAACTATTCTCCTTACTGTGACTTAATAGTTATTCATTTATATATCTATATTGATCAAATGCATATATTTACTAATGTGTGACTATTAAATACAAATAAACAAATAAATAAGAAACTTATAATACATACAAGTGTACCGAGCTTTTAAATGAAGCTCAAATGAGCCGAGTCGAGCTTATATGAATTTTGTTCGCGAGCTTAAATTCGAGCGAGCCGAAGTTTAGCTTGTTTAATATTCAAGCTATAAATGGTATTCGAAATTGGCTCGTTTATTAAACGAACCAATTTCAAGTCGAGCTTATACGAGCTGAGTTTGAATTGTTCATGAACAACTAGTTCATTTTCAACCCTAACTGTGAGGTGATTTGCTTACTGTGAGGGTCTCGTTGGTTAAGCCTTAAAGGATGATCTGTGCATGGAATTGCTTAAGTCCTCTCATGGATGAACATTTCTCTAAGTTGTGGTGGAGGTCTCGGTGAGCAGGAGAGTTCAATCTGTGGGTGAAAGCAGTGGATAAAGAATGGAATTGGAAGATGGAGTGCCTAAGGCGGCAACCAATGGTTGAACATTTGAGACTTGTTTAGGGGAGAACGACAAATGGCAGGAGGCGAGTGGAAGGAGGCTGAGGTGGAGAAGTTAGACTGACGTAGAGGGTCTTAGTAATGTGTGAGAGATTCCATTAATGAGAGTGATGGAATAGTAACGAAAGGACTATTTTGTTTTTAGGGAAATTAACAATATGGTCACGAGGTTTATACCTCGCTGACGATTTAGTCATTAGGTTTCATTTTTTTACTTTATGGTCACTGAGTCCATACCCATGTGACGATTGGGTCCTACCGTCCATATTCTGTCAATCTATTTAATGGAATATAATGCCACATTAGCATTTTGCCCAGTCAGCCCAAACTAATGTAATTAAGCAGCCAGCTCACTCAAAACACCTACAACACACCGTTTCACTCAAGCATAAGATTTTGCCCAAAGACGTAAACGACACACAGTATGAGATTCATCTTCCCTATTTTCAGCGTGCCTTAGCCTCTGTAACGCCGTCTACCACATAGAGGACTCCTTCAGCTTGGATCACGGCACCAAATTAGGTTCAAATGTCTGAGAAAAGGCTAGTCTCCCCTTCTCTGTGACGCATTTCTTCATAAATCAAATTTTGTTTGTCTGGTTCTTCACCGGCAACAAACACGTGAAGTTCTCCTCTATTTGAAGCCAGCTGCATCCAAGCATTTTCCTGAGGCCCTTTTGTTTAATTAAATACCTCAAGTACGATACCTCACCCCACCTTCCGGAAGCTGCACATGCATTTGCAAGGGGTTCATGCTGAGTAGTGCTTTCGTTGTTATTGTTCCAAGATAAGGTGTTGTTGAATTATGGTGGTCTCTTCTGTTTTGGAGGATTTTCTTTGGCTCTGCTAATGTTAATGTTTCTGGCTTTTGATTAATCTAATGTAATATTTTTACTTAAGACTTATGTGCCTTGTGTGTGAGAGAAAGATAGAGATTCCATTCCGAACTATGATTGGTACGTTATCTGTTTGATGTTAATCTTCACAGAGAGATTCAAATAGTTTGCGTGAAAGTGCCATCAACGCCTTACGCCCCCAATTGTTTGCCAATTTTGTGTAGAAGTTAATCGGCCTATCTTTGTCAGAGTGGACACCAGAAATATGCAGCAGTTATGCTATCTTTGTCATATCAACCAATACTGATATACCCAATTCCTGAAACTCAAGGTCTCCTCAAACTCTACAACCGTGGTAACCATATGTTTTCCAAATTCGTATGGTAAAGGTTTATGAACAAATAAAGAATGCCATTTGTAATCAACAAAATTAATGTACATATAGAACTTTCTACCAAGTAAGTTTTCCTCTGAGAAGCAGCTAAGCTTTTTTATCTGCACTCTAACAATGGCCTCCGCAGCATTTTTTTTTCTTTGGCTACAAAACATGAGTCTGCAAATTCACATTCTCTGAATGGCACGCAGCCACTAGGTGCTCCACCCCCTTAGGAAGAGTGCATAAAATTCATCGGTTGACCATGTAAACCAAAAGGCTTTCTAACTCAGCTATGTCAGACAAAGGGCATTGAGCAACACATGAACCAAAATGAGGTCTACAAAATACTGGTGCCCAATTTGGCCATCTCTCCACTTCATCTTAATTGGACCCGACCATAATGCACACCACCATTACACCAGTTATCAAAATGCCAAGGAAAAGTCATATCATCAATCACGCCCGAAACTACCCCAGCTTGCTTCAATTTCTCCAGAAGTACCCAGTTAAATACTTCCATTTTATTAGGATCAAATGCCAGTAACCGAGCATATCCACCAGTTGCCACCGTTGTCCTGTAAAAACAATCTAAAAGCACAATGTGCAGAGTAGACCCAACCATTACTCTCTAACAATCCCAGCCACTGCACCATGGACGTTGGCATGGAAACTCAGGTGCTAATAACGACCATGGATGTCCGATACGGAATGGAACCCCTTTTTCTAAGGAATTCCATTTGGGAAAAGAAAAGAGACTTGTGACTATATCTACAGACCTGAAGGAAGTTTTTAAGCATTTTCTCGTAGCCATGGCCTGCGTTGCCACTTCATCTTAATTGGACCCGACCATAATGCACACCACCATTCACACAGCTCAGTTATCAAAATGCCAAGGAAAAGTCATATCGAAGTTATCAATCACGCCCGAAACTACCCCAGCTTGCTTCAATTTCTCCAGAAGTACCCAGTTAAATACTTCCATTTTATTAGGATCAAATGCCAGTAACCGAGCATATCCACCAGTTGCCACCGTTGTCCTGTAAAAACAATCTAAAAGCACAATGTGCAGAGTAGACCCAACCATTACTCTCTAACAATCCCAATAAGCCACTGCACCATGGACGTTGGCATGGAAACTCAGGTGCTAGGCATCGGTAACGACCATGGATGTCCGATACGGAGCCCGATGGATGTCCTTTCCTACCCCTTTTTCTAAGGAATTCCATTTGGGAAAAGAAAAGAGACTTGAACACATGACTATATCTACAGACCTGAAGGAAGTTTTTAAGCATTTTCTCGTAGCCTTTTAGTCTGGCCTGCGTTGCTTTGATTAGAGCAGTGGTTTTGAGCCTCAGAAGTTGCGAAAGCGTCTTGGTTCGATAAGTAAAGCTCTGAGGCCTACAACAAAGTGCACCAACTTCTCCAAATATGTCTCCTGATTGCATAGTGCCTACAACTTGCTCTTTCTCCGCCTCGCAAGTAACGACCGTCATTCCCGATTTGGCAATCATCATTCTTACCATTTCGAGTCCACCTCTCAGACTAAGTGTCCGTGCTAAAATCAGATTTTTCACATGTTTCTAGCTCATGCAACTGAACTAAGGTTTTGTAAAACCTGATTGGAATCTTGCGAAGCTCTAGGTCAAACATGAACCTCGGAGGCGAAAACTTTAGACCCTCAAAGTGCCTAAAGAGCATGATTATCGTTAGATTGTAATCCCCAGCAAAGTCTGGCTGAACCTGAAGCGAAACAGAGTAAGACCCATTACGAAAGTCTTTGACTAGTGGCCTGGATTTCCAAGAATCACCTGAAAGATCAGTCTCAAAGAAATCTCCACCTAAACAGCGAGGATTTCCATACTCATCCAGTGCTTGGAAATCAAATTCATGGATGGAAATCACGGAACGCTAGGGCAAGGGATGAACCATGGGTGTTCTGTTCTCTTCTTTGTGGGGGGAAATCAAAAGTAAAATGGTGTGATTCAGCGTTTTCCCTTTCCACCTTAAAGTGTTGTGTGTTGTTTAGCATGAGGGTTTTAATTTACATGACAAAACGCAGAGTTTTGTTTAACGATGATTTTACGTGTTAATCTATGACGCTGATGTATTAAAATACTGACGTGGCATAATATTTTGTTAAATAGATTGATGAAACATATACGGTAGGACCCAATCGTCACACGAGAATAGACTCAGTGATCATAAAGTAAAAAAATAAAACTTAATAACTAAGTCGTTGTAGAGTTATAAATCTGATAACTATATTGTCAATTTTTTTCTTTTTTAAAGATGACAAACTTAGAAACTAAAATTTTGACACATTAAAATGCAGGACTAAAAATGAAATGAGTGCAAATCCTAGTGCCTTCGACACTCGTCTGATAATTTGTGGCAGCATTTAACGATAAATTCTTGACATTAAATAAATAAACATAAAGAAAACAAACAAACAAACGAATTATAAGATAAGTTCCTGATGCCAAGTTGGCATCCCGAAAGAGAAAATAAAGAAACACAAAATTGGAGCACGCGCGGGGGAAGAGGCGCATGATGATGGCGTGGCGTTTTCAGTTCAGATATGAAAGTGGAAAGTCGGACAACTTGGTAGAACTGATAGTTGGCCACTAAATGCGATTCATCAAAATCCTGGCCCCATTTTCTTAAAACTTCGGTTTCTCCGTCTTTCTTGGAGACACGGACAACTGTTTCTGGATCCAATGACCAACTCATCTGTGCCCTTTTTTTACCCTCCAATGCTCCTTCTCAGTCCATTCGCTGCCACGTTCCTTCCAACACTCTCTCAGAATCCTCTTCACCTCCGACCTCTCCAATGGCAACTCCTTCCCCAACCTCTTTCTCACAGCTCGTCGGTTCTTCCTTGGGTGTTCCCAGAGCTTCGTTAAAGGCGTCAACCGTGGGTTCCTGCATGCTCTCTCTCTTCGAGGTTTCACATTCCTTTTGTTTTTTATTTTAATTCATTGTCATTCTGGCGACAGATCTTTGGTCCTAAGCTGAAATCAGGAGAGGCTGGGCAGACCCATTTGAGATTATGGAGTTCTTTTAAGTAAGTTGCTGTTTTGATTACCATGGTTTCAAATTGTTTTAATTGCATTGCTGCCATGCAGTTATTCTAGTAGTCTTTTGAAGTAGTTTTAATTTTTAAACATCTGAAGCTCCTTTTATGTTCTTTCTAATTAAAGGTAGATGTTGATGCCGAATGATTTAGATAAAGATTTACCTATTCTGATAGAAGTGAGAATGCCTGAATTTGATTTTATTGGTAAAAAAAAAATGTCTTTCTGTTTCAATCTCGTAACAAAAGGTTGTCCCCCTCCCAAGAATTAATGATTTTGGAGTGAAAATTATAATAACCTGGGTCTGCTTAAATAAATAAAGAAAAGAAAGAGAGAACAAAGAACTGCGAATACAAAAAGCAAAGAAAATTTGAACCTAGTTCTGAAAATTTGCATTACAAGGATGGCGATTTCCTTTTTGTTTTGTACAGATGATATTTCTTTTGTTTGAGTGGCATCCCTATCCCTGCTATAAATCCGTTGTCGTAAGACTGCTTTGATGCTTGCAGGACTGATCCACATTTAGAATTAAAGGCTTCAAAGGAGCCCTTAGGACTACTCAGCAACTTGACAATACAGGCTGGAGAGCGTGACTGAAACTGAGAATGGCTGTGATCTGTTTGAAGATCTGAAACATCGGTTTCTGAGTTTCAAAAAGCATCAATTCGAGTAAGCAGAAAATTACTGGCCTGAGGTTGCTGGGCTTTGACCAGTTAGTTTTCTTCCAAAGTGACTTGTATTATCTGCACAGGGAAAACTTGGACCATTTTCAAAATCTAGCTCAGGGTCAATCACCAAAGGTGATAACTCTTTTTTGCTTTTTTTGAAACCTACTTGTACTGATGTCAAGAAAAACTTTGGATGGATAACCTCCCAAGTTTATTTTATGAGGTACCTGGATGGGTGACCTGTTAAAACTAACAAGTTTTAGAACAGTTCATGGTTATTGCTTGCGCAGACTCTAGGGTTTGCCCCTCATACATTCTGGGGTTTCAACCAGGGGAAGCATTCATGGTCAGAAACATAGCAAATCTGGTGCCTACATTTGAGGTGCATATTTTCTTGCGGCATTTGGTTCATTTGGAAATTCTGTCTCGAATAGATACGCATTGAGGCGACAAAGTGTTTTCCCCCTTTATTTCTTTGTTCTTTTTATGTGCAGGCTGGACCCTCTGAAACAAATGCTGCATTAGAATTTGCTGTAAACTCTCTTAAAGTAAGTATTTCGTACCTAGATTATTTTCGCACAGGCTCCTTTTTACCCATGACACGTGTATCCAATGCGCTTTCTTAGTATGGCATTTTGATTTGGAAGTGGTGGTGACCAAGTTGACAAAATGACTGACTAGGTGCTCGGAACTATGTTTAGTTGGTGATTAATCAGAGCAACGTCTGATAAAAATAGGGGAGCAGAGTCAATAAATGCCAAGCGAAGTTGTCTTTAATTCTTACAAAAACTGCAAGAATACATTTCGGAGAATGAGCTTGTGTCTGCCAGAAAAAGAAAAATTTTAGGAATTGGAAGTATGTTTTGTGGTTGCAAAGTTATTAGAGGTAATTTAGATGTACAAATTCAAGCATCAATAGTCCAATGCAAAAGTTGCTTGCAAATTGAGAGAATATCAGTCCAGAAGTTCCTTGAGCTTATCAGTAGAGTTTGTTGCTTGCCAAGACGTAAATCTGTTCTGGCTGCATCTTTGGCATCTTAAATTCAACCACAAAATCCAGAGATTTTTTTACCCTGTGAGAAGTGATAATTTCTATTGCAGGTTGAGAACATATTAGTCATTGGCCACAGCTGCTGTGGAGGCATTCGTGCCCTCATGAGTATGGAAGATGAAGCAGATTCAAGGTAATTAAGGAAACACTGGCCTTTTTCCTACTGGTATTTGCACGTAATTTTTAGAGCACTTCTGAGAAATGTATTAGTAGTTGGCATAGATAACAGTGCAGACCTGTTTGTCTAAACTCTTCTGTACAGTAGCTTTATCAGAAGTTGGGTGGTTGTTGGAAAGAATGCAAGGTTAATTACGAAGTCTGCAGCTTCCAACCTAAGTTTTGACCAGCAGTGCAGACACTGTGAGAAGGTAATTTTTTTCATCCTGAATTTAGAGTTTCCAATCCCATGGTATGACGGTTTGATACAGACAGATATTCACATATTTGTTGTGCTAACAATGTAAAGTTGTCCTCTAATTTGGAATTCAGGAATTGATTACTAGGTTTGATGCCTCCTGTATCTGAAGAAAAGGACACCTATCGGTGCAAAGACAACCATACTATTCTATGAAGTCACACTAGAACTTTCTCTCTAATGCACTAGGGGAAAAAGTGGGTGGGAGTGGGATTTTAGTTGTGGGAATGGGTTTCGATGGTTGAAGGTTGTGAGAGGAGGTTTTAGAAACAGAATAGCTTGCAATTTCTTGAAAAGAAGGGCATATGGTTACATAATGTGGCTGTTAGGTTGAGATAGATAAAACCTTCCTGCCCTAGCAGATTAATCATGATCCGACTATTTTTGTTTGTTTCGAGAGTTTAGATAGATAAATGGTTGATGCCCTGTGGTCAGAAATGGGTTTAATCTATTTACACGAAGTTGGGCACATAAATGGGGAAGAAATACAAGCTAGTTCCCAAATGGTGAGGCTAATTCTACTTGCATGTATGTTGTGCATATCTTTTAAGAGTTGGATCTTTATGTATGAGAGCTTTTTGCACAAACTTCATGCAAATATAGCAGCTCCCGTGCTACTAAGAACTGGCGCTCTGAGAGTACAAGACAAGACAACATGCCAGATTTGTGAAAAAAATTGTTTCTGTGTCGTGTGTCTGAGGCTCTTACACATTTCTATAACGCATTGCAGGAGTCAGTCAACCACTCTTTGTTAAACCTGCTCACTTACCCGTGGATAGAAGAAAAAGTCGCCAAGGGGCAACTCTCGGTGCATGGTGGGTACTATGACTTCGTGGACTGTACATTTGAGAAGTGGACACTGGATTTCGAGAGTAGCAATTGTGAAAAAAATAGCAGAGTTGCAGTCAAAAACCGACTCTATTGGTGCTGAATTCGCCTAAAAATAGCGTACCATCCCACACTGAAATAGTGAATTCTCTGTCATTGTAATTCTTTTTATTTGTGTCCCCTAAGCGTTTCTTATTGGAAAGTGGAGCCACAAGAATGTGAATAAGACATTGATTGAGAACAGATTGTAAAAATCTGTCTGCCCGTTGTGATACGGCGGACAGATACTTGAAATGACTTCTAAGCCTGCTTGGCTGAAGGTGTAGCTGCTTTCTTGGTACTGCGATTGATTTTAGATTCTAGTAGGAATAAATCTTCGTCTCAAAATCGGTGGACGTCAATTCTCTCTCTCTCTCTCTGACGCTGCAGCAAGTCTTTGGATTTAACTTTAAAGAAGAGACTTGAGAGTAACTTTTTGTTGAGAAAGGCTAGTAAGCAGGCAGCATTGTCAAATTGTCAGGAAGGACGCGGAATGGAACTGATACGCGATCCTTTTATTCCTTGCTTTCCTCCTCTACAGGAAGATTGCAATTCGTTCGAAGGAAACCACGGGGCCACAGAAGTTTCCGCATGGCCCCGACCCCGAATCAACAGTATTGAAAAAGTATAGAACTGGAACAATATTACAGTAGGTTCCGCATACCTATTTACCTTCCCCGTTCTAATTGTCTACTTTTCTTCCAAAATACATTTTTCAACTAATCTAGTCTTTTCTATACTTGGTAAATACATTTTCCAACTGCCAAGTGCCAAGGATGTGTGTACAGACTTGAAAAATAATACCTTGGGTCATGTTTGTTTATATATATATATATATATTTAACTTTATAAATAAATTTTTCAAAAAGTCAAAATTTTTACTGCTAAACATTAAAACTTCAATATTTTCTTTTTAAAAAATTAAATTAAATTTTCTCTCTCTTTACTTTTTAATAAACTCTATTTTTATTTTATTAAAAAATTCCATCAAATCTTCTTCTTCTTCTTCTTCTTCTTTAAGTTTTAACAAACTCTAATAAAAATTATTTTACATTCAAACATTCTTAAACTTTTTCACTAATTTTTTAAGAAAAACTCTCCTAAAAAGTTAAAACTCTTAATTTTTTTCTACAAGCTCAAAATTTTAAAATTTTTTTGCTTCCCAAACATGCTGAGTGACGAGACGTAGCAATTTTTACACAAAGCAACCAAACCTCGCCATTAAAAAAATAATAGCCCAAATAAAGTCATCGCTTTAATTATATGATCTGATACTGTACTGAGCAACAAGTGCTGTTTGCATCGCCTTTACTTTTCATAGAGAAACTTTTTTTGTGTTACGATAAAAAATACTATTTTTGGGTGAATGTTTGGCACAAGCAAAACTTCTCATTTGCAATTATAATTAATTCAAAATTTTACTCAAAAGATAATAATAAAATTTTAAAAATCATAAATCTCTTACCACATTATCTATTTTTATTACAATAAATATAAAATATTTACTCAAATCATCTCTCCCTTACCTTTTCACTAATTTTCATAAAATTATATTTTTCATAATTTTCTTTTAAATGATTAGGATTTCCTTATAAGCTTTTCTATACAAAGATGTAATAAAAAGGGGTAGGATTTTAAAAACTAAATTCAATGTCTGAATTAAGTCAAATTAAGTATTTTTTTTAAATCCTACCGGATGCTTATATAAAATTAGAACAAACAACCGTGCGATAGAATACTTTCTTGAGTCTGGTTATTGTGCTAAGCACTACTGTGCTAAGTATGCTGAGCGACAATTAGGATCCTTTCTTTAAAATTCAAGAGTCCAAATTGTACCATATCAATTAAAATGTTTTGAATATTTTAAATAATGTATTTAATTACAATCGTTGGATCTCTAATTTTTAATTTCAGCCGTATCTAAGCATAATAACCGAATTCATAATTTTACTTTAGAGGTGAAATATAAGAAATAGAGTCATAGGCGCAGGAAAATATATATATATATAGAACTGGATTAACATAACGAGCATGTTCTGTACACCTCTTTAATTGATCGCCTCCGTCCTTACACGAGAGTCTACAATAATCTGCAGAACATGTATAGTCGACCCAGTTAAAACATGTACACTAAAAAATAGTTAAAACATTTGTTTATTACTTTTTCCGAGAGGATATACATACTCCAGTATAGATTACTCGTGGGGGACATACAGGTACAAATATGTCATGATTTCTGTCACCGAGACGTGGCTATCTGTACGGAAAGCAATCCTCACCGTAAAAAAGAAGACGACGAATTTACATCTAATCTGAGCCCCTCAGCCATACTCACAAGTTCTGATTGAATTACCTCCACTTTTCATCACTTAGAAAAAAAAAAAAAAAAAACCTCCACTTTTCATCAAGAAATTAATCAGACAAAAATTCTAAAATTGCGAATCTTGACCATGCAAGGAATCTCAATCTAAAAGACCTTCGTGGCTCTTGTATCTGGTTCTGAGTGAGAATCAACAGCTGCAAACGACAACAGCGGAGACAACAAGCAAGAAAAGCAATGAATAAGATCCAGTAATACTGGCCCATCTCTGTATGTCCCACCTTGCAATTTGCAAGCTCAATGAGCTTGTATGTGTGGGGTTCATGATTCTTCTTTCTCACATCACAGAGCTTACGCGAGTTAAGGTTGGTTTCAGATCCTTCTCGTCTACATTCGGCAAAGTACCGCTCTTTTTATCCTGGTTTTTGGAAACATGGGTTTCTTTTTTCCGTTGTTCTTACTATAAATACCAGCCTCTTTCTCCCTCTCCGCACGTTTTGCATGTCCAGAAATATACTTCATCACTAGAAGACTTAGTAGGGGATCTGCTAAATTAGATGGCCTTTGGGTAAAGAGCACCTTGAAGTTTTCCCCATTTTTACTCATTTTGTCGTTTGGGAGAGCAAGTGCAGTTTGATTTGCAACAATCGCACTTCCTTCTGCTCTTCTCTCTGCTACTATTTATAAACTCATTCGCGGAGAGGTTTACTCTTGCCTTTTTCATTCTGTGCAAAGGTTATTTTTGCTTTTCTTTCTTCTCATGTTTTGCTTGCTTTTTCTTTATGATTCACAGTCCAGCTGCTTCTCCCTTTTCGTTATGATTGAACTTCTGTTGAAAGATTATTATTCCGCTTTGGTACAATAATGGTTTTAATCTCTCCGATACCCTTGGCAACCCATAAAATCTATTTTGTATTTCTCTCTACGTAACCCTGAGTATTTCTCTTTCCATGTAAAGAGACTTTCTCTTTTTATAAAACTGGTCTGGACTAATAGTTTGGTTGGTTTGATGTAAAGGGTCGGATAATTTTTCCAGGAAAATGACGAGAAGGAAAATTGAGATCAAGAGGATCGACAACAAGACGGCAAGGCAGGTGACTTTCTCTAAGAGGACCAAGGGGCTGTTTAAGAAGGCTACGGAGCTCTCAACTCTCTGCGATGCTGAAATAGCTCTCATAGTTTTTTCTGCTACTGGGAGGCTCTTCGAGTACGGCAGCTCGAGGTTTCTCCTCCTGTCTCACCCTTAGACGCATCTTTCTTATACTCATAGAAATTAAAGCTATGAATGTCTTCTACGATGGTCAGCACCTTTAGATCGTTTTCTTCACGCATTGTCCAACAAATATGCAGGATAATCATTATGATAATTAGTAGTCAACACTTGTAGAAAATAATATCTTGTATCTTTGGAGACATAATTAACAAGATTAATCCATTGCTCAACTATTATATCATAGAGTTTGTATCTATGTGATTGTTAATTAAATTAGTATACGATGTTTCCACCTGAAAAGCTCAATTTAAAAAAACTACTAGAATACAAAATGGATAACACTGCTAATTAATAAAGATGAATACTGGACTTGAAACTGGCTTACATAATTATAGAATTGAATTTCACGAAATTCACTTTACATCTCATCTTGTCTTCAATCAAATCATATATAGATGCATCTACATGTGGACTTTTCGACAGGCTCTTCGTGCTTGCTCCTTAGTTCTTTTGTTGGTCCTAAGTGATTTTAATTTCTAGAGACAAAATAGTAGCTAAAAAGAATAGTACACATTCCAAATCTTAAAGCTCCATATAAAGGAACTTTGCCTCTAGGGATGAAGCTGGGGCCATGGCCCCCAACCCCCTAAATCCAAAAAATTTTTTTTAGAGCATTAATGGCATTTTTCTGGGTTCAAACTACAATTGAGAGATGGATATAGTTAGTATTCAAGTCCATGGTAGTGATCAGCCATTGGACGAAGATTTTTGCCTTCCATTATGATTGCTTCTGCTTGAGTACTTACTCCTTCATATTTGCCTGAATTTGAGCTTCTTTGAAACCGATGTTTTCTGTTAAGTAAGGACTTAGAGTATACCCAAAGCAATTGCTTGTGAGTTTTTTTTTTTTTAATTTTTCTTCTAAAAGTATCCGTGGTTAGCTTTTGATTGGTGGCAGCAAATATGAGTACTATATATAGTTAGAAAAAGGGAAAAATACATTTTTTACCCACGAACTACCATAGGTTTTACACTTTGCACTATAAACTATCACGTTTGAGACATTATACCCATAAACTACCAATCCTTAACACATTGCAACTTACCTAAAATTAGACGAAAATTGACTCTTTTTTTTTTTAAAAAAAATGAAATGACGCTTATATCCTTAAATGTAACATGCTATTTTACTTTTATAAGAGGATAATCAACATTTCGTATCAAAATAAACTCAATTTCTATTCAATTTCATGGAAAAAATAGACAAAGGGTGAGATGTGTTAGGAACGGGTAGTTTGAGGGTGCAAAGTGCAAAACACGTGATAATTCGTGGATGAAAAATGTATTCTCCCCTTAGAAAAAACATAAATTTTAAGTTGCAGTTTTATATCACTATTATTTCTTATGGAAATTTAAACCATGTTCCTGAGGTATCCTACAAATGGATTAGTCAAACTTAGTCTTAGAATACTTATCAAATCACTTAATTTTACATAAAGTATAATTTCCCCTATCATGTAGGTAATATCCAATATAGGACTTAATTCAAGTGCTTTATAGTTCAAGATATCACAATCTTTCCATTTAAATCATTAATTTTCTCTTGAAACCTGTTTGGTGTTGACTAAGAATCCCATTTAATTCATATGGAGCCTAATGTGTGCATCTTTACAATTTACCCACCAGATACAAACCTAACAGCTAATTTAAGTTCTTGCCATTCGAGGTATCGAGGGTGTGAATTGTGATGTCCTTGATTACTTCTTAATAGGCTATCCAAAAAATCGAAGGAATATGCATTCCTTGATGTTTTAAACTATAATTTCATTTTAGGTCAAATGTGGTTGAAAATCATGATACAACCTTCCTAGAATGTTCTCATGATTGGCAAAACACAACAACAAATTTAACTTTTTGGGACAGATTTTTTTGGGACGCCAAAAAAACCGTCTCGAAAAATAGGGGAAGAGTGTTTTTCGGGAAGGAAATTAAAACTGTCCTGAAAATTTTCTTTTTGAGACGATTTTTTTTCCCTTTTTGGGATGGATATTTCCGCCCCCTAAAAAAAAGTTGACAATTCCGTCCCAAAAAACAGGCTTTTTAGGGACAAAATTTTGTCCCTAAAACTCCATTCAAACACACACGACCTTTAGAACGGTTGGGAATATGTTGGGACGAAATCTCGTTGCGTCCCAAGAAAAAACTTTCGAATGCTTATCACTTACCGTTCGAACATTTATCACTTTCCGTTAGAATGCTTCTTCGAACGAGGTTTGAATAAAAAAAAAAGTTAAGCTCATAAATTACCCCATTTTTTCAATTCGAATGCTTTTATATACCGTTCAAACGAGGTTTGAATGAAAATAAAAAATTAAGCGCCAAAATCACCCATTATTCCGTTTGAAGAGGTTTGAATGGAAATAAAAATTAAGTGCCAAAATGACAAATTTTTTTTCCGTTTGAATGCTTTTAAATATTGTCCTCACGTGAAATCAAAATAAAAAGACAGAAATCGACGGAGTGAAAGAGAAGAAGAAGAAGAAGAAGAAGAAGAAGAAGAAGACGATTTTCTCGTTTTTTAGTGTTCAAACAGTTCATCCACCGTTAGAACAATTCATCCACCTTTAGAACATAATAACATTATTGTTTAATGAAAATTGGAACAGTCCACCCTTATAACGGCTCGTCCACCGTTAGAATGTTTGTACTCGTTGGATGTAGTGTTTGAATGTTGCCGTTGGATGTACCATTCTAATACGTTCGAACGATTATAGTTGGATGTAGCGTTCGAACGGTTGAAATATGTCCGTCCCAAAAGGGTATTTTTTTAAAAAACCTTTTGTAACGGATTTATGGAGACACTTGGTGTGACGGATGAATTCTGTCCCAAAAACCAAACTTTGTTGTAGTGAAAGAATTCAAATCAACCTCGTTACTAAAATTCTTGACCTAGAATGCTCATTGCAAGATTCTTGGTGTTCAAGTCACATGGTAAATTGTTCAATTTTGGTCTTCAAAGCGCTTGAAATGCATCCCTCTTTTATCTTTGAATTCTCCCATCATTTGGTGACCACGTTTAATTTCCTCCAACTCCACTTGCCATCTTCCGAGAAACTAAATATTCTCCTAAAACAAACTACAACTCTTTTACCTTTTTTGGCAGATTGCTATATTCTCTAAAAGCGTAATCTACACCTGCAGGAATATATTATTAGTCGAATGACTTAAGACATTAACTTGTTAGAAAATTGAGGAATTTAAAGTGTATTGAGGATCTGCAAAGCATATTCATCGATTTCAGCTGAAATGCTCCCCCCCTCCCCCCCTGCGGGCCATCGAATAAAAAAAAACCAAAAAAAGGCAATGTCATTGTAGTTCTTTTCTTATGTTTCTGCTTCTGTGTTATAAATCTTCTATGTGACATTTTAACCAGAGACAAACAAATCCAAAGTGTACGTCAATTGAAGCAATGTTTAGGAAAAAGATTTTAGGTTCATGAAATGACCAAGTTAGAAGACAGAAGTCACTCTATCACCTCTATTAATCAAGGCACATATGTTGGGAAGATAATTAGAACATGGGAGTTTCTCAGTGGGCTTATAATATAGCATGCAGGGATACCACGTAACCTAAAAGTTTAAGCTTATAGGTTTGAGTCCAGTTATGCTACATTATAACCATACACACTTATGACTTCTTGTTAATGTGGGACACCATTTTTTACCCTTTCATACATGTATATTCAACAAAATAGATGAAGGGTGCAACAGAAACTGAATTACCCATGTCTCTTCACATTTTAGTTAAGTCCACTTAAAGTCGTAGCTGGGAGACTACATCAGATATGTCAACATGAGAAATATAATAATTCTTTAGACACCAGCACAAATATTTTTGTCTTTTCGGACATTTGAGTTTAAGATTGGCCGGGAGACAACAATATCAGATATGTCAACATGAGAAATATAATAATTCTTCAGACACCAGCACGATTATTTTTGTCTATTCGGACATTTGAGTTTAAGAACTATATACATGAACCATATACATCTCTCATGACGTGAGAGACATTAAGTATAGTGATTCTATGAAAAATTTATAAATAGCAGTATATATTAGAAGCTTATAAGTTTATCAGCACTTCCCGAAAACAAATTAGGAGGAATGAATTGCGAGTCTGCTAATCGTTTGTCGTTTGTAGTGTGCAGCAGGTAATCGGAAGGTATAATCTGCATTCAGATCAGAATCTTAACAGAATGGACCAACAATCTCTTGAGCTGCAGGTAAGCTTGTATAATATTTATTTATTTTGCTTTCCGTACTGTTAGCTAGCTAGAACTCATGAACAACAATGCCTCATGTTCTTATTTAATGCAAAAGTAATTTAAAGGTACAAAGATTTCAGATTTGTTGACTCAGAAGGCTGATACTTCAGAAAAAAAGGAACAAGTAAAGTGGCTTCCTTTCCTTTATTTTTTTCAATCCATCCATATATATCTTGTTATTGGAAACTTGTGAGACTTTACCAACCAATTCACACAATATTATCTAACAAAATCTATCCCTTCTTCTTTGAGATTTTGTAGTACTGTCAAGATTGGAGTTCAAAGTTTTTTCAATTGATGACTTAGACCTCTAACTTATGTTGTAGTAGCTTATTACCAACATTTATCTCTTTTATCTCCTTTATGTTAATTTTAATGCAGGTAATTCTCTAATGGTCAAAAAGAAACTGAAATCCAGATCATTTCTTAGTCTATTATCTGACACTTCCAATAAAGCTTTGAAACTTGCATATAAAACAAAACCGTACTATAGTATGTAATTAGGAGGGTTTGTGGGAATACCAGAATGATAAACCTTAGAATATCCTCTGAAAGGAAAATACCTCCATAATTTAGCAACCGTACGGCTACATTAAAACTGCTGTCAAACGTACAGATCAATATCATGAAAAATCGTCATGAATAGTCTTCATCAGTGGCAACTTTTTGTGCTCTTTTAGCTGGAGAATGATACCTACACCGTGTTGAGCAAGGAAATCCTAGAGAAGACTCATGAACTTAGGTATCCTAAAGATATTGCGATCAAGTTGTTACTGTGATGACACGCGCATTCTACACTAAATTGATGATCATGCTAAGAAATTATCAAAACCAACAGGAAGGTGAAGGGAGAAGAGCTTGACGGATTGAATACAAAAGAATTGCAGGAGCTAGAGAAAATGGTCCATCTTAGCCTGCGCCGTGTTGTGAAGAAAAAGGTATGCCTCTCCTTGTTGTGCCTTGTTATAATGAGACATTGAAGTTTCTGTACATGCTCTTACCTAAGAAGCATTTATATATGTGTTTCAGGATGAAATGTTTCTCAATGAGATCACTGCCCTTAAGCAGAAGGTCGGTTGCCATTAAACTTCAAACATATATGCTTGAGATTCATAGCGTACGTTGTCAGTATAATGATAATAGAGAATATAGAATATTGGTCGTATGGTTCCAATGAAAGACATCTTCAGGCTTCCTTAACCAAGGATATTTATGAATACATAGGGTAAATGAGGACTTAATTAATTTTATATAAAGTATTTGACTACTGCAAATGCATATGTTGATGCAAGTTGGCTCAAGTTCAAAAAATTGCGGAGACAAGTTTGGGTCTCATTGAACTTCGTCTGCCCTTTGTGCCAAGTGATGAAATATAGCAGCTCATTTCATGTAGACCAGGATTGTACGTACAAAGTTAGTTCTGGTTGTAATGCAGAGTTGTACATAATTAGTTTAGTTGTAATTTTTGTTGCTTACGTGTACACTTGGTTAGTTAGCTTCTCATATACTATATATGTGTTATTATGCACGTTGCAAGTTTCAGTTCAGTACATACAATTCTCTCGGTGAGGTTTCATTCTCCAGATTTATGCCTTCACAGCTGAATGTTCAATTTGGCATTTCATCAAACACCTTTGTATTGATCAAACACCTTTGTATTGAGCTGACTTTCCATTCTTAACCCCAAGGGTCCTTGAATGTGCAGCAGCTTGCTCAGGCATAGAGGAAGCAGGAAAGTGGCTATGTTTGTAATGATTAAGAAAAAATTTTGAGATATATTTTTTTGGGTATCGGTGAGAATGGTGGGCCCATAGAAGAGATGTCGGGAAAGAAAATTTTGTGAGAGGAATAATTTCTATAGATTTTCGTAATTTTTTTTTATTTATGTGATTTTTTAACAGAAATTGAGGCCAATGATTAGATTGAAAATTTTATTATTGATTGAAATATTTTTTATGTGAAAAAAATCATGTTTGGGATAGAAAATCTATTTGAAATAAAAAAATATTTTCAAGACCATTAAATAAACATTACTCCAGTTCCATATATCTGAAAACCACCATAGAACCTTTAGTTAAACCTTTAGCTCCATATATAGAACCATATATCATGTTGGTTATCTTTTGAATAGATCTAAATAGTGTACTCCAGCTCCCTAAAAAAGGGTATCAATGTCTTACCATGGACATTAAGAAGTTAGGTAATTATGCCACATTAAAATTAATACCACTTCGTGGTTAAGGCTCGGATGTCTTAAAAATATTTCTCTCCTTTTCTCTCTCTCATCTTACTTCTCTAATGCGGAGAGCTGAACTGACTGTAGAGAACTAGAAACTAGAACAGGTTCAGGTCTTATTTTATCTCTTCTTCTTTGTTACAACATTCTCAGTTTGTGGAAAATGTCTCTTAAGCAGATGCAGGATCTGTCTGTCAAAGCACAAGTACTTGAACAAGGTCATTCATGTCTTGAGTCATCTGACACTGCTCTCAAGCTGGGGTAAGTTTGCGGCATTCCATTCGTATTTGCTTATGTTTCTCTTTCCTTGTGTTTGTCATTTGATTATGAAATCAATTCGCGGATACTTTACATTTCATTATTTTGGGGTGATTGTGTCAAGATTTGTAACGTCAAGCTTGGATGGAATGCATTGACAAAATGTAAGAGAGACAAATATGAGAGAAGCTAATTGACTAAATGAGTCAAGGATTTGTATATTCATCGAAGAAATATCTGCTGCTGTACAAGGCCCTATATAGTACATGAGAAGCCATCTAAAAAGTCATGACAGAATGCTCTGAAACGAAATACCAAAGCATATATATATAGTGTAGTTTTAGATTAAATAGCTTGAGCTCATATTTCCTTGAATTTGCTTTATAACAGCACAGCACGTTCTTCTAACATTAATGGAGTCTTACGAACAAATATATATAAGAATGAGCTGAAAAAATTAGAGGAAGCAATCAGTGGGGTGACAGAGATTTCAACTCGTCAATAACTTTGTCCGGTGACCAATATTTGGCAGGACAGGCCTGCTGCTACTGGAGGAAACTATTTACCTGGTGTATCTTTTCATGTCTTGCAGGTTGCCTTTCCCCGACTGATTTCGAAAGACAAAACACATCTAGGGTGCATGGATTTGCTTTTGGCAGTAGAAAAACAAGAATATTGTCTTGTGAAATATAAGACTCGGGCAGCTCACTGGTGCAGTTTTCCTGTAGACGAATAATAGTTTAAGTTGATTCAAAAGTCGGCAAATGTATATGGTGATCATCAGCTATAATGACTAGTTCCGTTATGGATGCATATAGGGCTAATTTTTTTCAGTAGAAAATGAAGTACTCAGTGAAAAGAGGAAGGCGCTGTCGTCGGTGTTGGAGAGGATGCAGGTACCTAATTATCAAAGCGCAGCCCATACAACAGTTTTTCTACTAAACTCGGAGGAGATCTAAAAGCAGGGCTCATCGATTTTGCTTCTTGATTGCTTGCAAACTGTTGTATAATAAGTACTACATACTTATGAAACTATATCAGCTTTACAGGCATCAATACCAGCAGCCGACCAGTTGGCCAGTTGGGTGTAATCATGGAAACTCAGCCGACTAGTGGCCAATTATTTCTGTGGAGGACTGAGACTAAGGAATCATCCCCTAATTCCAATTATTGTGTTTTTTCAATTTAACCATCAGTTAAAATCCTCAAAAACTGAAAAGTGGGTATCCTCAAGCCACAGCAGGGGAGTGTTTTTTGGGCCCCGTGGACTCCACAGCTTAACCCAAGCACACAAAAACTGACTCTAGTCATCCTTCCCTTTCTCTATACCTAAAGGCTAAAGCTGTTTCTGTGTCACTCTTCTTTCACTGTTTGCACCGATAATTTTTGCATTTTCTTTCTGATTGGATCTGATGTCTCTCAGAAAACGGAGCCATGGATGAAGAATACGATGTGATCGTTATAGGGATGAGCTCAAGGAGTGCATTCTTAGCGGCCTTCTTTCCGTTGATGGACTCGAAAGTACTGCTTCTTTCCCTGCCTCTCTCCTTATTCTCTTGATCTCCGACTAGAGTAAGAACAGGAGGTAGTTCTCTCCCGCTACTTAGGGGGGCGGAGGAATGTCTACCAGAACAAGAGACATCGTGCTTTGGACGTCTAGAAAATAACGTCGTGCCTTTCTGGCTGTCCCATCACATGAATGACTAGTATTTGTACAACTGTTAATGTACAATAGCTCACGCAACTTATTTATCCTTCTGATTACCATTTAAGAAGCTCTTCAGAATTTATGGACAAGATTTATTTCGTCAAAACTCTTCAAGTTTAAATTGAAATTTGTGCATCTCATATTTATTGCAAGTTTGACCTTTCGAGTATTGATCTGAAAGGCGTTAATGGAGTGGCCTTAGGGCAATGCTTTAAAAGTCCTTGGAAGCTTAAGTAGTCAAGTGAGGTCTTGTTACAAATATAGCTTAGGAACTAAGGTATAGTATAGGGGTTAGGGGTACTTTTGGTGCCAATATGTACTGGAGTTCTTGGGTGTGACTTATGACCCATTTCATAATTCTCATGATTCCGGTTTAACTGCTTCTATCTCACCAAATTTGTTTGCCATTCTTTGCCTCAAAACCATCTCAGCTTTTAGCCATTCTTTGATGAAATCAGAGTTATCTGTAATCTTAGTTTTTGTAGGTCCCATTTCCACTCAGGATATACTTGCAGTACTCTGTATCCAAGGATCTGCAGCTGATTTTTTTCCTTTCTGTCACATATCATTAACCTATTTTCTAGTTCTTCACGGGGTGTTAATTTTTATAGATCAATGTTCCCATCCAATGTATGAGAACCCTTCTTGTGATCAAAGCTCTTCATTTTTCTCTTCTAGTTTATCTGAATATGCTCATAGAATTCTAGAATCAAAAGTATACTTGGCATTGTAGGGATGGACTTGTATTCATACAAATGGAGATGTATGGGATAACAATAAGGTATTTAACCAAGAATCGGGTTAGTAGAAGGGCCTTTTCTAATATATAATTCTAATTAAAATCGAGAGTGATATAGAAACTATTTTATTGCTTTTCAATTGACAGAAGGAAGGTGACATTAGTTTTAGAAAACGTTCGGTTATAGTGAATTTTGAGAATTTTTTGTGTTTTGAGAATTTTTAGGTGATGTTACTTTATTGGTATACGTGTTGTAATTATTTTTATTTAGTGTTAAAAATGATATTTGGTTGTAAAATTTTTTGTATTGTGAAAATTGGAAAAAATGCTGAAAATTTTTTTTACCGAACACTATCTTAGTCTTAGTCTTAGTCTTAGGTTGTGATTTCTTTTGATGTTTCCATTCTGACATATGAGTATGTTCGGTTAAAAAAAATCTTTAGGATTTTTTTGAATTCTCATAATATAAAAATTCTACAACCAAATATATTTTTAACACTACATAAAAATAACTAAAACACGCATACCAATAAAGTTAACATCACTCAAAAATAAAAAATTCTCAAAAAACACCACAACCGAACAACCTCGTAATTTCTGATCGCGGTAAAGTGGATTTTCTTTCTTCGTATCAAATTGACTTTGCTGTGAATGAAACTGGAAATCAGTGTAACACCACTAAGTACTTTTAAAAGATAATATTAAAAAATCGTTAAAACATTTGTCTCCCTTATAAGTACTTTTTCCAAGAGTAGATACATCCAGACCAGTAACTCCAATTTAGATAATAGTGGGGAACACGAGTCGGACATGACTGGTACGAGGGTACAAATATGTCATGTTCTGTCAGGACGAGACCTGGCTATTTGTACGGAAAGCAATCCTCACCGTAAAAAAGAAAAGAAAAGAAGAAAACAAATTAAAATCCAATCTGAGCCCCTCAGCCACGAGTGCTGATTGAATTACTTCACTTTTCGTCAAGAAATTACTCAGAAAAAAGTTCTAACATTGCGAAGTTTGGCCATAAAATGTGTTAACATTCTCATTCGCAAACTCTCTCCAAAGACCATTGGTGGCTCTTGTATCTGGTTCTGAGTGAGAATCGACAGTGCTGCAAACGACAACAGCCGAGACACCAAGCAAGAAAAGCAACGCATAAGATCCAGTAATATTGGCCCATCCCTGTATGTCCCACCTTGCAATTTGCAAGCTCAATGAGCTTGGATGGGTAGGGTTCATGATTCTTCTTTCTCACAGCACAGTGCTTATGCGAGTTAAGGTTGGTTTCAGATCATTCTCGGCTACATTCGGCAAAGTGCCGCTCTTTTTATCCTGGTTTTTGGAAACATGGGTTTCTTTTATCCATTGTTCTTACTATAAATACCAGCCTCTTTCTCCCTCTCCTCACGTTTTGCATGTCCAGAAATATACTTCATCACTAGAAGACTTAGTAGGGGATCTGCTAAATTAGATGGCCTCGGGTAAAGAGCACCTTGAAATTTTCCCCATTTTTACTCATTTTATCGTTTGGGAGAGCAAGTGCAGTTTGATTTGCAAAAGATCTCACTTCCTTCTGCTCTTCTCTCTACTACTATTTATAAACTCATACGCGGAAAGGTTTACTCGTCTTTTTTATTCTGTGCAAAGGTTATTTTTTGCTTTTCTTTATGATTGAACTTCTATTGAAAGATTATTATTCCGCTTTGGTACAATAATGGTTTTAATCTCTCCGATACCCTTGGCAACCCATAAAATCTATTGCGTATTTCTCTCTACGTAACCCTGCGTATTTCTCTTTCCATGTAAAGAGACTTTCTCTTTCTATAGAACTAGTTTGGACTAATAGTTTGGTTGGTTTGATGTAAAGGGTCGGATAATTTTTCCAGGAAAATGACGAGAAGGAAAATTGAGATCAAGAGGATCGACAAGAAGACGGCAAGGCAGGTGACTTTCTCTAAGAGGACAAGGGGCTGTTTAAGAAGGCTATGGAGCTCTCAACTCTCTGCGATGCTGAAATAGCTCTCATAGTTTTTTCTGCTACTGGGAAGCTCTTCGAGTACTGCAGCTCGAGGTTTCTCTTCCTGTCTCTCTCTTAGACAAATCTTTCTTATAGAAATTAAAGCTAGAATGTCTTCTACGATTGTCTGCACCTTTAGATCGTTTTCTTCACGCATTGTCCAACAAATATTTCGTTGTCTATACTTCAGATCGTTCTATTTATGCATCCCCCAATGGCTTTCATCATTTCTTTAGAGAAAGGGAGGGAGGAAGAGAGCCGAATGCTAAAAGAAAAGATCCCTTAGGCAACAAGACTGAACAAACTAGACGAATGACTACTAGATGTTCTATTCTACATCAACTAAATACAGAATCGGGATTCTGTAGATAGTTTTTCACTCTTCATGCTAGAGAGAGTGAAACGTTAATATCTCCTAGAAGGGTTTTATGTATCGCTGCTACTTCTTTTGCTGGGCTAGCTATATATAGGCCGGTCATTTTGTCTTCTACTAGTATCGCTGATGATTGCCTATTAGCATATTATAAGTTACAATTTATTTTTCAGATGGCTTCAGAGAGGAATTCCCTTACTAATAGAAGATTCCAGTGAAGTGTTTCGAAGTTAGTTTACCTTTGATGCCCAACGATCCTTGTCTTATTGCACTAATTCTCAACTGAATCCTCTTTCGTTGTCTTCGATCGGTCACATCTGTGGAGAGAAATTGGTTAATGACACAGGTGTGGTCAGCACAGAAGGTTGTAATTGAAATCAATGTCTGGAATGATTTACAGAGAGTCTATGTTTGAGTTATCGCTTGTTGGAAATATTTACAAGTTTAGTTTCCAACACATCAAACGACGTACAATTTGGAGTTTTCCAAAGTTATGGTTAAATTACTCAAGGAGGTCAGACTGGCAGCTAATTCCGAAGTCTAGAGAATTTTGGATGATTTTTCTATTTTTAGCTTGTTCTTTTGGGTTTTCAACATGTCTTTTCATTTTCTAGTCTTTTATATTTCCTAAATCTCAATTAATATTTCTCATTTATTCATGTTTGGACCGTTGTTCCAAACTTTGCTATTTAAACCTTTCATTAGTAGTGGAAAAGACAGATTTTGAGTGTTTATACAACTTGAGGCCTATTTGAAAAATGATTTCTTCTACAAACTCTTTTCCTTCGGTGGATTCCGATAAGTGGTGAGTTTAACTTTTATCCTTTGGTGGATTCTGATAGGTGGTGAATTCTTGCTCTATATCACGTGTTGGATTACATTGGGTGGTGATTTTTGTATTCCTTTGTGTTCTACTTGGGTGGTTAGCTTATCTATCTGAGTGTGTTATTGACTTTCCACAAACATCCCGAGATACTCATACGGATCCTGAAGTCCCATTACTATCCTGAGGTATCCATTTCTCCCAAAGCATTCTAACTATCCCGAGATGCTCATGAGGTGTCCTGCGCCTTTTCCCAGTTAATCTCGGTATCAATTAAGGATGGCTTCATAAAATATAAGGGATATCAATATGAATAAGATTTGAAGAGCCAATTTAGGAACATATTTTGGGATTAGGATATTTGATTTAGAGTGGTAGCGAGGCCAACTCATGATGCCCGACAATAGGCTTTCAACGCAAATAGGTCCTGATCTCAATATTCAACTAAGTAGCAGGCCCAAACTCACCATCTAATCTTCCTTGTAAAGAATTCTGACTAGGAACCAAACTTCCAAAGGATAAAACTCCATACAGATATTGAAAACTCAAGCAAAGCATGCTTGAGGTGCTTTAGAAGAGTAGAAAATCCTTGTCATTAGCAAAGCATGCAGTCTTGCATCATTATTTTATATATTACCCCCCCAAGGTCAATGTAGCTAGCAATAACATTACAATTTAAATCTACCAATCCATTCACAATATGCAGGACAATCATTATGATAAATAGTCAATACTAGTAAAAAATAATATCTTGTATCTTTGGAGACATAATTAACAATATTAATCCATTGCTCAACTATTAATTATATCCACCAGATACAAACCTAAGAGCTAATTAAGTTCTTGCCCATTGGAGGTATCGAGGGTGTGAATTGTGATGTCCTAGATGACTTCTTAATAAGCTATCCAAGAAAACTAAGGAATATATTATATATGCGTTCTTTGATGTTTTAAACTATAATTTCATTAATTTAGGTCAAATTAATGTGGTTGAAATCATATTGATACAACCTGCGCAGAATGGTTCTGATCATTTTAAACTATCCACTGCTTGACCCAGCATGCTCATTGCAAGATTCTTGGTGTTCAAGTCACATGGTAAATTGTTCAATTTTGGTCTTCAAAGCGCTTGAAATGCATCCCTCTTTTATCTTTGAACTCTCCCGTCATTTGGTTACCACGTTCTCCCACTCCACTTGCTATCTTCGGAGGAAACTAAATGTTCTCCTAAAACAAACTAGAACTATTTTACCCTTGCAGATTGCTAGCTAGATTCTCTGAAAGCCTAATCTGCTCCAAGAAAATAATTAGTCTAATGACTTAAAGATTAACTTGTTAGAAAATTGGGGAATTGAAAGTGTATTGAGGATCTGCAATTAGCATATTGATCGATCTTGTCTCTATTAGTTCCCATTCCACCCCCCCTCCCCCCCCACCAACAACAAAAGGGCACTGGTATTGTAGTTCTTTTCTTATGTTGCTGCTTCTATGTGACATTTTAACCGAAGACCAACAAATCCATAAGTGTACGTCAACTGAAGCAATGTTTAGGAAACTTTTTCGGTTCATGAAATAAAGAGTTGAAGGGTGCAACAGAAACTGAATTACCCACTTGTCTCTTCACATTTTAGTTAAGTCCAATTAAAGCCGTAGCTTAGAGACTACACCACATACGTCAACATGAAAATAGAATAATTCTTTAGACACCAACACGAATATTTTTGTCTTTTCGGACATTTGAGTTTAAGATTGGCCGAGAGACAACAATATCAGATATGTCCACATGAGAAATATAATAATTCTTCAGACACCAGCATGATTATTTTTGTCTTTTTGGACATTTGAGTTTCAGAACCATATGCATCTCTCATGTGAGAGATATTAAGTAATAGTGATTCTATGAAAAATTTATAAATAGTAGTATATTTTAGAAGCTAATAAGTTTATTAGCACTTCCCGAAAACAAATTAGGAGGAATGAAGTGTGATCAGTCTGCTAATCGTTTGTCGTTTGTAGTGTGCATGCAGCAGGTAATCGGAAGGTATAATCTGCATTCAGAGAATCTTTACAGAATGGACCAACGATCTCTTGAGCTGCAGGTAAGCTTGTATAATATTTATTTATTTTGCTTTCCGTACTGTTAGCTAGAACTCATGAACAACAATCCTAATGTTCTTATTTAATGAATAAGTAATTTCAAGGTACAAAGATTTCAGATTTGTTGACTCAGAAGGGTGATATATACTTCAGAAAAAAAGGAAACAAGTCAAGTGGCTTCCTTTCCTTTATTTTTTTCAATCCATCCATATCAAAGGTTGTTGGCCCACATTTATATATATCTTGTTATTGGAAAGTTGTCAGATCACTATACCAATCAATTCACACAATATTATCCAACGAAATCCAATCCCTTTTCCTTAGAGATTTTATAGTACTGTCAAGATTAAATAAAATTCAAAGTTTTTTCAGTTTATGTCAGTAGCTTATTTCCATCATTTATCTTGTTTATCTCCTTTATGTTAATTTAATGCAGGTAATTCTCTAATGGTCAAAAAGAAACCGAAATCCTGATCATTTCGTAGTCCATTATCTGACACTTCCAATAAAGCTTTGAAACTTGCATATAAAACAAAACCGTACTATCGTATATATGTAATTAGAAGGGTTTGTGGGAATACCAGAATGATAACCCTTAAGAGTCTTCTCTGAAAGGAAAATACCTCCATAATTTAGCAACCGTACGACTACATTAAAACTGCTGTTAAACGTACAGATCAATATCATGAAAAATCGTCATGAATAGTCTTCATCAGTGGCAACTTTTTGTGCTCTTTTAGCTGGAGAATGATACCTACACTACCGTGCTGAGCAAGGAAATCCTAGAGAAGACTCATGAACTTAGGTATCCTAAAGGTATTGCTATCAAGTTGTTACTGTGATGACAGCGCATTCCACACTAAATTGATGATCTTGCTAAGAAATTATTGAAACCAACAGGAAGGTGAAGGGAGAAGAGCTTGACGGATTGAATACAAAAGAATTGCAGGAGCTAGAGAATAAGCATTTATATATGTGTTTCAGGATGAAATGTTTCTCAATGAGATCACTGCCCTTAAGCAGAAGGTCGGTTGCCATTTAACTTCAAGCCTATGCTTGAGATTCATAGCGTCCGTTGTCATGAGTATAATGATAATAGAGAATATAGAATATTGGTCGTATGGTTCCAATGAATTTGACATCTTCAGGCTTCCTTAACCAAGGATATTTATGAATACATAAGGGTAAATGAGGACTTAATTAATTTTATATAAAGTATTTGACTACTGCAAATGCATATGTTGATGCAAGTTGACTCAAGTTCCAAAAAATTGCGGAGACAAGTTTGGGTCTCATTGAACTTCGTCTGCCCTTTGTGCCAAGTGATGAAATATAGCAGCTTATTTCATGTAGACCAGGATTGTACGTACAAATTAAGTTAGTTCTGGTTGTAATGCAGAGTTGTACATAATTAGTTTAGTTGTAATTTTTGTTGCTTACGTGTACACTTGGTTTGTTAGCTTCTCATATACTATATATGTCTTATTATGCACATTTGCAAGTTTCAGTTCAGTACATACAATTCTCTCGGTGAGGTTCATTCTCCAGATTTATGCCTTCACAGCTGAATATTCAATTTGGCATTTGATCAAACACCTTTGTATTGATCAAACACCTTTGTATTGGGCTGACTTTCCATTCTTAACCCCAAGGGTCCTTGAATGTGCAGCAGCTTGCTCAGGTATAGAGGAAGCAGGAAAGTGGCTATGTTTGTAATGATTAAGAAAAATTTTTGATATATTTTTTTTTTGGGGTATCGGTGATAATGGTGGGGCCCATGGAAGAGATGTTTGGAAAGATAAAGTTTTTTAAATTTATTCTCTTATAGAATGTGAAAGTACAAAAATAAGTTTGGAAAGAAAATTTTTGTGAGAGTAGTAATTTCTATAGATTTTCGTAAAAGTTTTTTTTTTTTTAATTTTGTGATTAATTTTTTTTAACAGAAATTGAGGCCAATGATTAGATTGAAAATTTTATTATTGATTGAAATATTTTTATGTGAAAAAATCATGTTTGGGATAGAAAATCTATTTGAAATAAAAAAAATTTTCAAGACATTAAATAAACATAGATTACTCCAGTTCCATATATCTGAAAACCACCTTAGAACCTTTAGTTAAACCTTTAGCACCATATATAGAACCATATATCATGTTGGTTATCTTTTGAATAGATCTAAATAGTGTACTCCAGCTCCCTAAAAAGGGTATCAATGTCTTACCATGGACATTAAGAATTAGTTAGGTAATTATGCCACATTAAAATTAATACCACTTCGTGGTTAAGGCTTAGATGTCTTAAAAATATTTCTCTCATTTTCTCTCTCATCTTACTTCTCTAATGCTGAGAGCTGAACTGACTGTCGAGAACCAGAAACTAGAACAGGTTCAGGTCTTATTTTATCTCTTCTTCTTTGTTACAACATTCTCAGTTTGTGGAAAATGTCTCTTAAGCAGATATTGCAGGATCTGTCTGTCAAAGCACAAGTACTTGAACAAGGTCATTCATGTCTTGAGTCGTCTGACACTGCTCTCAAGCTGGGGTAAGTTGCGGCATTCCATTCGTATTTGCTTATGTTTCTCTTTCCTTGTGTTTGTCATTTGATTATGAAACCAATTCGCGGATACTTTACATTTCATTATTTTGGGGAAGCTTGTGTCAAGATTTGTAACCTCAAGCTTGGATGGAATGCATTGACAAAATGTAAGAGAGACAAATACGAGAGAAGCTAATTGACTAAATGAGTCAAGGATTTGTATATTCATCGAAGAAATATCTGCTGCTGTACAAGGCCCTATATAGTACATGAGAAGCCATCTAAAAAGTCATGACAGAATGCTCTGAAACGAAATACCAAAGCATATATATATATATATAGTTGTAGTTTTGATTAAATAGCTTGAGCTCATATTTCCTTGAATTTGCTTTATAACAGCACAGCACGTTCTTCTAACATTAATGGAGTCTTACGAACAAATATATATAAGAACGAGCTGAAAAAATTGGAGGAAGCAATCAGTGGGGTGACAGAGATTTCAACTCGTCAATAACTTTGTCCGGTGACCAATATTTTGCAGGACAGGCCTGCTGCTACTGAGGAAACTATTTACCTGGTGTATCTTTTCATGTCTTGCAGTTTGCCGTTCCCTGACTGATTTCGAAAGACAAAACACATCTAGGGTGCATGGATTTGCTTTTGGGCAGTAGAAAAACAAGAATATTGTCTTGTGAAATATAAGACATCGGGCAGCTCACTGGTGCAGTTTTACTGTAAGACTAATATAAGTTGATTCAAAAGTCGGCAAATGTATATGCCAATGGTGATCATCAGCTATAATGACTAGTTCCGTTATGGATGCATCTAGGGCTAATTTGTTTCAGCAGAAAATGAAGTACTCAGTGAAAAGAGGAAGGCGCTGTCATTGTAGGTGTTGGAGAATGCATATCTACCATTGAGACTGGTCTTGGGGGCATCTACCGCACTCAACATGGATAGGATCATGACTGTGGGGGGTAACCTAATTAGTGTGCTTTTGGTAGGGGAAGGACACAAGTAGGTCTCCTACAAAAAAATGGTCAAGGCCGGGCTTGCATATTAAAACAGCATCGTACGCATGAAATCTAAAAGCAGTTTCTTTCAACTAAACTCGGCAGGAGATCTAAAAGCAGGGCTCATTTCCATGAGCTCCTGAAGAAGAATGATTTATATATAAGTATATAAGATTGCTTGCAAACTGTCGTATAATAAGTACTACATATATACTTATCAGCTTTACAGGCATCAATACCAGCAGCCGACCGGTTGGCCAGTTGGGTGCAATCATTGGAAACTCAGCCGACGAGTGGCCAATTATTTCTGTGGAGGACTGAGACCTAAGGAGGAGGGACATAGGACCACTTTTGTGGTCCCTTTTGACAATTATTTTTGGATAACTGTTAAGTGTATTAGTTCCTCAAGAGTTTTGCACAAAGGTGGGTATAACCTCAAGCCACTGCAGGGGAGTGTTTTTTGGGCCCCGTGGACTCCACATGCTTAACCCAGCACAAGCGTAGAGGTCGCTCATCACGCGCTATAGTCTCGTTCCCGCTAATCCCGCCCTTTTGCCACGCACAAAAAAATCGACTCTTAGTCATCCTTCCCTCTCTCTATACCTAAAGGCTAAAGCTGTCTCTATGTCACTCCTTTCACTATTTGCATTGATAATTCTTGCATTCTCTTTCTGATTTGGATCTGAAATCTCTCAGAAAACGGAGCCATCGATGAAGAGTACGATCTGATCGTTATCGGGATTGGGCTCAAGGAGTGCATTCTTAGCGGCCTTCTCTCTCCGTTGATGGACTCAAAGTACTGCTTCTTTCCCTGCCTCTCTCCTTATTCTCTTCTCCAACAGGCAACAAGAGTAGGAACAGGAGGTAGTTCTCTCCCACTATAACTTAGGTGTAGGGTTGCAAGATCGGAAATTCGGTCTGGTTTTAAGACTGGAATGCGGTCCGACTGGATTTTCGATCCTACTAAAATAGAGGACCGGACCGGAGCACTTATAAGTGGTCCGGTCCGGTTTCAATTTTTTTTTGCTTTTTTCCATTTTTTTTTTCATGCTCAACACACATTTTTTAATTTTGAGATTAAAAAAAGAAATGTGAACTCCTAGTCTCCTACCATAGTTTGCTCATTAATTTAAAAATGTGAATTCATTTAACTCATACTATAGTTTGCTCATTAATTTAAATATGTAAATTCATTTAAAGATTTAAAAATGTGAATTCATTTAACTCCTACCATAGTTTGCATTAATTTATGTGTAAAGATGTGAATTCATTTAAAAACTTTGTGAATTTATTTAAAGATGTGAATTCATTTAAAAATGCTCATTTAAAGACTTAAAAATGTGAATTCATTTAACTCTACTATAGTTTGCTCATTAATTTAAATATGTGAATTGATTTAAAGACTTAAAAATGTGAATTCATTTAACTCCTACTATAGTTTGCTCATTAATTTAAATATGTGAAATTTAAAGACTTAAAAATGTGAATTCATTTAATTTAATACATTAATTTAAAATGTGAATTTATTTAAAGACTTAAAAATGTGAATTCATTTAACTTCTACCATAGTTTGCTCATTAATTTAAAGATGTGAATTTATTTAAAGACTTAAAAATGTGAATTCATTTAACTTCTATAGTTTGCTCATTAATTTAAATATGTGAATTTATTTAAAGATTTAAAAATGTGAATTCATTTAACTTCTACCATAGTTTGCTCATTAATTTAAAGATGTGAATTCATTTAAAGACTTAAAAATGTGAATTCATTTAGAGATTTAAATACTTAATTCATTTGTCTGGAAATGTTACTAATTCTTTATTCTTCTATAAAACCTGCACTAGATAAGTATATAACATCTATTTACTGGGGAAGATAAGATTGATGTTGTTAAGCACTGATCGTTTGTATTCTTCTAATGTTATATAGGATATATAAACTAAGAAATTAACTGCTAGAATAGTATCATATATACTCTATAGGATCGAAAACAAGCAATTATGTATAAATAAATAGCACGTGATATTTTATAAGACATACAATTCTTATTTAAGTTGGAAAAATTGCTGGTATTATTTCTAATATGATTATTGAATTGTAAAGTTAACGTGAAAAGGAAATAATTTTGATTGTATATGAGACTTAAGATAATAAATTAGTTGCAAATATCTTACAAAATTAAGCAACATAAGTTAAAAATACAAATGTATCAAACACGCATAAACAATTACATTAACAAACTAAAAAACTTGCGAATGTTACAAATGAGTTTTCTCTTTTAAGTCTTGCCAGTGGTTGATGTCTCAAGTTCGCTTGCTGCTGTGCTATTGCTTGCTATTTTGCATGTTTAAAACTTTAAATGTCAATAAATGTTAAAAATAAATAAATATAAGTAAAGCAAATTAAAATTACAAACAAATTTTATTTACTAGAATCCATGTCATAACTCTCAATACAATCCAAAGTTTCTTTGATGTTAATTGGTTCCTTTTCATCTGCACGCGTCAACCAATCTTGGGTGCAAACGAGTGCCTCCACAGTCGCTGGAGCTAATGAACTCTGAAATGGATCAAGTATACGTCCCCCCGTACTAAAAGCGGACTCTGAAGACACAGTGGAGATAGGGATAGCCAATACATCCCGTGCAATCTTAGCAATGATGGGATATCGTAAATCATTATTATTCCACCATTTCAATACATCAAAATTCTTGTCTGGAGCAACAAGTGGATCAGCCAAATATCGATCAATTTCTAAGTTTGCACTAGGACTTGATGAATATATTCCAAACAACACAGCCATGCTCCAATAATCCTCAAATAAAGTTAGCTTGCTGCCAGAAGCAGCAACTACTGGAGGAGGAGGAGGCACACTACTACTAGTTGAATGCACTTGAGTCTGAGGTAATCCAACGCATATTCATCAAACAATGCACGAAACAAATCACTTATATTGACCACCAACTTCTCTCCCTCTATTCCACCATACATCAACCTCACCATTTGTCCCATTACTTGTAACTTAGACCTTGGATCAATCACATTTGCAATAAATATCAACAAATTTAACCTGTCATTCCTCCCCCAATATTTTTGATACTTAGCCATCATAATATCAGCTATGTCTTTCAATCTTTGATCCGTACTTTGTGAATAACGACACAAATGAGAATACAATCCATAGATTCCATGGAAGTAAGAATTCGAAGTAACATACAAAGAACAGAAAATTGCACAGTAGCATCATAAAAGAGTTCAAGAAACTTGCAAAATACCCTTATTTTTGTCCAGTCCTCTTTTGTTGGAGGTCCCAAGTTCCTCTTCCCACATTTACCTTCAGTAAAATGAGGAAGATAATCAACATCATCACTCTTCATTCTATCAAAAGCAAACTCATACTTCTTAGCAACATCCAACATCAAATATGTGAGTTCCAACGAGTCGAGACATCAAGGCACAGACTCTTGGAACATTCAATCCTCTCTTTTTCAACACATTGATTAAACTTGATAAGCCTTGCAGGAGAAGACCGCACATATCTAATTGCATTTCATAAAAAATGACTGTGAGAAATAACGAATTTTTAATAAACGAATTATGCATAGTATTAAGAAATGAAAAAAAAAATACATACCTAATTGCATCACGAACCCTTGTAATTGCATCATCATTTATTTTCAACCCATCACCAACCACAAGATTCATAATATGCGCTGCACATCTCATATGAATGTAAAGACCGTTCAAGACATTGCTTCGTAGATGCCTCTTCAAGTAACCAATAGCTGTATCATTTGAAGACGCATTATCAACTGTGATGGTCATAATCTTCTGAATTCCCCAATCATGTAAAGACTCATCCACTTGTGTCCCAATTGTGTCTCCTTTGTGATTATCAATCAAACGAAAACTAATCACTCTTTTCTGCAATTTCCAACCCTTGTCAATCCAATGGCAGTGACAACCATATAGCTCAAATTCTGAATCGAAGTCCAAGCATCAGTGGTGAGACAAACTCTACCATCACAAGCCCTAATCATACCTTCAACCATGTTTTTTATCTTTAAAAATGTCCATACAAGTTTTAGCAATGGTCATGCGAGATGGGACTTGAAATCTAGGCTCTAACATTCGTATAAACTTCCTAAATTGGGGAGACTCTACAATCCTGAAAGGAAGCTCATCAACAATAAGAAACTCTGCCAAAGCTTGACGAAGAGCTATAGCATGATTATGGTCAAATTTTTTGCCAACACTAAATTACTAGGGTTCTCATCACCCTCAACTTTTTCTCATATGCTAAAGTTTTTTTTTGCCTCTTGTCTTGTTTCGGAGGTAGCTGATTGGGGTTTTTCTTACATTTAGTAAGATGGTCCAACATATTCTTCGTCCCATTCCTATTTCCATTCGCAGCATAATCAACATCACAATAGTTGCAAAATGCCCTAGGACGTGGTGGGTCACCAACATGTTTCTTTGTAAAGAAAGACCAAACCATAGATTGATTCTTTCTTTTTTCACTACTTGGTGGGGGAATTTCTAAAACATCTTCTTCCTCAATCATCATATCCTCATCCTCTAAACTTAATCTCATTGCATCAACACTATTATCCGAACAATTACGAGAACGAGAACGAGACATAGTGTCTACAAGGAAGAAAAAAACAAGGATCATGTGAAATTGTGAATCCACCATATTTAATCAAGACCTTGAAAAAACCTAACTAATTCCTAAAATAAATAATATATGCAAACATATGGAACGACCACAATACATCACAAAAGATATCAAACATGAATTGTTAACATTACACAATGAATTCCACTGAACATAGGGAATGAATCAGAGTATACTTTGCCCCAAAGTAATTAGCCTGTACATAGAAATTTAATATCGTAGTAGAAATTTAATATGAATTGTTAACATCACCATCTATTAAATGAAAATTAATCAAATAAAAGATATCAATTGGGTTACTTCAATACACCACAAATTAACAATCTTGAGCAATCAAATATAACCTAAACTTTTCACGAATTTGTTAACATAAGTAGGAATTTAATATGAATTGTTAACATCACCATCTATTAAATGAAAATCAGCCAAATAAAAAATATCAATCGGGTTACTTCAATACACTACAAAATAACAATCACCTGCACTCAAATGTAAACTAAACTTTGCACAAATTTGTCAACATATATGAGTTAATATTCGAATTTTGAAGTGGGTTTTCACAAATCTTGTTAAGGGTTAACATACATGGGCGTGGGCAGTGGGCAGCGGCAGTGGGCAGCAGCAGTGGCGTGGCAGCGGCAGTGGGTGTGGCTGCTCCTGGGGAGGGGGGGGCGTGGGTGTGGGTGTGGGTGTGGGCGTGGGCGTGGCTGGCTGGCCGCTGGGGAGGGGGCAGTCGGGAGGGAGCAGATCTGGCGTGGCTGCGTGGGTTTTGTTTCGTGTGGGGGGGGGCGGAGGGGGCAGTCGATTTTGTTTTGTTTCGTTCGTGTGGGGAGGGACTGAGGGAGCACGAAGCACGGAAGCAGATATGGTTTAATGGTTTTTGTTCTTTTTTTTTTAAAAAAAACAGTGTGTTGTTTTTTAACTTAACGCGTGGGGGCCTTGGGGGGGGGGGAGGGGGGGGGGGGGCGGCAGGACGCCTTCTTTTGAATCTTTTTTTTTTAAAAATATATATATTGCGGTCTGGGTCTGGTCCGGACCGCCCATTCTTAAAAATCCCTGACCGGCCCGCCCGTATTATCCGGTTTATAAAATCCAATCAGATGGAGGATTTAACTTGTAAAATCACAAAATCGGTCCAATCGGTCCGATCCGATTTTGTGATCCGGTCCGATCTGCGGTCCGATTCTAATCACCCCTACTTAGGTGGGCGGTGGAATGTCTACCAGAACAAGAGACATTGTATCAGTGCAAATTACCTTTCTTTATTGCTTTGGACCTCTAGAAAATAACGTCGTGCCTTTTTGGCTGTCCCATCAAATGACTGACTCGTATTTGACAACTGTTAATGTACAAGAGCTCACGCAGGAGAAAACATTAACCGATTCTTTTCGTTATCTATTAGAAGCTCCATAGCATCTTATATATCCTTCCAATTACCATTTAAGAAGCTCTTCAGGATTAATGGATACCAAGATATAGGACATACGAGTAAATTGAGGATGGTGGAGCTCCTACATCTCATATTTATTGAAAGTCTGACCTTCCGAGTATTGATCTGAAAGGCATTAATGGAGTGGCCTTAGGGCAAATGCTTTAAAAGTCCTTGGAAGCTTAAGTAGTCAAGTGAGGTCTTGTTACAAATATAGCTTAGGAACCAAGGTATAGTATAGGGGTTAGGGGCACCTTTGGTGCCAATATGTACTGGAGTCCTTGGGTGCGAATTGTGACCTATTTCTTTTTCATGATTCCGGTTTAACTGCTACTATCTCACCAAATTCGTTTGCCATTCTCTACCTCAAAACCATCTCAGCTTTTAGCCATTCTTGATGAAATCAGAGTTATCTGTAATCTTAGTTTTTGTAGGTCTCATTTCCACTCAGGATATACTTGCAGTATTCTGTATCAAGGATTTGCTGCTGATTTTTTCCTTTCTGTCTCATATCATTAACCTATTTTCTAGTTCTTCACGGTGTGTTAGTTTGAAACAGGTACTACATATGGACAGAAATGACTATTATGGAGGAGACTCATCTTCTTTTAATCTTATATTGGAAACCCTATATTGGAGACTTTTTTTAGGGAGAAATTCACCTATATATTCTTATGTTATCTTGTTTTTGTTTTTTTTTTGTTTTTCAATGTTAAAACTTTGTTTTTCTGCTTTATAGCTCTGGATGCGTTTTAAGGGAAATGACCTGCCTCCTGAAAAATTGGGCTCAAGCAAAGAGTACAATGCTGACATGATACCCAAGGTGTTCTATTTATCAGATGATAAGATAGTTATAATTTGAGCTTGAAGATCGTTTAGTGCAATAGCTGGATGTGGTATCCGTATTACGTGTTTGCATCAAAACACCTGTACATGTCTAATCTTAATGTGCACAACAAGCAACTATTACTTACGCAATAAACATTTTCCCATTGAATGTCTCATGTCCTGCACTACTTCTGATGATAACCTTTACCCATATGGTTTTGTAGTTCATGATGGCCAATGGTAAGTTGGTCCATGTTCTCATCCACATAGATGTTACGAAGTATCTACTCTACTTCAAAGCTGTAGATAGTAGTTTTGTGTACAATAAAGTAAAGGTATGAATCATATCAACAATTTAGATTATGGTTCCCCCCTCCCCCAATCCCAACCCGTTCCCTTTTGGTTTTGGAGTTCTGCGATTTATGGTTGGACCTATAAGTTTGTTATTTCCATATCTCAGTACAACTTATTACTGTTCTAAATTAATGAGAGCTTACAAGAAAATATTAATTGTGTTTAGATTTACAAAAGTTCCAGCAACTGATGTTGAAGCACTGAAATCACCAATATTGATGGGGTTGTTTGAGAAACGTCGTGCTCGAAAGTTCTTCATTTATGTCCGAGACTATGAAGAGAATGATCCAAAATCTCATGAGGGGCTGGATTTGAACAAAGTTACAGCTAGGGAACTTATTACGTACGTATTATCTATTTCCTTCTCCTTTTGCTTACGTTTTATAAGAAAGTAGTTGATTTAAGCCCATAAGGAAGAACTTGCACTAGTTAAATGTTGTGTGGTTGTAGGTTTAGCTCCTCCATAATTCTATGTTTTGCGGTTACCATCCGCACCATAAAAATGAACAAACAATAAACCAATTTAGCATATAAAAATGAGGTTGCATTTGGTGGATACTGCATTTCCAAAAGAATGAAATTACAGAACTAAAACTTTTTGGAGTTACAAGTTTTTTGTTTCGAATTTCCAGATCAGTGTTCCTATCCAATGTATGAGAACCGTTCTTGTGATCAAAGCTCTTCATTTTTCTCTTCAAACAAATTTTCTTCTAGTTTATCTGAACATGTGCTCATAGAATTCTAGAATAAAAAAACATACTTCGCATTATAGTGATGGAAATTCGACTTGTATTCGTAGAAATAGAGATGTATGTGATAGCAAGAAGGTATTTAACCAAGAATCGGGTTGGTAGAAGGGCCTTCCCTGGCACATAATTCTAATTAAAATCGAGAATGATATAGAAACTATTCTGTGCTTTTCAGATTGATAGAAGGATGGTGGACATTAGTCTTAGTCTGCAGCCAGTAATTTCGTTTGTTGTTTCCATTCTGACGTCATCTCTGATCGTGATAAAATTGCTTTTCTTTCTTCATATCAAATTGACTGTGGTGCTAAAGTAGTGCCTGCATAAGATGAATGAAACTGGAAATAAGTGTAACACCACTATAACAATACATTTGATTGCTTTGCTGAAGAAAAGGACACCCATTGGTGCAAAGACATGAACCATACTCTTCTATGAAGTCAAAGTACTAGAAATTCTCTCTCTAATGCACTAGAGGAAAAAGTGATAGGGGTGGGATTTTAGTAGTGGGAATGGGCAAGTTAATGGGTTCGGATGGTTGAAGGTTGTGAGGGATGGAGGTTTTAGAAACAGAATAGCATGCATTAATTTCTCGAAAAGAAGGGCATATGGTTACATAATGTGGCTGTTAGGTTGAGATAGATAAACCCTTCCTCCCCTTGCAGATTAATCAAGTTCTGACTATTTTTGTTTCTTTCAAGAGTTTAGATAGATAAATAGTTGATGCCCTGTGGTCAGAAATGCGTTGAATAGTACTTGGTGCATTGTTGGCGAGCTTTTTACCCAAGCCATTAAGTCTTTCTTCAAGGACTCTCAGCTTTATAGAGAGGTTAACCACACCTATATTGCTCTAATTCCCAAGATTCCTAATCCATCGAGCCTGAGCGATTATAGACCCATTTCTTGTTGTAAAACTGTTTATATGTGTGTGACTAAAATCTTGGCATGGAGATTGAAGGCTGTTATGTCTCAGTTAGTAAGTATACAATTACAAATTGCTTTTGTTGAAGGGCGTCGCATGGAAGATAATATTATGCTGGCTCAGGAGTTGTTCAGAAATTATCATCTGAGTAGGGGGTCACCTCGATGTACTCTTAATTAAGGTGGACCTGTGCAAAGCATACGATATGGTACGTTGGGATTTTCTGGTGGAGGTCTTAAAGATCATGAATTTCTCGCCAAAAACCATATCTTGGATTTGAAATTGCATTTGCTCTGCTCTTTTTTTTTTTTTCCTTGTCAGTGTAAATGGGGAATTTGTTGGATTTTTTAGCAGTTTGCGAGGTTTGAGGCAAGGCGATCCAATCTCCCTTGTCAAAGAGTGTTTTTTGGGCTTATGCGGAAGGCAACTTAGGAGAAGAGTTTTAAGTTCCATTGGAGGTGCAATAAAGGTTTACTTTCTCACATGTGCTTTGCTGAAGACCTACTGATTTTCAGTAGAGGAGAGCCGGAATCTATCAAGATAATCAAGGGTTGCTTAGAAACCTTTTCAACACATTTATTCCTTGCTTTACTCCTATCTCTTGGCAAAGAGAGGAAGATTCCAATTTGTTGGAAGGAAACCATGGGGCCACAGAAGTTGCTGTACATGGCCGACCCCGACGCAGGTCAAATTGAAGGTGATCAATAAAAAGTAGAATATTAAAACTTTGGTAAAGATAATAATAATAATAAAACTTTAAAACCATCACTCTCTTCTCACTTTTTCTTCATCGACTCCCAATAAAACTATACTTTTCACTAATTTTCTCAAAATCTAATAAAACTCATCTATTTCAATTTTCACAAAATTCCCAAAATTTTTAGAAAATCTGTTTGTAAATATGACATTCAAGAAACTCATAAAAGTTCTAGAAACTCATAACAAGAAGAAAAGGAAAGAAGAGAGAAAAGGTAAAGAAAAAAGAGGCCCTAATTAGTCGACTAATCCCCGAGGCATTGCCTAATCTCAAACTGATATTTAGGGTAAATTTCATTCTAGACTGGTCTTTGTAGAATTCTTAGTGTCCTTTAGTGGTCATTTTGTGAACTCGAGTAACCTTGTAAATGGAAAAAAATCTAACGTGGCTAACAAGGACATGTATTAACCATTTGCTAATAAACTATGAGTCTCTGAAATTGTAAAATCACTCAATGTGACATGTATGACCGATTCCTGTTAATTTTAATTCCACCACAAATTCTTTATGTAAAGAATTTTTTTCTTGTTAGATGTAGAAAATTTGAAGTAGAATTAAAATTAATGGGAATTGGTTAGACGTAATATGTTGGGTGATTTGCAAATTAAAGGGGACACATGGTTTTGGCAATTAATTAATATATGTCTTGTGATCACGTGATATTTTTTCTATTTAGGAGATCATTTGAGTTGACGAAATGTCTATCTCAAGATAACAAGAATTTTACAGAGGCTAGTCTAGAATAAAATTTATCCTAAAAATCAATTTGAAATTTGACAATACTTCAAATACTAATAGACTAATTAAGCCAAAACAGAAAGTGTCGAAAGTCCATTCTCATTCGCACAATCTCTCGGAAAGACTATTGATGTTTAAAAGACCACAAAAATGGATACTATTTGGGCTAAAGAAAAAGTTGTTGTATGGCCCAGACCTCAACTCAAGGGTCATCTATAAGAAAGCATAGAACTGGAACAATATAACAGCAGGTTCTGTACGCCTCTTTAATTGATCGTGATCGTCCCCGTCCTTACGCGAAGGGTAGTCTACATTTCGTTTTCTTCCTAAATAGTCTGCAGATCGTGCGAGTTTAAAAGATAATATTAAAAAATCTTTAAAACATTTGTTTATTACTTTTTCCAAGAGCATATACATCCATCCAGTCCAGTAACTCCAATTTAGATCATAGTGGGGGATACGAGTCGGACATGACCGGTACGAGGGTACAAATATGTCCTGACACGACGAGACCTGGCTATTTGTACGGAAAGCAATCTCACCGTAAAAAGAAAAAGAAAAAAAAGAAGAATACAAATTAACACGTAGAGAACATTAACAGTAAAAATTTCGACTAATTTTTTAACGAGTATAAAAATTTTGAGTGGAAATTATCATCCTAATGAGAGCCCTCAGTCACTGGTGCTGATTGAATTACCTTCACTTCTCATCAAGAAAAGACAAAGGTTCTAAAATTGCGAAGTTTGGCCATAAAAGGAATCTGAAATATTTTTCATCCGCGAGAGAAAAAGGAAAGAAAGAGAAAGGGTAGAAAAAAGAAGAAGAAAATGCGTCAACATTCTCATTCGCATACTCTCTCTCCAAGACCATGGGTGGCAAGCTAAAAGACATTCGGGGCTCTTGTATCTGGTTACTGAGCGAGAATCAACAGCGCTGCAAACGACAACAGCCGAGACACCAAGCAAGAAAAGCAACGCATAAGATCCAGTAATACTGTCCCATCCCTGTATGTCCCACCTTGCAATTTGCAAGCTCAATGAGCTTGGATGGGTAGGGTTCATGATTCTTCTTTCTCACAGCACAGTGCTTTTGCGAGTTAAGGTTGGTTTCAGATCATTCTCGGCTACATTCGGCAAAGTGCCGCTCTTTTTATCCTGGTTTTTGGAAACATGGGTTTCTTTTATTCACTGTTCTTACTATAAATACCAGCCTCTTTCTCCCTCTCCTCACGTTTTGCATGTCCAGAAATATACTTCATCACTAGAAGACTTAGTAGGGGATCTGCTAAATTAGATGGCCTGGGTAAAGAGCACCTTGAAATTTTCCCCATTTTTACTCATTTTATCGTTTGGGAGAGCAAGTGCAGTTTGATTTGCAAAAGATCTCACTTCCTTCTGCTCTTCTCTCTACTACTATTTATAAACTCATTCGCGGAAAGGTTTACTCTTGCCTTTTTATTCTGTGCAAAGTTATTTTTTGCTTTTCTTTCTTCTTATGTTTTGCTTTTCTTTATGATTCACAGTCCAGCTGCTTCTCCCTTTTCTTTATGATTGAACTTCTATTGAAAGATTATTATTCCGCTTTGGTACAATAATGGTTTTAATCTCTCCGATACCCTTGGCAACCCATAAAATCTATTTTGTATTTCTCTCTACGTAACCCTGCGTATTTCTCTTTCCATGTAAAGAGACTTTCTCTTTCTATAAAACTAGTTTGGACTCATAGTTTGGTTGGTTTGATGTAAAGGGTCGGATAATTTTTCCAGGAAAATGACGAGAAGGAAAATTGAGATCAAGAGGATCGACAAGAAGACGGCAAGGCAGGTGACTTTCTCTAAGAGGAACAAGGGCTGTTTAAGAAGGCTATGGAGCTCTCAACTCTCTGCGATGCCGAAATAGCTCTCGTAGTTTTTTCTGCTACTGGGAAGCTCTTCGAGTACTGCAGCTCGAGGTTTCTCTTCCTGTCTCTCTCTTAGACTTATAGAAATTAAAGCCTTCCAGCTGGTTTGCCAAGAGATACATCCGATGATACTTGTCTTATTGCACTTATTCCTAATTGAATCCTCTTTCGTTGTCTTCCATCGTTCACATCTGTTGAGAGAAATTGCTTAAGGATGGCTTCATGAAATATAGGAACATATTTTGGGATTAGGGCATTTTATTTAGAGTGGTAGCGAGGCCAACTGAAGCCTTTCTGGTTATTCACAAAGAAAGCCCGACGATAGGCTTTATAGGCAAATAAGTTCTGATCTCAATTCATCTAAGCAGCTGGCCCAACCTCACCATCTACTAATCTTCCTTGGTAAAGAATTCTGATTAGAAAACAAACTTCCAAAGATAAAACTCTATAAGATATTGAAAACTCGAGCAAAGCATGAGGTGCTTTAGAAGAGTAGAAAATCCTTGTCATGAAGCCACCAAAAGTATTGTCTTAGCAAAGTCAATATAGCCAGCCATAACATTACAATTTAAATCTACCAATCCATTCACAATATGCATCATTACGATTAGTAGTCAATACTAGTAAAAAATAATATCTTGTATCTTTGGAGACATAATTAACAATATTAATCCATTGCTAAACTATTATATCATAGAGTTTGTATCCATATATGTGATTGTTAAGTAAATTAGTATACGATATTTCCACCTGAAAAGCTCAATTTAAAAAAACTACTAGAATACAAAATGGATAACACTGCTAATTAATAAAGATGAATACTGGACTTGAAACTGGCTTACATAATTATAGAATTGAATTCCACGAAATTCACTTACATCTCATCTTGTCTCCAATCAAATCATTTATGGATGCATCTACATGTGGACTTTTCGACAGGCTCTTCATGCTTGCTCCTTAGTTCTTTTGTTGGTCCTTAGTGATTTTAATTTCTAGAGACAAAATAGTAGCTAAAAAGAATAGTACACATTCCAAATCTTAAAGCTCCATATATAGGGACTTTGCCTCTAGGGATGAAGTTGGGGCCATGGCCCCCAACCCCCTAAATCCGATTTTTTTTTTCAGAGCATTAATGGCATTTTTCTGGCTTCAAACTACAATTGAGAAATGGAAATAGCTCGTATTCAAGTCCATGGCAGTTAGCCATTAGATTTTTGCCTTCCGTAATGATTGCTTCTGCTTGAGTTGCTCCATATTTGCCTGAATTTGAGCTTCTTTGAATTAACCGATGTTTTCTGTCAAGTTCTTTACAGTTCAAGATAGCACAATCTTCCCATTTAAACCATTAATGTTCTCTTGAAACCTGTTTGTGTCGACTGAGAATCCCATTTAATTCATATGGAGTCTAATGTGTGCGTCTTAACAATTTACCCACCAGATACAAACCTAACAGCTAATTTAAGTTCTTGGCATTCGAGGTATCGAGGGTGTGAATTGTGATGTCCAAGATTACTTCTTAATAGGCTATCCAAAAAATCTAAGGAATATGCGTTCCTTGATGTTTTAAACTATAATTTCATTTTAGGTCAAATGTGGTTGAAATCATGATACAACCTTCCCAGAATGGTTCTCATGATTGGCAAAAGAATTCAAATCAAAACTAAAAGATCCTCTGCTTGACCCAGCATTGCAAGATTCTTGGTGTTCAAGTCACATGGTAAATTGTTCAATTTTTGGTCTTCAAAGCGCTTGAAATGCATCCCTCTTTATCTTTGAACTCTCCCATCATTTGGTTACCACGTTTAATTTCCTCCCACTCCACTTGCTATCTTCCAAGAAACTAAATATTCTCCTAAAACAAACTAGAACTCTTTTACCCTTTTCTTGCAGATTGCTAGATTCTCTGAAAGCCTAATCTACACCAGGAATATGATTAGTCGAATGACTTAAGATCATAACTTGTTAGAAAATTGAGGAATTTCAAGTGTATTGAGGATCTGCAATTAGCATATTCATCGATCATATCTCTATTAGTTTCAGTTGAAATGCTCCCCCCCCCCAAAAAAAGTGTGCTTCTTTGTGTTATAAATCTTCTATGTGACATTTGAACCACAGACCAACAAATCCAAAGTACGTCAATTGAAGCAATGTTTAGGAAAAAGATTTTAGGTTCATGAAATAACCAAGTTAGAAGTCACTCTATCACCTGTATCAATCAAGGTAAATATGTTGGGGAGATAAGCTAGGGAGTTTCTTAGTGGGCTATAATATGCATAGGACACCACTTAACCTAAAAGTTTAAGCTTATAGGTTTGAGTCCATTATGCTATATTAACCATCACACTTGTGACTTCTTTCTAATGTGGACAATTTTTTACCTCCACACACGTATATTCAACAAAATAGTTGAAGGGTGCAACAAAACACTGTCTCTTCACATTTTAGTTAAGTTCATTAAAGTCGTAGCTGACTACCAGATATGTCAACATGAGAAATATAATAATTCTTTACACACCAACACAAATATTTTTGTCTTTTCGGATATTTGAGTTTAAGATTGGCCGAGAGACAACAATATCAGATATGTCAACATGAGAAATATAATAATTCTTCAGACACCAGCACGATTATTTTTGTCTTTTCGGACATTTGAGTTTAAGAACCATATACATCTCTCATGTGAGAGATATTAAGTAATAGTGATTCTATGAAAAATTTATAAATAGTAGTATGTGTTAGAAGCTTAGGAGGAATGAATTGTGAGTCTGCTAATCGTTTTTCGTTTGTAGTGTGCAGCAGGTAATCGGAAGGTATAATCTGCATTCAGATCAGAATCTTAACAGAACGGACCAACAATCTCTTGAGCTGCAGGTAAGCTTGTATAATATTTATTTATTTTGCTTTCCGTACTGTTAGCTAGCTAGAACTCATGAACAACAATGCCTCATGTTCTTATTTAATGAATAAGTAATTTCAAGGTACAAATATTTCAGATTTGTTGACTCAGAAGGCTGATATATACTTCAGAAAAAAAGGAAACAAGTAAAGTGGCTTCCTTTCCTTTATTTTTTTCCTCCATATCAAAGGTTGTTGGCCCACATCTATATATATCTTGTTATTGGAAACTTGTGAGACTATACCAACCAATTCACACAATATTATCTAACAAAATCCATCCCTTTTCTTAGAGATTTTATAGTACTGTCAAGATTAAATTAAGTTCAAAGTTTTTTCAATTTATGTTAGTAGTTTATTTCCAACATTTATCTTGTTTATCTCCTTTATGTTAATTTTAATGAGGTATTCTCTAATGGTCAAAAAGAAACTGAAATCCAGATCATTTCTTAGTCCATTATCTGACACTTCCAATAAAGCTTTGAAACTTGCATATAAACAAAACTTACTATATATAGTATGTAATTAGGAGGGTTTGTGGGAATACCAGAATGATAACCCTTAGAATCTCCTCTGAAAGGAAAATACCTCCATAATTTAGCAACCGTACGGCTACATTAAAACTGCTGTCAAACGTACAGATCAATATCATGAAAAATCGTCATGAATAGTCTTCATCAGTGGCAACTTTTTGTGCTCTTTTAGCTGGAGAATGATACCTACACCGTGTTGAGCAAGGAAATCCTAGAGAAGACTCATGAACTTAGGTATCCTAAGATATTGCGATCAAGTTGTTACTGTACGTGATGACACGCGCATTCCACACTAAATTGATGATCATGCTAAGAAATTATTAAAACCAACAGGAAGGTGAAGGGAGAAGAGCTTGAGGGATTGAATACAAAAGAATTGCAGGAGCTAGAGAAAATGGTCCATCTTAGCCTGCGCCGTGTTGTGAAGAAAAAGGTATGCCTCTCCTTGTTGTGCCTTGTTATAATGAGACATTGAAGTTTCTGTACATGCTCTTAACCTAAGAAGCATTTATATATGTGTTTCAGGATGAAATGTTTCTCAATGAGATCACTGCCCTTAAGCAGAAGGTCGGTTGCCATTAAACTTCAAACCTATGCTTAAGATTCATAGCGTTGTCAGTATAATGATAATAGAGAATATAGAATATTAATGGTCGTATGGTTCCCATGAAAGAGGACTTAATTAATTTTATATAAAGTATTTGACTACTGCAAATGCATATGTTGATGCAAGTTGTCTCATTGAACTTCGTCTGCCCTTAATTTGTGCCAAGTGATGAAATATAGCAGCTCATTTCATGTAGACCAGGTTGTACGTACAAAGTTAGTTCTGGTTGTAATGCTGTACATAATTAGTTTAGTTGTAATTTTTGTTGCTTACGTGTACACTTGGTTAGTTAGCTTCTCATATACTATATATGTCTTATTATGCACGTATGCAAGTTTCAGTTCAGTACATACAATTCTCTCGGTGAGGTTCATTCTCCAGATTTATGCCTTCACAGCTGAATGTTCAATTTGGCATTTCATCAAACACCTTTGTATTGAGCTGACTTTCCATTCTTAACCCCAAGGGTCCTTGAATGTGCAGCAGCTTGCTCAGGCATAGAGGAAGCAGCAAAGTGACTATGTTTGTAATGATTAAGAAAAAATTTTGAGATATATTTTTTTGGGTATTTGTGAGAATGGTGGGCTCATAAAGAGATGTTTGAAAAAGAAAGTTTTTTTAGATTTATTCTCTTAGAGAATGTGAAAGTACAAAAATAAGTTTGGAAAAAAAAATTTGTGAGGGCCAGGGAGTAATGTCTATAGATTTTTTTATAGGTTTTTTTAATTTTTGTGATTTTTTTACAAAAATTGAGGCCAATGATTAGATTGAAAATTTTATTATTGATTGAAATATTTTGTGTGAAAAAATCATGTCTGGGTAAAAAATCTATTTGAAATAAAAAAACGTTTTCAAGAACATTAAATAAACATAGAGTACTCCAGTTCCATATATCTGAAAACCACCATAGAACCTTTAGTTAAACCTTTAGCTCCATATACATAGCCATATATCATGTTGGTTATCTTATGAATAGATCTAAATAGTGTACTCCAGCTCCCTAAAAAAGGGTATCAATGTCTTACCATGGACATTAAGAAGTTAGGTAATTATATATGCCACATTAAAAATAATACCACTTCGTGGTTAAGGCTCGGATGTCTTAAAAATATTTCTCTCCTTTTCTCTCTCTCATCTTACTTCTGTCATAGAGAAACTAAGTTCAGGTCTTATTTTATCTCTTCTTCTTTGTTACAACATTCTCAGTTTGTGGAAAATGTCTCTTAAGCAGATGCAGGATGTGTCTGTCAAAGCACAAGTACTTGAACAAGGTCATTCATGTCATGAGTCATCTGACACTGCTCTCAAGCTGGGGTAAGTTTGCGGCATTCCATTCGTATTTGCTTATGTTTCTCTTTCCTTGTGTTTGTCATTTGATTATGAAATCAATTCGCGGATACTTTACATTTCATTATTTTGGGGTGATTGTGTCAAGATTTGTAACTCAAGCTTGGATCGAATGCATTGACAAAATGTAAGAGAGACAAATATGAGACAAATGCTCTGAAACGAAATACCTCGTCTGTGGGCATTGTAGAAAGGATAAATATGATCTCATATTTGGTAAACCAAAGCATATATATAGTTGTAGTTTTGATTAAGTAGCTTGAGCTCATATTTCCTTGAATTTGCTTTATAACAGCACAGCACGTTCTTCTAACATTAATGGAGTCATACGAACAAATATATATAAGAATGAGCTGAAACTTAGAGGAAGCAATCGGTGGGGTGACAGAGATTTCAACTCGTCAATAACTTTGTCCGACCAATATTTGACCGGCCTGCTGCTACTGGAGGAAATTAACTATTTACCTGGTGTATCTTTTCATGTCTTGCAGGTTGCCTTTCCCCGACTGATTTTGAAAGACAAAACACATCTAGGGTGCATGGATTTGCGTTTGGTCAGTAGAAAAACAAGAATGTCTCTTGAAATATAAGACTCGGGCAGCATCTACCGCACTCAACATGGATAAGATCATGACTGTGGGGGGTAAACTAATTAGTGTGCTTTTGGTAGGGAAGGACACGAGTAGGTCTCCTACAAAAAAATGGTCAAGGCCGGGCTTGCATATTAAAACCCGCATCCTACGCAAATTAGCAGATAGATGAAATCTAAATCAAGCGCAGCCCATACAACAGTTTCTTTCTACTAAACTCAGAGGAGATCTAAAAGCAGGCCTCGTTTCCATGAGCTCCTGAAGAAGAATGATTTATATATAACTTAATTTGATTGCCTGAAATTTTTTGCTTCTTGATTGCCTGCAAACCGTTGTATAATAAGTACTACGTACATATATACTAAGCAGAACAGATGAAACTATATCAGCTTTACAGGCACAATACCAGCAGCCGACCAGTTGGCCAGTTGGGTAATCATCGGAAACTCAGTCGACTAGTGGCCGATTATATCTGTGGAGGACTAAGACCTGAGGCGGAGGGATATAGGACCACTTTTGTGGTCCTTTTTTATAATTATTTTTGGTAATTGGTAAGTGCATTAATTCTCCAAAGAGTCCTCTATAAAGGTGGGCCTAGCCCAAGCACAAGAAGAAAAAGATCAAAATCACAATGAGGTCATCACAGCTGGACCACAGATTATGGAAAACTATGCATAAGAGTGAGAACAGGAGGTAGTTTTCTCCCGCTACTTAGGTGGGCGGAGGAATGTCTACCAGAACAAGAGACATTGTATCACTGCAAATTACCTTTCTTTATTGCTTTGGACCTCTAGAAAATAACGTCGTGCCTTTCTGGCTGTCCCATCAAATGACTGACTCGTATTTGTACAACTGTTAATGTACAAGAGCTCCCGCAGGAGAAAACAGTAACCGATTCTTTTCGGTATCTATTAGAAGCTCCATAGCATCTTATATATCCTTCCAAATTTCCAATTACCATTTAAGAAGCTCTTCAGGATTAATGGATACCAAGATGTAGGAGTAAATTGAGGATGGTGGAGCTCCTACATCTCATATTTATTGAAAGTCTGACCTTCCAAGTATTGATCTGAAAGGCATTAATGGAGTGGCCTTAGGGCAACTGCTTTAAAAGTCCTTGGAAGCTTAAGTAGTCAAGTGAGGTCTTGTTACAAATATAGCTTAGGAACCAAGGTATAGTATAGGGGTTAGGGGCACCTTTGGTGCCAATATGTACTGGAGTCCTTGGTGCGAATTGTGACCTATTTCATTCTCATGATTCCGGTTTAACTGCTACTATCTCACCAAATTTGTTTGCCATTCTCTACCTCAAAACCATCTCAGCTTTTAGCCATTCTTGATGGAATGAGTTATCTGTAATCTTAGTTTTTGTAGGTCCCATTTCCACTCAGGATATACTTGCAGCACTCTGTATCCAAGGATTTGCCGCTGATTTTTTCCTTTCTGTCTCACATCATTAACCTATTTTCTAGTTCTTCACGGTGTGTTAGTTTGAAACAGGTACTACATATGGACATAAATGACTATTATGGAGGAGCCTCATCTTCTCTTAATCTTATACAGGTTAACCTATATTGCAGACCTTTTTTTGGGGAGAAATTCACCCATTCTTATGTTATCTTGTTTTTGTTTTTTTTTACTTTTCTGTTTTTCAATGTTAAAACTTTGTTTTTCTCTTTATAGCTCTGGAAGTGTTTCAGGGGAATGACCAGCCTCCTGAAAAATTGGGCTCAAGCAAAGAGTACAATGTTGACATGATACCAAGGTGTTCTATTTATCAGATGATAAGATAGTTCTAATTGGATCTTGAAGATCGTTTAGTGCAACAGCTGGATGTGGTATCCGTATTTCAGTGCTTCAACATCAGTTGCTGGAGAAATGTGCTTGAAGAAAATGATCCAAAATTTCATGAGGGGCTGGATTTGAACAAAGTTACAGCCAGCTGGGAACTTATTACGTACGTATTATCTATTTCTTTCTCCTTTAGCTTACGTTCTATAAGAAAGCAGTTGATTTAAGCCCTTAAGGAAGAACTTGCGCTAGTTAAATGTTGTGTGGTTGCAGGTTTAGCTCCTCCATAATTCTGCCTTCTGCGGTTACCATCCCCACCAAAAAAATGAACAAAACAATAAACCAATTTAGCATATAAAAATGAGGCCGCATTTGGTGGATACTGCATTTCCAAAAGAATGAAAGTACAGAACTAAAACTTTTGGAGTTACAAGTTTTTTGTTTCGAATTTTGAGATCAATGAGAAGCCTTCTTGTGATCAAAGCTCATCAATTTTCTCTTCAAACAAATTCTCTTCTTGTTTATTTAAACATGTGCTCATAGAATTCTAGAATAAAAAACATACTTTGCATTGCATGCATTGATGGAAATCCGACCTGTATTCGTAGAAATGGAGATGTAATGAAGGTATTTAACCAAGAATCGGGTTGGTAGAAGGGCCTTCCCCGGCACATAATTCTAATTAAAATCGAGAATGATATAGAAACTATTTGTGCTTTTCAGATTGATAGAAGGAAGGTGGACATTAGTCGTCTGCAACCAGTAATTTCTTTTTGTTGTTTGCATTCTGACATCATCTCTGATCGTGGTAAAATTGCTTTTCTTTCTTCATATCAAATTGACTGTGGTGCTAAAGGAGTGCTTGCATAAGATGAATGAAACTGGAAATAAGCGTAACACCACTATAACAACCCATTTGATTGCTTTGCTGAAGAAAAGGACACCTATTGGTGCATGCAAAGACAACCATACTATTCTATAGATGAAGTCAAACTAGAACTTCTCTCTCTAATGCACTAGGGGAAAGAGTGGTTGGGGGTGGGATTTTAGTTGTGGGGATGGGCAAGTTAATGGATTTGCGAATGGTTGAAGGTTGTGAGGGCCGGAGGTTTTAGAAACAGAATATCATGCATTAATTTCTCGAAAAGAAGGGCATATGGTTACATAATGTGGCTGTTAGGTTGAGATAGATAAACCCTTCCTGCCCTTGCAGATTAATCAAGATCCGACTATTTTTGTTTGTTTGAAGAGTTTAGATAGATAAATGGTTGATGCCCTGTGGTCAGAAATGGGTTGAATAGTGCTTGGTGCATTGTTGGCGAGCTTTTCACCCAAGCCATTAAATCTTTCTTCAAGGACTCTCGGCTGCTTAGAGACTTTTTTTTTTTGGGTGAAAGGTGAAGAAACCCTTCGCCATCACCAATCTAAAAGGGTTTATTTTCCAAGTCCTTACTTCTTAAAGAGGTTAACCACACCTATAGTACTCTAATTCTCAAGGTTTCTAATCCATCGAGCCTGAGTGATTATAGACCCATTTCTTACTGTATAACTGTTTAAAAGTGTATGACTAAAATCTTGGCATGGAGATTGAAGGTTGTTATGTCTCAGTTAGTTAGTACAACAAACTGCTTTTGTTGAAGGGCGTCGAATGGGTGATAATATTATGCTAGCTCAGGAGTTGTTCAGAAACTATCATCTGAGTAGGGGGTCACCTCGATGTGCTCTTAAGGTGGACCTGCGCAAAGCTTACGATACGGTACGTTGGGATTTTCTGTTAGAGGTCTAAAAGATCATGAATTTCTCGACAAAAACCATCTCTTGGATTCGGGAGTGTATTTGCTTTGCTTCTTTTTCTGTAAACAGGGAGCTTGCTGATTTTTTAGCTGTTGCGAGGTTTAAGGTAAGACGATCCAATCTCCCTTACCTATTCTCCCTCGTGAAGGAGTGCTTTTTTGGGCTTACGCGGAAGGCAATTGAGGCAAGAGTTTTAAGTTTCATTGGAGGTGCAAGAAAGGTTTACTTTCTCACTGATGTGCTTTGCTGATGACCTACTGATTTTCAGTAGAGAAGAGTGAAATCTATCAAGATAATCAAGGGTTGCTTAGAAACCTTTTCAACACAATCTGGTCTGACCTCCAACCTAAGCAAGAGCAATGTTTTCCTATGCAATGTCCCTCCTGAAAGTAAAGCTGAGATCCTTAACTTGCTTAATTACAGCGAAGTGTCGCTCCCAATCTGTTAACTGGGCATTCTTTGATTTCCTCTCAATTGAAGAAGGTGGACTGTAGGGGGCTTGGTGACAGATCGCTGCTAGAATTAAATCTTGGACTTCCAAGTATTTATCCTTTGCTGGTCGTGTCCAGCTCATCAAATCTGTCCTCTATGCTACCCCAAGGCTTCTGGTCTTCTCTTTTAATTCTTCCGAAAGCTGTGCTTAAGGAAGTCGAGTCTTTAATGTGTAGTTACTTGTGGAAAGGTGATGACTTGACCAGAGGTGGAGCTAAAATTGGTTGGAAAGAGGTTTTCATGCCTAAGGTCGAGGCTGGGCTCAGATTTGTCAACCTTGAGAGCTGGAATCGAGCTACTATGTTGAAACATATCTGGCTCCTTCTTTTCAATTTATCTGATTCCATGTGGATTAGATGGGTTAAAACTTACCTAATTAAGGATAGGTTCTTTTGGTCTATGAAGAGCTCGAGGTCTATGAAGAGCACGAGTATATGTCGTGGAATTGGCAGAAATTGCTCAGACTATAAAGGACGACTATAACTAGCATTTGACATGTGGTTGGTAATGGTAGGAGTATTGGCATCTTGATCTTGATCCTTTGAGTGATGTCTTTAGCAAAACTAAGATTTTCAGCTCTGAGTTGAATCTTTAGCCAAGTATGCGAGATCATTGATGGTGCGAATTGGCATTGTCCAAATCAGAGTGGTATTTGACTGACATTGTAATTCTTTTTATTTGTCTCCCCCTAAGCGTTTCTTATTGGAAAGTGGAGTCACAAGAATGTGAATAAGACAATTTTTTTGTGAGTAACGAAGAGAAATTCAAATCGGTAGGCTTATCAGAGTGGACTCACCTAATAGGCTAGTATAACCTCTCAAGTTACACAGGTCAGATTAGTCTGGCTTTATCAAAGGATGACTCCAAAAAATTATTTACACTCGGAGGGATTCAAAACTGAAACCTCGTGAGAGTAAATCTCTAAGCTCCAAGTCTTAAACACGGCCAACCCTTGAAGTTATATGTGAATAAGACATTGATTGAGAACAGATTATAAAAATCTATCTGCCTATTGTGATGCGGCGGACAGTCACTTGAAAGGACTTCTAAAAGCCTGCTTGGCTTAAGGGGTAGCTAGCTTCTTTCTTGGTTGTCCGATTGATTTTAGATTCCAGTAGAATAAATCTTCATCTCAAAATCGATGGACTTGAAGTTTGCTTGTTTTTACTTCTCTACCTCAGAATGCGAGAAGCTAGCAACATCATTGACGAGTCTGTCGAGATAGGTGGCGCTCTCTCATGTGAGTCTTTCGGAGTTTTGTAATTCGTTGTGACTTGTGAGTGACTCTCTCTCTTTGACGCTGCAGCAAGTCTTTGGATTCACCATTAAAGAGGAGACTCGAGAGTAACTTTTTGTTGAGAAAGTCTAGTAAGCAGCATTGTCAATTTGTTAGGAAGCACGCGGAATGGAATTGATTCACGATCCATTTATTCCTTGCTTTACTCCTATCTTTTGGCAAAGAAAGGAAGATTCCAATTTGTCGGAAGGAAACCATAGGGCCACAGAAGTTGTTGTATGGCCGAAACCGACCCTGGGTCAAATTGATCAAGGGTGATCAATAAAACGTATAATATTAAAACTTGGTAAAATAATAATAATAATAAAAAAAACTTCAAAATCATCTCTCTTTTCACTTTTTTTCAACTCCCAATAAAATTATACTTTTTACTTCCTCTCTCAAAATCTAATAAAAGTCTAATCTACCTCAATTTCACAACATTCTCAAAAAATTTAGAAAATCTTTGTTTGTAAATATGACATTCAAGAAAGAAAGGGAAGAAGAGAGTAAAGGTAAAGAAAAAAACGACTTAATTAGTCGACTAATCCCTGAAGTATTGCATAATCTCAAATTGGTCTTTAGGGTAAGTTTCATCCGAGACTAGTTCATGTGGAATTCTTCGTGTCTTTAAGTGGTCATTTTGTCAACTCGAGTAACCCGTAAATGGAAAAAATCTAATATGGTTAACAAGGACATGTGTTAACCATTTGCCAATAAACTATGTGTCTCCATTAATTTTAAATCACTCAGTGTGTCACATATGACTGATCCTTTTTAATTTTAATTCCACCTCAAATTCTCTATGTCAGGTTAAACTAACTCAATGTTAAGGGAGAGTTGTCAAAGATAATCGACGTAGAGAATTTGAGTAGAATTAAAATTAATGGGGATTGGTTAGAGTAGTATATTGGGTGATTTGAAAATTAAAGGGACATGTAGTTATTGGCAATTGATTAACATGTGTTCCGTGAGTCACGTGATATTTTTTTCATTTACAAATCATTCGAGTTGATGAAATGACTACCTCAAAACAATAATAATTTACAGGAACTAATCTAGAACAAAATTTACTCTAAAAACCAGTTTGAGATTTGACAATACCATGTACACTTTAATAAATAAGTGAAAACAGAGAAAGTGCTGAAAGCGCAATTCTCATTCACAACAAATCTGAAACTATTTGGGCTAGAGAAGTTGCGTATGCCCAGACCTCAAACTCAAGGGTGATACGTAGAAAGCATAGAACTGAACAATATAACAGCACGTTCTATACCCCTCTTTAATTGATCGCCCCCGTCCTTACCCTCTACACGAAGGAATACGTTTCGTTTTATATTACAAACAGGACCTAAATAATCTGCAGATCGTGTATAATCGACCGAGTTAAAAGATAATATTAAACAAATCGTTAAAACATTTGTTTTTTACTTTTTCCAAGAGTATATACATCCAGACCAGTAAACTCCAATTTAGAAAAAAGTGGAGGACACGAGTCGGACATGACCGGTACGAGGGTACAAATATGTCATGATTTCTGTCACGACGAGACCTGGCTATTTATACGCAAAGCAATCCTCACCGTAAAAAAAAAGAAGACGACGAATTAACATATAATCTGAGCCCCTCACTCCTCAGCCAGAATTACCTTCACTTTTCAACAAGAAAAGACAAAAAGTTTTGAAATTGCGAAGTTTGGCCATCAGCAAGAGAAACAAAGGAAAGAAAGAGAAAAAGCAGAAGAAGAAAAAATGTGTTAATATTCTCGTTCGCATGCTCTCTCCAAAGACCATTGGTGCTGATAGTTTATGCGGAATTAAACTAAATAAATAACATGTTTTCAACAAAACATCTATTAGGATTATAATTGCAATTGCGGATTCGATTACTTACCTTGATATAGTAATTCAGGAATCCACAAGTTTCAACCCGCTTCACGATCCAATCCAAAGCTCCAGCGATTCAGAATAATAATAGCAACACAAATGTCTTGCCTCCTAAGGGATTTATGTCACTCTCTCTTTTAGGGATTTCTCTAATAGGTTCTGATGGCCAACCCCTTGAATATAACAGTTATATTTATAGGCCTTGGGAAACCCTAGAGAGAGCATGAGACATAGGATCCTTAGGGATCTCAAATTCCAGCCGTAGGATTAAACTGAAGAACTCTTCTTCTAATAAAATTAGGGCTTCTACTAATTACAATCAAGTCCATCAACATATTGTAATTGACCCCTGAAATTTGAGATTATTACAAATATGCCCCTTTTACATACAATTAATTCCTTCCACCAAACTATATTCCATATGAGATATTAGGACTGGATTAATCATTTGGTTATCGAGGGCACATAATTCTAACAATCTCCCACTTGCCCTCAGAACCAAATATCACCGTCACGTCCCTATCTCATGTAAACCTTGATTTCTTAGTTCACAACTCAGTTGGACCATAAAACAATTTTGAAAATATATAATATACTTTTATGTATTCATAAAATAGTTTTGTAAAACACACCGGCCGGATTTCTTTTGGTCCAACTCTTATATGAACATTAACTGAATATACTGTCTCTCCAAGAGACTGGTGGATTCCTTGTTGAGCATTCATACAACTCATCCATCACGCACACAACCCAACATGTCCGTATATAGTCCTGAATGGACATCACCGGTTGACAACGTCAAAGTATGTGTACATAATACATGAATAAATACAAACCTCTCAAGTCTAAGGACAATACCGAATTGTGATAGAACAACCTTTAACCTGACAATGATCATTTTCCAAAAGGCGTTCTTTATCGGATCCTGTTCAGTGTATGTACCTATTACATGACACCCACTTGTCTGCTTAAGGTCATACCTCAATGATGGAATCAATCATTCTCCGCACAACAAGTGTAGACTTTATGACACAAAAGTCTAGAACAATTTCAGGCTTACAAGAAACTGAAAAATCATTATTCCCTGCCTTTGATTCATTAATCTCTAGCATGATTTTTCTACAATGTTGCCTGAACAAATTTACATACATAACATCTCATGTTACGTATAAACCCATAACAACAATAATATATGTGAAAAACAAATAAACTTTTATTATCAAATAATAAAGGAAAAATATAACGTCAAACCCAATCATACATATATCTCAAACCCATATCCTTAATATGTTTCTCAAACACTTTCTGAGATAAAGGCTTTGTAAATGGATCAGCTAAATTATCAGCTGATGCAACCTTCACCATTGTGATATCACCTCTTGATATGATATCACGTATTAGGTGAAAACGACGTTCTATGTGCTTCGTCCTTTGATGAGACCTTGGTTCCACTGCCTGTGCAATTGCACCATTGTTATCGCAGTATAAGGAAATAGGCGCCTCAATCGAAGGGACAACTTCAAGTTCTTGAATGAACTTGCGAATCCACACAGCTTCCTTTGCAGCTTCACTTGCAGCAACATATTCTGCCTCAGTTGTAGAATCAGCAGTAGTACTTTGCTTGAAACTTCTCCAACTGAATGCTCCTTTGCCAAGAAGGAACACAAACCCGGATGTTGATCTTCTATCATCAATGTCTGATTGAAAATCCGAATCTGTATATCCCTGGACAGTCAGATCCTCACTACCATACACTAAGAAATAGTGTTTTGTATTTCTCAAATACCTGAGGATATGTTTTACTGCTGACCAATGTTCTGGACCTGGATTGGATTGGTATCTACTCACAACGCTAACTGCGTGACTGATATCAGGTCTAGTACAAAGCATAGCATACATGAGACTCCCTACAGCCGAAGCATAATGGCAGTTACTCATCTTCTCTCTTTCTTCAGGTGTTTTTGGACACATCTGCTTAGAGAGATGAATTCCATGTCTAAAGGGTAGAAACCCTTTCTTGGAATTTACCATGCTAAATCTAGCCAATATCCTGTCAATATAATTGACCTGTGAGAGACCCAATAATCTCTTCTTTCGGTCTCTAAACACTTTGATCCCGAGTATATAGGATGCTTCCCCAAGGTCTTTCATTGAAAATTGGTTAGACAACCACATTTTCACAGATGACAAAGCCCCTACATCATTCCCAATGAGTAGTATGTCATCTACATAAAGAACCAAAAAGGTGATAGCACTCCCACTAACCTTCTTGTAGACACAAGGTTCATCCATGTTTTGTGAGAAACCAAACATTTTGATTGACTCATTAAAACGGATGTTCCAACAACGTGATGCTTGTTTTAGGCCATAAATGGATTTCTCCAACTTGCACACTTTTGATTCATTTTCCTGAGATATGAAACCTCTGGCTGGTCCATATAAATTTCTTCATGGATGTACCCATTCAAGAATGCGGTTTTCACATCCATCTGCCATATCTCATAATCATAGTATGCTGCAATTGCCAACAGAATCCTTATGGACTTTAGCATAGCTACTGGTGAAAAGGTTTCCTCATAATCAATACCAGCCTTTTGAGTATACCCTTTCGCTACCAGCCTAGCTTTAAAGGTCTCTACCTTTCCTGTTGGTCCAAGTTTCCTTTTGTAGACCCATTTGCAACCTATAGGCTTAATGCCTTCTGGTTTGTCTACCAAGGTCCATACCTTGTTGGAATACATGGAGTCCATCTCTGATTCCATGGCCACATGCCAATGCTTAGCATCTTTGTCTTTCACAGCCTCTGTATAATCACAAGGATCAATCTCCAGTCCCTCAGAATCCATTTGATAAATCTCATTTAACAAACTGAATTTTACTAGAGGTCTTATAATCCTTTTACTACGACGAGGCTCCTGTGTCTCAACAGGTTCAGTTTGATCAGTGGGAATAATCACTTGATCATCATTATTCTCATTCTGCTCAGTCACTGTACTATCTCTTTGCTCATCAAGAGCAACTCTACTCTCAGTTTCATTCAAACTATAATCCTCTTCAAGAAAAGTAGCATTCCTGCTAACAAACACTTTGTTTTCATTTGGATTATAGAAGTAGAAACCAGTAGTCATTTTGGGATAGCCTACAAATAGGCACCTATCAGTCCTTGATCCCAGCTTATCCACATTAAACCTTTTAACATGAGCTGGACAACCCCATATCTTAATATGATTTAGGCTTGGCTTCTTGCCAGTCCATAACTCATATGGGGTATTAGGAACTGATTTTGTAGGGATCCTGTTTAACAAGTAAACAGCGGTCTCCAAAGCATGTCCCCAAAATGATATGGGCAATTCAGATATGCTCATCATGGAACGAACCATATCCAATAGGGTTCTATTCCTTCTTTCTGCAACACCATTGTGCTGTGGTGTGCCTGGTGGTGTGAGTTGAGATATGATTCCATGATCTTTAAGATAAACTTTAAAATCATCCAAGAGGTATTCGCCTCCCCTATCGGAGCGAATCATTTTAATGGACTTTCCAATCTGTTTCTCAACTTCATTGTGGAATTCCTTGAACTTTTCAAAGGATTCCGATTTATGCTTCATCAGGTATAGATAACCATACCTGGAATAATCATCAATGAAAGTAATGAAATAAGAGAAACCTCCTCTTGCCATATGGTTGAAGGGACCACAAACATCAGTATGTATTAATCCTAATACTTCTGTGGCTCTAATTCCTTTTCTGTAAAAGGACTTTTGGTCATCTTTCCTTGTAAGCAGGGCTCACAGATTGGATAGGGCTCAATTTTCAGAAATTGCAATGGCCCATCCCTTACCAATCTATTGATCCTATCAATATTGGCATGACCAAGTCTTAGATGCCACAAGTAAGTTGGATTAACATCCCTTTTCCTCTTAAGGGATAACACACTGGAATCATCATTCTCAATATTATTCAAAGAATTATCAACATTCAAAAGATAAAGACCATCATAAATAATTCCAGAAGCAACAAATTTATTTTGAAACTTAATAACAAGCTTGGAATTGAAAAGAAATGAATATCCAGATAAACCAAGTTTTGAAACAGAAATCAAATTTCTACGAACTTCTGGAACATAAAGACAGTCTTCTAGAATCAAAATTCTATTATTAGATAATTCTAAACTAAAAACTCCGATGGCAGTCGCTGCAACAGTTGCACCCGTCCCCATCTTAAGGATCAGCTCCCCTTCATGGAGCCTTCTGGTCTCCTTGAACCCCTGCAACATATTGCAGATGTGAGATGTAGAACCAGAATCCACACACCATGAATTAAATGGACCATCCATTAAATTCAATTCAATTACAAGCATATTAGATATACCTTCAGAAGGTTTGCCTTTTTTAAGAGAAGCTAAGTAAACTCGGCAGTTTCTCTTCCAGTGACCGGGCTTGCCGCAATGGAAACAATTTCCTTTGCCTTTGTTCTTGTCACCTCCTTTGTTTCTTTGTTCACCTTGACATTCTTAGCTGCCTGATACCCCTTATTATTTTTCTTGAAGTTCTTAAACTTGGGTTTCAGTTTCATAGAGGCATTAGATTTCTCTGTGACCATCACAGTAGGTTTGTCCTTCTTGATGAGATCTTGAGCTGACTGCAACATATTGAGCAGCTCTGACAATGTCACATTCATCTTGTTCATATTGTAATTAAGGACAAACTGATTGAAAGAATCAGGCAGAGATGAAAGAATGGCATCAACTTTTGTGTCACCATCCATCTCAGCTCCCAAAAAGTCCAGTTCATTGATGAAAGAAATCATCTTCAAGACATGTTCCCGAACTGGGCTCCCTTCCACCATTTTGGTGGACATCAGATTCTTCATAGCAGTCTGCCTAGCAGATCTGCTCTGCTCTCCAAACATCTCTTGGAGATGCAACATAGCGCCTGCAGCTGTAGCTATGCCCTCACAATCTTTCTGCAAAACATTTGAGATTGAGGCCATAATATAGCACTTTGCCATATTATCATCATCATGCCACTTGTTAAAGACTCTCTTTTCTTCCTCAGTGGCATTGTTCAGGGCAAGCTCAGGTGACTCAGAGGTGAGAACATAACCGATCTTATCGGCTGAGAGAACAATCATAAGATTTCTCTTCCAATCAACATAATTCGGTCCTGTCAACCGATTGTCATCCAGAATCCTAGCCAAAGGATTAAAAGTCATTTTGAATCTGCAAAATAATTTCACACATATATTTCCATTAGATTCAGGTTTTTGAAATACTAATGGTACCACCCATTCGAATAATAAACAGATATATCAAATATATCACAATAATGAGAAATATAACATTTATATTCATGACATTCTAAATGGGTATCGAGAACCTCTACCTTACATGCAACAACAATTCCATTTTGGTAATCATTGTACATATCTTGTAAAGGCGAATAGCTACTATTCATCAAAATTTACATCATATGCAAAATATTTTAAAATATTTGTGATTCTCGATTTTCTTTTGGCCTACCTAAATAAACACATCTTATACTATTTTAGTACTTGCGTTTATTTGGTTTGTGCATTCCATTATCTAAGTGTGTTCCAAATTCTTGTGAGTTTATGTCACTATTTTAGTAGACACTCCCACTAAGATGTAGACACTTATCTTCCCAAGAATAAACAAGAAAATTTTACAAAATTAAAATCGGTCTTATCCATTTTGGCTTCAACCAATTTTAATCAAGTAAAACTCCTATTTATTGATAATAGAGACCATAGGAAAAATTACAATAATTAATCCTATTTAGCACCCAAAATTGGAAGAAAAAAAATTTTGGACCGTTGACCGGTCAAACCGGTCAACCGGGCCAGACCGGTCAAACCGGTCGGAAGACCGGCCCACCCAGAGTTGGGCTGGGTTCACAGCCAACCCTTTTGGGCTGGGCTGGGTTGGGCTGGGTTATAACCCAGCCCAATACACCCTTTTTTTTTTTTTTTTTGACCCAGCCCAACTTTTGGGCTGGGCTTCTAGCCTTGGGCCGGGTAGGGCAACTGTTGCCCTACCCGAGGCCCAAGCATTTGACCCAGGGCATCTCAATGCCCTGGGCGCCGCTGGCCCCTTGCAGGAATGCAAGGTTGGCCTGCGGCCAGCCACCACGGCTGGCGCCTCCGGCCAGCCACCGGCCGGAATGGCGCCGGCCAGACTCCGGCGGCACTGTTCATCACGTGAACAGTGTTTTTTTTTTTTTTTTTTTTTTTTTTTTTAACTAAATAAAAACATGCCAAACGTTACTGTTCATAACTCACACAAATTTTATAGAACAAAAACCGTGAACAGTAAACGAATTGTCATACAATAAAATTCTGCACTATTCATAATAGTGCGTGAACAGTAACCGGAAAAGGTTTTGGCTTTTGATTCTCAATCAAAAATTAGCAAGGTTCATATAATCCAACAATTGCAATCATACGAACCTGGCTCCGATACCACTGATAGTTTATGCGGAATTAAACTAAATAAATAACATGTTTTCAACAAAACATCTATAGGAATATAATTGCAATTTCGGATTCGATTACTTACCTTGATATAGTAATTCGGGAATCCACAAGTTTCAACCCGCTTCACGATCCAATCCAAAGCTCCAGCGATTCAGAATAATAATAGCAACACAAATGTCTTGCCTCCTAAGGGATTTATGTCACTCTCTCATTTTAGGGATTTCTCTAATAGGTTCTGATGGCCAACCCCTTGAATATAACAGTTATATTTATAGGCCTTGGGAAACCCTAGAGAGAGCATGAGACATAGGATCCTTAGGGATCTCAAATTCCAGCCGTAGGATTAAACTGAAGAACTCTTCTTCTAATAAAATTAGGGCTTCTACTAATTACAATCAAGTCCATCAACATATTGTAATTGATCCCTGAAATTTGAGATTATTACAAATATACCCCTTTTACATACAATTAATTCCTTCCACCAAACTATATTCCATATGAGATATTAGGACTGGATTACTCGTTTGGTTATCTAGGGCACATAATTCTAACATGGTGGCTAGCTAAAAGACCTTCGGGGCTCTTGTATCTGGTTCTGAGTGAGAATCAACAGCGCTGCAAACGACAACAGCCGAGACACCAAGCAAGAAAAGCAACGCATAAGATCCAGTAATACTGTCCCATCCCTGTATGTCCCACCTTGCAATCTGCAAGCTCAATGACCTTGGATGGGTAGGGTTCATGATTCTTCTTTCTCACAGCACAGTGCTTATGCGAGTTAATGTTGGTTTCAGATTATTCTCGCCTACATTCGGCAAAGTGCCGCTCTTTTTATCCTGGTTTTTGGAAACATGGGTTTCTTTTTTCCACTGTTCTCACTATAAATACCAGCCTCTTTCTCCCTCTCCGCACGTTTTGCATGTCCAGAAATATACTTCATCACTAGAAGACTTAGTAGGGGATCTGCTAAATTAGATGGCCTTTTGGTAAAGAGCACCTTGAAATTTTCCCCATTTTTACTCATTTTATCGTTTGGGAGAGCAAGTGCAGTTTGATTTGCAAAAGATCTCACTTCCTTCTCTTCTCTCTGCTACTATTTATAAACTCATTGGCGGAAAGGTTTACTCGTCTTTTTTATTCTGTGTAAAGGTTATTTGCTTTTCTTTATGATTCACAGTCCAGCTGTTTCTCCCTTTTCTTTATGTTTGAACTTATATTGGAAGATTATTATTCCGCTTTGGCACAATAATGGTTTTAATCTCTCCGATACCCTTGTCAACCCATAAAATCTATTGCGTATTTCTCTCTACGTTACCCTGCGTATTTCTCTTTCCATGTGAAGAGACTTTCTCTTTCTATAGAACTAGTTTGGACTAATAGTTTGGTTGGTTTGATGTAAAGGGCGGATAATTTTTCCATAGAACTAGTTTGGACTAATAGTTTGGTTGGTTTGCTGTAAAGGGCGGATAATTTTTCCAGGAAAATGACGAGAAGGAAAATTGAGATCAAGAGGATCGACAAGAAGACGGCAAGGCAGGTGACTTTCTCTAAGAGGACCAAGGGGCTGTTTAAGAAGGCTATGGAGCTCTCAACTCTCTGCCATGCCGAAATAGCTCTCATAGTTTTTTCTGCTACTGGGAAGCTCTTCGAGTACGGCAGCTCGAGGTTTCTGTTCCTGTCTCTCTTAGACAAATCTTTCTTATTGAAATTAAAGCTAGAATGTCTTCTACGATTGTCTTCACCTTTAGAACGCTTTTATATACCGTTTGAACGCCTCTTGTGAAATCAGAATAAAAAGACGGACAGAGTGAAAGAGAAGAAGAAGAAGAAGAAGAAGAAGAAGAAGAAGACGCTTTTCTCTGAAAAGAAGACGCTTTTCTCTTTTTTCAGTGTTCGAAATCCACCATTAGAATATAATAACATTATTGTTTGATGAAAATTGGAACAATCCACCATTACAACGGCTCGTCTACCGTTAGAACGTTTGTATCCGTTGAATGTAGCATTCGAATGCATTCGAACGATTACGGTTGGATGTAGCGTTCGAACGGTTGATTTCGTTCGAATGGTTGAAATATGTTCGTCTCAAAAGAATACTTTTTGGGATGGATTAAATTTTCCGTTCCAAAAAACCTTTCATAACGGATTTATTGGGACACTTAGTGCGATGGACGAATTTCGTCCCAAAAATAATTTTGGGACAGAATTTGGGTTTTTTAGGACGGAAAATTTGGGTCCAAAAACCAAAATTTGTTGTAGTGAAAGAATTCAAATCAATCTCGTAACTAAAAGATCCACTGCTTGACCCAGAATGCTCATTGCAAGATTCTTGGTGTTCAAGTCACAGGGTAAATTGTTCAATTTTGGTCTTCATAGCGCTTGAAATGCATCCCTCTTTTATCTTTGAACTCTCCTACATTTGGTTACCACGTTTAATTTCCTCCCACTCCAGTCGCCATCTTCCGAGAAACTAAATATTCTCCTAAAACAAACTAGAACTCTTTTACCTTTTCTGGCAGATTGCTATATTCTCTGAAAGCCTAATCTACACCTGCAGGAATATTATTATTAGTCGAATGACTTAAGACATTAACTTGTTGGAAAATTGAGGAATTTAAAGTGTATTGAGGATCTGCAATTAGCAAATTCATCGATTTCAGTTGAAATGCCCCGCCCCCCCCCCCGCGCCTTGCCAAAAAAAAAAACCAAAAAAAAAGGGTTGTAGTTCTTTTCTTATGTTTCTGCTTCTTTGTTATAAATCTTCTATGTGACATTTTAGCCAGAGACCAACAAATCCTAAGTGTACGTCAATTGAAGCAATGTTTAGGAAAAAGATTTTAGGTTCATGAAATAACCAAGTTAGAAGACAGAAGTCACTCTATCACCTGTATTAATCAAGTTAAATATGTTGGGAAGATAATTAGAACATGGGGAGTTTCTCAGTGGGCTTATAATAAGCATGCAGGGACACCACTAAACCCAAAAGTTTAAGCTTATAGGTTTGAGTCCAGTTATGCTATATTATAACCATCCACACATGTGACTTCTTTCTAATGTGCATGGGACAACATTTTTTACCCTCTCACACGTGTATATTCAACAAAGTAGTTGAAGGGTGCAACAGAAACTGAATTACCCACTTGTCTTTTTAGTTAAGTCCACTTAGAGTCGTAGCTGGGAGACTACATCAGATATGTCAACATGAGAAATATAATAATTCTTTAGACACCAGCAAAAATATTTTTGTCTTTTCGGACATTTGAGTTTAAGATTGGCCGGGAGACAACAATATCAGATATGTCAACATGAGAAATATAATAATTCTTCAGACACCAGCATGATTATTTTTATCTTTTCGGACATTTGAGTTTAAGAACTATATAGATGAACCATATACATCTCTCATGACGCGAGAGACATTAAGTAATAGTGATTCTATGAAAAATTTATAAATAGCAGTATATGTTAGAAGCTTATAAGTTCATCAGCACTTCCCGAAAACAATTAGAAGGAATGAATTGTGAGTCTGCTAATCGCTTGTCGTTTGTAGTGTGCAGCAGGTAATCGGAAGGTTTAATCTGCATTCAGATCAGAATCTTAACAGAATGGACCAACAATCTCTTGAGCTGCAGGTAAGCTTGTATAATATTTATTTATTTTGCTTTCCGTACTGTTAGCTAGCTAGAACTCATGAACAACAATGCCTCATGTTCTTATTTAATGCATAAGTAAGTTAAAGGTACAAAGATTTCAGATTTGTTGACTCAGAAGGCTGATACTTCAAAAAAAAGGAACAAGCAAAGTGGCTTCCTTTCCTTTATTTTTTTCGATCCATCCATATATATATATATATATATATATATCTTGTTATTGGAAACTTGTGAGCTGTACCAACCAATTCACACAATATTATCTAACAAAATCTATCCCTTCTTCTTTGAGATTTTGTAGTACCGTCAAGATTGGAGTTCAAAGTTTTTTCAATTGATGACTTAGACCTCTAACTAATGTTATAGTAACTTATTACTAACATTTATCTCTGTTATCTCCTTTATGTTAATTTTAATGCAGCTAATTCTCTATTGGTCAAAAAGAAACTGAAATCCAGATCATTTCTGAGTCCAACACTTCCAATAAAGCTTTGAAACTTGCATATAAAACAAAACCGTACTATAGTATGTAATTAGGAGGGTTTGTGGGAATACCAGAATGATAACCTCCTCTGAAAGGAAAATATCTCCATAATTTAGCAACCGTACGGCTACATTAAAACTACTGTCAAACGTACAGATCATCAATATCATGAAAAATCGTCATGAATAGTCTTCATCAGTGTCAACTTTTTTTGCTCTTTTAGCTGGAGAATGATACCTACACCGTGTTGAGCAAGGAAATCCTAGAGAAGACTCATGAACTTAGGTATCCTAAATGTTAGATATAATACCATAATCAAATCTACAAGATTTGATATGATATTATTGTTTTCACGATATTGAGTTTAAATGCGATATCGTTATCAAAGTTTAAATTTAGATATTTTCCTATCATGCTTTGTATTGTCTCTATAAATAGAGACTTCAACTTGTAATCTGTATGCACTCATAATACAAAATACAGCCATATAGAGCTTTCACCATTTCTAGACCAAACCACTTAAATCTCACTAAATTGATGATCATGCTAAGAAATTATCAAAACCAACAGGAAGGTGAAATGAGAAGAGCTTGACAGATTGAATACAAAAGAATTGCAAGAGCTAGAGAAAATGATCCATCTTAGCCTGCACCGTGTTGTGAAGAAAAAGGTATGCCTCTCCTTGTTGTGCCTTGTTATAATGAGACATTGAAGTTTCTGGACATGCTCTTAACCTAAGAAGCATTTATATATATGTTTCAGGATGAAATGTTTCTCAATGAGATCACTGCCCTTAAGCAGAAGGTCGGTTGCCATTAAACTTCAAACCTATGTGCTTGAGATTCAAAGCGTACGTTGTCAGTATAATGATAATAGAGAATATAGAATATTGGTCGTATGGTTCCAATGAAAGACATCTTCAGGCTTCCTTAACCAAGGATATTTATGAATACATAGGGGTAAATGAGGACTTAATTAATTTTATATAAAGTATTTGACTACTGCAAATGCATATGTTGATGCAAGTTGGCTCAAGTTTGAAAAAATTGCGGAAACAAGTTTGGGTCTCATTGAACTTCGTGTGCCCTTTGTGCCAAGTGATGAAATATAGCACCTCCTTTCATGTAGACCAGGATTGTACGTACAAATTAAGTTAGTTCTGGTTGTAATGCAGAGTTGTACATAATTAGTTTAATTGTAATTTTTGTTGCTTACATGTACACTTGGTTTGTTAGCTTTTCATATACTATATATGTCCTATTATGCACGTTTGCAAGTTTCAGTTCAGTACATACAATTCTCTCGGTGAGGTTCATTCTCCAGATTTATGCCTTCACAGCTGAATGTTCAATTTGGCATTTGATCAAACACCTTTGTATTTAGCTGACTTTCCATTCTTAACCCCAAGGGTCCTTGAATGTGCAGCAGCTTGCTCAGGCATAGAGGAAGCAGCAAAGTGGCTATGTTTGTAATGATTAAGAAAAAATTTTGATATATCTTTTTTTTTTGGTATTGGTGAGAATGGTGGGGTCCATAGAAGAGATGTTTGGAAAGATAAAGTTTTTTAAATTTATTCCCTTATAGAATGTGAAAGTACAAAAATAAGTTTGGAAAGAAAGTTTTGGGAGAGGAGTAATTTCTATAGATTTTAGTAAAATTTTTTTTTTTATTTTTATTTCTGTGATTTTTTTTAACAGAAATTGAGGCCAATGATTAGATTGAAAATTTTATTACTGATTGAAATACTTTTTATTTGAAAAAAAAATCATGTTTAGGATAGAAAATCTATTTGAAATAAAAAAATGTTTTCAAGACCATTAAATAAACATAGAGTATTCCAGTTCCATATATCTGAAAACCACCATAGAACCTTTAGTTAAACCTTTAGCACCATAAATAGAACCATATATCATGTTGGTTATCTTTTGAATAGATCTTAATAGTGTACTCCAGCTCCCTAAAAAAGTGTATCAATGTCTTACCATGGACATTAAGAAGTTAGGTAATTATGCCACATTAAAATTAATACACTTCTTGGTTAAGGCTGAGATGTCTTAAAAATATTTCTCTCATTTTCTCTCTCTCATCCTACTTCTCTAATGCTGAGAGCTGAACTGACAGTCGAGAACCAGAAACTAGAACAGGTTCAGGTCTTATTTTATCTCTTCTTCTTTGTTACAACATTCTCAGTTTGTGGAAAATGTCTCTTAAGCAGATATTGCAGGATCTGTCTGTCAAAGCACAAGTACTTGAACAAGGTCATTCATGTCTTGAGTCATCTGACACTGCTCTCAAGCTGGGGTAAGTTTGCGGCATTCCATTCGTGTTTGCTTATGTTTCTCTTTCCTTGTGTTTGTCATTTGATTATGAAATCAATTCGCGGATACTTTACATTTCATTATTTTGGGGAAGCTTGTGTCAAGATTTGTAACCTCAAGCTTGGATGGAATGCATTGACAAAATGTAAGAGAGACAAATATGAGAGAAGCTAATTGACTAAATGAGTCAAGTATTTGTATATTCATCGAAGAAATATCTGCTGCTGTACAAGGCCCTATATAGTACATGAGAAGCCATCTAAAAAGTCATGACAGAATGCTCTGAAACGAAATACCAAAGCATATATATATATATAGTTGTAGTTTTGATTAAATAGCTTGAGCTCATATTTCCTTGAATTTGCTTTATAACAGCACGGCACGTTCTTCTAACATTAATGGAGTCTTACGAACAAATATATATAAGAATGAGCCGAAAAAATTAGAGGAAGCAATCAGTGGGTTGACAGAGATTTCAACTCGTCAAAAACTTTGTCCGGTGACCAATATTTTGCATGACAGGCCTGCTGCTACTGAAGGAAACTATTTACCTGGTGTATCTTTTCATGTCTTGCAGGTTGCCTTTGCCTGACTGATTTCGAAAGACAAAACACATCTAGGGTGCATGGATTTGCTTTTGGGCAGTAGAAAAACAAGAATATTGTCTTGTGAAATATAAGACATCGGGCAGCTCACTGGTGCAGTTTTACTGTAAGACGAATATAAGTTGATTCAAAAGTCGGCAAAAATTGCATTTCGGCTTTATTAAATATCGTCTCCGCTCTTTGTCTTTTGCACCGGATATTATTCAACAATCACCCCTGCTGCTGACAACAAAGCCCAAGAGTTGTCTCTCAAAGGAGCTATTCATGAACAGCTTCTTCGTGAGCAATCTTTATGGCGACAAAAATCTTGTTCTGTTGGCCCTCAAAATGTTTGGTTTCAACCCTCGGCGGATTTCTTGGATCCAATCTTGTTTGTCCTCATTCTCGTATTCCATCATGCTCAATGGCAGCACATATGGTCTTATCATACGTACTCGGGGCCTTCGTCAGGGAGACTCTCTATCACCTTTACTGTTTGCCATTGGTATGAAGATTCTCTCTCGGATACTAGATAAAGCTCGAGATCTATCCTTAATCCATGGGTTCAAACTTAGCTCTAGGGGCCCTTCCATCTCTCACTTACTCTATGCAGATGACGTCTTATTATTTGGCCGTGTTACCCTCTTTGAGGCTAGGTCATTACAATGTTGTTTGAAATTGTTCTCCAACTGGTATGGGCAGGCTTCTAATCCCCAAAAGTCATCTGTGTTTATCACCACCAACACCCTTCGCGAAAGTGCCTGCGCAGTTAGGGGCTTCTTTGCTTTTGAAGATTTGACCCCAAAATCCAAACACTTGGGTCTCCCTTTGACTTTTTAGCAGTAAAAAATCTTGGTATTCAACGACCTTCAACCCCACATTAATTGCAAAATCACTGGATGGAAGACCAAACTCTTGTCGCAAGCAGGCTGTTAGGTCAGTTGCTGCTGCTATTCCTATGTATGGCATTTCTTCTTTCTTACTCCCCCAGAGGCTCTATAAACAAATAGACTATCAATTTTGACGGTTTTGGTGGGGGTTTCAACCAAGATAAACCTCATAATTTGTCCCTCTATGCGTGGCATAAGATTTGTTTTCCTAGTTCTAAAGGTGGCCTTTGGATCCGTCTTATGGTTGAGACAAACCTGGCTCTAGTATCTAAAATGGCTTGGATGATGACCACCTCCAGTCACCGCCCTTGGGTCCAATGCCTACAGGCAAAATACCTCAAACAGATTGAATTCCTACAGGTACAGCGTTAAGTCCACATCCTCATGGTTCTGGAAGGGCCTTCTTAAATATCTCCCAATTATTACTAGTGGTCACTGTTATTTAATTGGGAATGGACAGACTACTAGAACGTGGCAAGATCAGTGGATCCCATGTCTCCCTCTTTTTTAAACCCTGCCCTAATCCCACTCTCCCGGCAGGTGATCCTTTGTCTTTGGTCCAAGACTTTATCATTCCAGATACTCAACTTTGAAATTGAAGTCTTCTGGAAAAAACTTTCGACAGGTCTTCAGTCGAACAGATTACACAAATCCATCTCCCAAGCCCAAACATCGTTGATCGAGCTATTTGGGTTCCCAACTATTCAGGTACCTTCTTAGCTAAGTCAGCATATCACCAAATTCTTTCTGACCGCACAGTCAACTCTGGCGATATACCTCCAATTGACTGGTCAAAATTATGGCACCTTAATATGCATGACAGACTGAAAGTCTTTCTTTGTAAAAATTGCTTGGGATATCTTACCTACCCTCGGCAATCTTGCCCACCGCCTTCATAACAATTTTGTTGGTCCCCTTTTGTGCCCTCTTTGTGACGGACCGGAGGAGAATCTTCTGCACGTACTATTCTCCTGCTCTTACTCCCGACTCTTATAACGTTTCTCACCTTGGCTTGTATTAGTGGAATTACGAGGGGTGGAAATCTGCTTAATTGGGTAAACAGTGTCCTTGACCCTGTTCGTTACCTTGGTATTTTTGCTAGTGATGCCCACGGGTTTCAATTATTTGCCATGGTAATGTTTGACTCCATCTAGCTTGTCTGCAATCAATCCATTAATGAGGAATCTTGGTTGGACCCACTTACCCTCTCCAGACAGATTTTGTCCACCTATAGGGAACAGTTGGTAGCTTGGAAGCTCTCACCTCGTTTTAATAAGCGCCCTTCAGTTTGCAGTTTTGCTGAGGGTAGCTTTACCACTCTTACTTTTGATGTTGCAATTCGTCCTCTGTTCTCTATGGCAGCAACGACCCTCTTTCATTCTAATGGCTCTCTCCTTCAAGCCTGGACTTGCAAGTCTGAGCCTACTGATCCTCTGATTGGTGAAATGACAACAGCCTTTTTGGTTCTCACAAAGGTCAAAGAAGCAGAGTTATCAAACTTTATTTTGGCAGGTGATTTGGCAATTGTTCTCGAAAATCTGCAAGCAAATGACCGTTGTCCCTCTCTTTCCTAGCGTATTGCTTCCCTTATCTCGTCTATGGTGGATCTCTTGGGTCGATTCACTTGTGTGTCTCTTATCCAACTTTCACGAGATGAAAACTCTGTGGCTCATGATGTCACGCTCCAAACCTCCAAGGCTAGAATGTGACTTACTAACATTAAACAATAAGACTTTTGATTTAAAAACATATCTAAAAAAAATGCAGAATAAACTTTATTTAAAAACTTCAATAAATTTCTTTTAATAAAACTTAAAAACTCTTTCAGAATGCAAAAACAAATCTAAATATGATTAGACTCAAACTAGAGTCAGACATTTATTCTAATAATCTCTCAGCTACCCGCCCACGTGCCATCTAATCCTGGTTATCAACATGCTCTTGATCAACATCTGAAAATAAAAAAAACAATAGCGGGTGAGTTCGACAACTTAGTAAACAAGATCATTATGCTAGTGTGTATCCAATGAGCCACACTGTAACAGTAAGAGACAAAATATTTAAAATCTTCCTAAATTGTTGAAAGCTGTTTCTGACAATTTCAATAAAACATTTTTATCAATATAACATAATACTATAGAAAATTCATATAATATAATACTATAGAAAATCCATATAATATAATATATAGAAAATCAGTTTTATCTATATAAGCAAATCAAAACAGTTTTATTTACATAATACTATAGAAAATCATTTTTATCTGTATAAGAAAATTCCTTTGGCAATAACTGTGGGTCACGTTTACCTTCGTGATAGGGTTGTGTAGTTGCTACCTAGTTTGGGGATCAGCCATACTAAGCCAATACTATGGGTAGAATTTTTTCTTACTAAGGCTTGGCCATGTCCAAGTGTGCACTCGGTAAGAATCTACAAAATAAACCACTTCGTTTTCAGAATGGGTGCACTCAATAGGTTGCAATTGGTACCAATGCGCTGTCTCTGTAACTCTGGGCCTCAGGATTTAAAAATACATATATAACATATTATACAATAAACATCACTTTGAACTTTTCATTTTTCATTTTTCTCTTCTTTTCATAAAATATCATGCACAAATCTTGAGTAACAATAAATATCAAAAAGCTTTGATTTAAACATTGAAAACGTCATAAAATATCATTCACAAATCTTGAATAACAATAAATATCAAAAAGTTTTGACTTAAACATTGAAAACATCATGAAATATCATTGGTCATAAAAATAGGCTCATGTTTACACATTTCATACTATAATCTTTGACAATTTTATCATAAAGTAATGCACATAAAACTCCGAGGGTTTTCAATAAAAACATGCAATTTTCAAATATCACCTCGGTCTTTTTAGAAAATCTAGCATAATAACCCTGCTTATCTGGATCCTCAAGCGAAAATGCCTCTAACTTAACACCTATCAATACAAAATTTAAGCGCATTATAATACGTTCAAACGGAAACACAAATGACAGTCTAAATCTGCCTGACAGGATTAAATCCAAAATTCACTGGTCAGATTCTAAAATATAACTTACCTATCTCGGGTTTCCCTAAAATTCCAAATTAAAATATGTTCTTTCCTAAGATGTTAACTATACACCTGTAAAATTTCATATCCAAATTCCTTGTACAACTCAGTCAATAAAATCGATATTCACCTCTGTTCACGGAGTCAAACTATATCCTGAATAATTGGTACTCATCACTTCCAAAATTCATAAAGATCTATTCCCGATATCCAAAAATCCTAAAATTTATACCAAAGATTCATATATGTGTTATAAAGATACCTATAAAATTTCATGTCGAAATTCGAAGCCTAGCTATGTCATCAGTTTAAAACTCCAATCTGTTATCACAGGATCTTTCTCAAGCAATTCCAATTTCTCTAAGCCTAAATTCGGATTTTCAAAACCATACCAATACATCTCCAAAAATTACCAAACTTTAACCCAATTCGTATCACAGGGTCGGCTATACAAAAATAATTCGATCTCCTACTCAGATAAAAAACCTGAATTTTCCTGCACAAATCTTAAACCCAAATCTCAATTACTCTAGGAAACCCATTAAAACTATTTCGAAAATCTTGAAATAATTAGGGCTAGATCTAGACACCCTATGGTTTGATCTCTTGATAAAAAGAATACAAATAAAATATCAAGAAATTCGAAATACCTGAATTTGCTTCAAGAAATTTCGTCTAGATTGTTGAAAGCAAGAAAACCCTTCTTTTTCCTCTTGTTGGCATAAAAGTGAGGTGTGTAAAAATTAAAACCAATATGTAAATCTATATATATAGACTCACACTAGTAATAGACTCCCTTTAAAACTCTAAAACTTTTAATTTTAAAAAATCTTTAAATCTTTAAAATTTTAAAAAGGTTTGACTAGGTCAAAGATAAAAATTCAACTATTTTAAATGACTTAAACTCAAATTTCAAATTTAAAAAAGACATTTCAAATATTAAGTAACAAATTTAAATAATTTTTAAAAAATAGATCTCGAGTGTTACACATGATATTGCAGCTTGGGCAACAGCCCATTCTTTTGTTAGCGAGGTTCCACAGTCTTTCCTTCTCCAAAGGAGACTCTGGAAATTTAATGGCGACAAACCTCAATGATTTCTCTCCTTTTCTTGCTTTCTTATGCTTCTTGTTTGTTTTTGTTTCTGTCTGGTTTGTTTCTTTTCTCCTGTAATTATGTTACTTTCAGTATATAATACTCTCGTTTCATCAAAAAAAAGAAAAGAAAAAGAAGAAGGTATTTAACCAAGAATCGGGTTGGTAGAAGGGCCTTCCTTGGCACATAATTCTAATTAAAATCGAGAATGATATAGAAACTATTCTGTGCTTTTCAGATTGACAGAAGGAAGGTGGGCATTAGTCTTAGTCTTAGGTTGTGATTTCTTTTGTTGTTTCCATTATGACATCACCTCTGATCATGGTAAAATTGCTTTTCTTTCTTCATATCAATTTTTTTTTTCTAAATATTCTTCATATCAAATTGACTGTGCTGCTAAAATAGTGCCTGCATAAGATGAATGAAACTGGAAATACTAAATACTTTTAAAAGACAATATTAAAAAATCGTTAAAACATTTGTCTCCCTTGTAAGTACTTTTTCCAAGAGTAGATACATCCAGACCAGTAACTTCAATTTAGATAATAGTGGGGAACACGAGTCGGCAATTACTGATACGAGGGTACAAATATGTCATGGTTTCTATCAGGACGAGACCTGGCTATTTGTCGGAAAGCAATCCTCACCGTAAAAAAGAAAAAAGAAAAAAAAAGAAGACAAATTAACATCTAATCTGAGCCCCTCAGCCACTAGTGCTGATTGAATTACCTTCACTTTTCGTCAGGAAATTACTCAGAAAAAAGTTCTAACATTGCGAAGTTTGGCCATAAAAGGAATCTATTCTTCATCCGCATGAGAAAAAGAAAGAACGAGAGAGTAAAAACAGAAAATGTGTTAACATTCTCGTACTCTCTTTGTTGTTAAACTTAATTAGAGTTTATTTCTAATAAAATTAGTTAATGGAGAGGTTATGTATTTTAATATTCTCATAGGTTATAAAGTTGAAGAATTAGAGACCCTTTTAATATTCTTATTTTATAGGTATTAAATGAGATTTCTTACGGTGAATTATGTGAGATTTATTTGGGTGTTATGTTTTAGAAGTTGTAAAGTTGATTCAAATTGACTTTGGTACTTGAGACTTAGACATTTAAATTTTGAAGGACTCTAATTACTAGTAAAAAAGAATATGGTAAATGGTTTGTCTTTTATTGAGTATCTAAATCAACTTTGTGAAGGATGTTTATTTAGGAAGTAATCAAGAAAAAACTTTCTAAATGGGATTAATACAAGAACAATTAAGCCACTACAACTTATTCACTCTAATATTTGTTGCCCATTCAATCCACCCTCGTTTGGTAAAAACAAATAGTTTCTTCTATTTATTGATTGATGATTGTAGCCGAAAAATATGGGTTTATTTACTCAAAGACCGTTGGTGGCTCTTGTATCTGGTTCAGAGTGAGAATCATCAGCCCTGCAAACGACAACAGCCGAGACACCAAGCAAGAAAAGCAACGCATAAGATCCAGTAATATTGGCCCATCCCTGTATGTCCCACTTGCAATTTGCAAGCTCAATGAGCTTGGATGGGTAGGGTTCATGATTCTTCTTTCTCACAGCACAGTGCTTATGCGAGTTAAGGTTGGTTTCAGATCATTCTCGGCTACATTCGGCAAAGTGCCGCTCTTTTTATCCTGGTTTTTGGAAACATGGGTTTCTTTTATCCATTGTTCTTACTATAAATACCAGCCTCTTTCTCCCTCTCCTCATTGCATGTCCAGAAATATACTTCATCACTGGAAGACTTAGTAGGGGATCTGCTAAATTAGATGGCCTCGGGTAAAGAGCACCTTGAAATTTTCCCCATTTTTACTCATTTTATCGTTTGGGAGAGCAAGTGCAGTTTGATTTGCAAAGATCTCACTTCCTTCTGCTCTTCTCTCTATTGCTATTTATAAACTCATACGCGGAAAGGTTTACTCTTGTCTTTTTTTATTCTGTGCAAAGGTTATTTGCTTTTCTTTATGATTCACAGTCCAGCTGCTTCTCCCTTTTCTTTATGATTGAACTTCTATTGAAAGATTATTATTCCGCTTTGGCACAATAATGGTTTTAATCTCTCCGATACCCTTGGCAACCCATAAAATCTATTGCGTATTTCTCTCTACGTTACCCTGCGTATTTCTCTTTCCATGTAAAGAGACTTTCTCTTTCTATAGAACTAGTTTGGACTAATAGTTTGGTTGGTTTGATGTAAAGGGCGGATAATTTTTCCATGAAAATGACGAGAAGGAAAATTGAGATCAAGAGGATCGACAAGAAGACGGCAAGGCAGGTGACTTTCTCTAAGAGGACCAAGGGGCTGTTTAAGAAGGCTATGGAGCTCTCAACTCTCTGCGATGCCGAAATAGCTCTCATAGTTTTTTCTGCTACTGGGAAGCTCTTCGAGTACTGCAGCTCGAGGTTTCTCTTCCTGTCTCTCTCTTAGACAAATCTTTCTTATTGAAATTAAAGCTAGAATGTCTTCTACGATTGTCTGCACCTTTAGATCGTTTTCTTCACGCATTGTCCAACAAATATTTCGTTGTCTATACTTCAGATCGTTCTATTTATGCATCCCCCAATGGCTTTCATCATTTCTTTAGAGAAAGGGAGGGAGGAAGAGAGCCGAATGCTAAAAGAAAAGAACCCCTAGGCAACAAGCTAGACTGAACAAACTAGACGAATGACTACTAGATGTTCTATTCTACATCAACTAAATACAGAATCGGGACTCTGTAGATAGTTTTTCACTCTTCATGCTAGAGAGAGTTAAACGTTAATATCACCTAGAAGGGTTTAATGTATCGCTGCTACTTCTTTTGCAGTGCTAGCTATATATATATATAGGCCGGTCATTTTGTCTTCTACTAGTATCGCTGATGATTGCCTATTAGCATATTATAAGTTACAATTTATTTTTCCGATGGCTTCAGAGAGGAATTCCTTACTAATGGAAGATTCCAGTGAGGTGTTTCAAAGTTAGTTTACCTTTGATGCCCAACGATCCTTGTCTTATTGCACTACTTCTTAATTGAATCCTCTTTTGTTTGCTTGGATCGTTCACATCTGTGGAGAGAAATTGGTTGGCTTCATAAAATATAAGGGGATATCAAAATGAATAAGATTTGAAGAGCCAATTTAGGAACATATTTTGGGATTAGGGTATTTGATTTAGAGTGGTAGCGAGGCCAACTCATGAGGCCCGACAATAATAGGTCCTGATCTCAATATTCAACTAAGTAGCAGGCCCAACCTCACCATCTAATCTTCCTTGGTAAAGAATTCTGATTAGGAACCAAACTTCCAAAGGATAAAACTCCATACAGATATTGAAAACTCGAGCAAAGCATGCATGAGGTGCTTTAGAAGAGTAGAAAATCCTTGTCATGAGCAAAGCATGCACTCTTGCATATTATTTTCACCCCCCCAAGGTCAGTATAGCTAGCAATAACATTACAATTTAAATCTACCGATCCGTTCACAATATGCAGGATAATCATTATGATAAGTAGTCAATACTAGTAATCTTTGGAGGCATAATTAACAATGTTAATCCATTGGTCAAATATTAATTATATCCACCAGATACAAACCTAAGAGCTAATTAAGTTCTTGCCCATTGGAGGTATCGAGGGTGTGAATTGTGATGTCCTAGATGACTTCTTAATAGGCTATCCAAGAAAACTAAGGAATATATTATATATGCGTTCTTTGATGTTTTAAACTATAATTTCATTAATTTAGGTCAAATGTGGTTGAAAATGATACAACCTTCACAGAATGGTTCTGATCATTTTAAACTATCCACTGCTTGACCCAGCATGCTCATTGCAAGATTCTTGGTGTTCAAGTCACATGGTAAATTGTTCAATTTTGGTCTTCAAAGCGCTTGAAATGCATCCCTCTTTATCTTTGAACTCTCCCATCATTTGGTTACCACGTTCTCCCACTCCACTTGCTATCTTCCGAGAAACTAAATGTTCTCCTAAAACAAACTAGAACTCTTTTACCCTTTTCTTGCAGATTGCTAGCTAGATTCTCTGAAAGCCTAATCTACACCAGGAAAATAATTAGTCTAATGACTTAAGATTAACTTGTTAGAAAATTGGGGAATTGAAAGTGTATTGAGGATCTGCAATTAGCATATTGATCGATCTTGTCTCTATTAGTTTCAGAAATTCCCCCCTCCCCCCCCCCACAACAAAAGGGCACTGGTATTGTAGTTCTTTTCTTATGTTGCTGCTTCTATGTGACATTTTAACCGCAGACCAACAAATCCAAAGTGTACGTCAACTGAAGCAATGTTTAGGAAACTTTTTAGGTTCATGAAATACATAGCTGAAGGGTGCAACAGAAACTTAATTACCCACTTGTCTCTTCACATTTTAGTTAAGTCCAATTAAAGTCGTAGCTGAGAGACTACACCACATACGTCAACATGAGAAATATAATAATTCTTTAGACACCAACACGAATATTTTTGTCTTTTCGGACATTTGAGTTTAAGATTGGCCGAGAGACAACAATATCAGATATGTCAACATGAGAAATATAATAATTCTTCAGACACCAGCACGATTATTTTTGTCTTTTCGGACATTTGAGTTTAAGAACCATATACATCTCTCATGTGAGAGATATTAAGTAATAGATTCATCAGCACTTCCCGAAAACAAATTAGGAGGAATGAATTGTGAGTCTGCTAATCGTTTGTCGTTTGTAGTGTGCAGCAGGTAATCGGAAGGTATAATCTGCATTCAGATCAGAATCTTAACAGAATGGACCAACAATCTCTTGAGCTGCAGGTAAGCTTGTATAATATTTATTTATTTTGCTTTCCGTACTGTTAGCTAGAACTCATGAACAACAATTCCTCATGTTCTTATTTAATGAATAAGTAATTTCAAGGTACGTACAAAGATTTCAGATTTGTTGACTCAGAAGGCTGATATATACTTCAGAAAAAAAGGAAACAAGTAAAGTGGCTTCCTTTCCTTTATTTTTTTCAATCCATCCATATCAAAGGTTGTTGGCCCACATTATATATATCTTGTTATTGGAAACTTGTGAGACTATACCAACAATTCACACAATATTATCAACAAAATCCATCCCTTTTTCTTAGAGATTTTATAGTACTGTCAAGATTAAATTAAGTTCAAAGTTTTTTCAATTTATGTTAGTAGCTTATTTCCAACATTTATCTTGTTTATCTCCTTTATGTTAATTTTAATGCAGGTAATTCTCTAATGGTCAAAAAGAAACTGAAATCCAGATCATTTCTTAGTCCATTATCTGACACTTCCAATAAAGCTTTGAAACTTGCATATTAAACAAAACCTTACTATATATAGTATGTAATTGGAGGGTTTGTGGGAATACCAGAATGATAACCCTTAGAATCTCCTCTGAAAGGAAAATACCTCCATAATTTAGCAACCGTACGGCTACATTAAAACTGCTGTCAAACGTACAGATCAATATCATGAAAAATCGTCATGAATAGTCTTCATCAGTGGCAACTTTTTGTGCTCTTTTAGCTGGAGAATGATACCTACACTACCGTGTTGAGCAAGGAAATCCTAGAGAAGACTCATGAAATTGATGATCATGCTAAGAAATTATCAAAACCAACAGGAAGGTGAAGGGAGAAGAGCTTGAGGGATTGAATACAAAAGAATTGCAGGAGCTAGAGAAAATGGTCCATCTTAGCCTGCGCCGTGTTGTGAAGAAAAAGGTATGACTCCTTGTTGTGCCTTGTTATAATGAGACATTGAAATTTCTGTACATTCTCTTAACCTAAGAAGCATTTACATTTGTGTTTCAGGATGAAATGTTTCTCAATGAGATCACTGCCCTTAAGCAGAAGGTCGGTTGCCATTAAACTTCAAACCTATGCTTAAGATTCATAGCGTTTTCAGTATAATGATAATAGAGAATATAGATGTTAATGGTCGTATGGTTCCCATGAAAGAGGACTTAATTAATTTTATATAAAGTATTTGACTACTGCAAATGCATATGTTGATGCAAGTTGTCTCATTGAACTTCGTCTGCCCTTAATTTGTGCCAAGTGATGAAATATAGCAGCTCATTTCATGTAGACCAGGGTTGTACGTACAAAGTTAGTTCTGGTTGTAATGCTGTACATAATTAGTTTAGTTGTAATTTTTGTTGCTTACGTGTACACTTGGTTAGTTAGCTTCTCATATACTATACATGTCTTATTATGCACGTATGCAAGTTTCAGTTCAGTACATACAATTCTCTCTATGAGGTTTCATTCTCCAGATTTATGCCTTCACAGCTGAATGTTCAATTTGGCATTTCATCAAACACCTTTGTATTGATCTGACTTTCCATTCTTAACCCCAAGGGTCCTTGAATGTGCAGCAGCTTGCTCAGGCATAGAGGAAGCAGCAAAGTGGCTATGTTTGTAATGATTAAGAAAAAATTTTGAGATATATTTTTTTGGGTATTTGTGAGAATGGTGGGGCTCATAAAAGAGATGTTTAGAAAAAGAAATTTTTTTTTAGATTTATTCTCTTAGAGAATGTGAAAGTACAAAAATAAGTTTGGAAAAAAAAAATTTGCGAGAGCCAGGGAGTAATGTCTATAGATTTTTGTATAGGTTTTTTTAATTTTTGTGATTTTTTTACAAAAATTGAGGCCAATGATTAGATTGAAAATTTTATTATTGATTAAAATATTTTGTGTGAAAAAATCATGTCTTGGGTAAAAATCTATTTGAAATAAAAAAACGTTTTCAAGAACATTAAATAAACATAGAGTACTCCAGTTCCATATATCTGAAAACCACCATAGAACCTTTAGTTAAACCTTTAGCTCCATATACATAGCCATATATCATGTTGGTTATCTTATGAATAGATCTAAATAGTGTACTCCAGCTCCCTAAAAAAGGGTATCAATGTCTTACCATGGACATTAAGAAGTTAGGTAATTATTATGCCACATTAAAAATAATACCACTTCGTGGTTAAGGCTCGGATGTCTTAAAAATATTTCTCTCCTTTTCTCTCTCTCATCTTACTTCTCTAATGCGGAGAGCTGAAATGACTGTCGAAAACTAGAAACTAGAATAAGTTCAGGTCTTATTTTATCTCTTCTTCTTTGTTACAACATTCTCAGTTTGTGGAAAATGTCTCTTAAGCAGATGCAGGATGTGTCTGTCAAAGCACAAGTACTTGAACAAGGTCATTCATGTCATGAGTCATCTGACACTGCTCTCAAGCTGGGGTAAGTTTGCGGCATTCCATTCGTGTTTGCTTATGTTTCTCTTTCCTTGTGTTTGTCATTTGATTATGAAATCAATTCGCGGATACTTTACATTTCATTATTTTGGGGTGATTGTGTCAAGATTTGTAACGTCAAGCTTGGATGGAATGCATTGACAAAATGTAAGAGAGACAAATATGAGTGAAGCTAATTGAGTGAATGAGACAAATGCTCTGAAACGAAATACCTCTTCTGTGGGCATTGTAGAAAGGATAGAATATGATCTCATATTTGGTAAACCAAAGCATATATATAGTTGTAGTTTTGATTAAGTAGCTTGAGCTCATATTTCCTTGAATTTGCTTTATAACAGCACAGCACGTTCTTCTAACATTAATGGAGTCATACGAACAAATATATATAAGAATGAGCTGAAACTTAGAGGAAGCAATCGGTGGGGTGACAGAGATTTCAACTCGTCAATAACTTTGTCCGTGACCAATATTTGGCAGGACCGGCCTGCTGCTACTGGAGGAAATTAACTATTTACCTGGTGTATCTTTTCATGTCTTGCAGGTTGCCTTTCCCCGACTGATTTTGAAAGACAAAACACATCTAGGGTGCATGGATTTGCGTTTGGTCAGTAGAAAAACAAGAACGTCTCTTGAAATATAAGACTCGGGCAGCATCTACCGCACTCAACATGGATAAGATCATGACTGTGGGGGATAAACTAAGTAGTGTGCTTTTGGTAGGGTTGGACACGAGTAGGTCTCCTACAAAAAATGGTCAAGGCCGGGCTTGCATATTAAAACCGCATCCTACGCAAATTAGCAGATAGATGAAATCTAAATCAAGCGCAGCCCATACAACAGTTTCTTTCTACTAAACTCAGAGGAGATCTAAAAGCAGGCCTCGTTTACATGAGCTCCTGAAGAAGAATGATTATATATAACTTAATTATTGATTTTTGCTTCTTGATTGCCTGCAAACCGTTGTATAATAAGTACTACGTACATATATACTAAGCAGAACAGATGAAACTATATCAGCTTTACAGGCAACAATACCAGCAGCCGACCAGTTGGCCAGTTGGGTGCAATCATCGGAAACTCAGTCGACTAGTGGCCGATTATATCTGTGGAGGACTAAGACCTGAGGCGGAGGGATATAGGACCACTTTTGTGGTCCTTTTTTATAATTATTTTTATAATTGGTAAGTGTATTAATTCTACAAAGAGTCATATAAAGGTGGGCCTAGCCCAAGCACAATAAGAAAAAGGCTAAAATCACAATGAGGTCATCACAGCTGGACCACAGACTAAAACTATGCATAATTATTTGAAAGTCTCCATTTCACGACCGGAGTGGCTGCAAAGCAAGGGAAGATGTTTGTTTGGGCCCCGTGGACTCCACACGCTTAACCCAGCGCTAGCGTAGCAGTCGCTCATCACGCGCTACTAATGACTCTCAGTCATCCTTCCCTCTCTCTGTACCTAAAGGCTAAATGTCTCTGTGTCACTCCTTTCACTGTTTGCATCGGTAATTCTTGCATTCTCTTTCTGATCTGGATCTGATATCTCTCAGAAAAGAGCCATGGATGAAAAGTACGATGTGATCGTTATCGGGACTGGGCTCAAGGAGTGCATTCTTAGCGGCCTTCTCTCCGTTGATGGACTCAAAAGTACTGCTTCTTTCCCTACCTCTCTCCCAATTCTCTTCTCCAACAAGAGTAAGAACAGGAGGTAGTTTTCTCCCGCTACTTAGGTGGGCGGAGGAATGTCTACCAGAACAAGAGACATTGTATCAGTGCAAATTACCTTTCTTTTATTGCTTTGGACCCTCTAGAAAATAACGTCGTGCCTTTGGCTGTCCCATCAAATGACTGACTCGTATTTGTTAACTGTTAATGTACAAGAGCTCCGCAGGAGAAAACAGTAACCGATTCTTTTCGTTATCTATTAGAAGCTCCATAGCATCTTATATATCCTTCCAAATTTCCAATTACCATTTAAGAAGCTCTTCAGGATTAATGGATACCAAGATGTAGGAGTAAATTGAGGATGGTGGAGCTCCTACATCTCATATTTATTGAAAGTCTGACCTTCCGAGTATTGATCTGAAAGGCATTAATGGAGTGGCCTTAGGGCAACTGCTTTAAAAGTCCTTGGAAGCTTAAGTAGTCAAGTGAGGTCTTGTTACAAATATAGCTAGGAACCAAGGTATAGTATAGGGGTTAGGGGCACCTTTGGTGCCAATATGTACTGGAGTCCTTGGGTGCGAATTGTGACCTATTTCATTCTCATGATTCCGGTTTAACTGCTACTATCTCACCAAATTCGTTTGCCATTCTCTACCTCAAAACCATCTCAGCTTTTAGCCATTCTTGATGGAATGAGTTATCTGTAATCTTAGTTTTTGTAGGTCCCATTTCCACTCAGGATATACTTGCAGCACTCTGTATCCAAGGATTTGCCGCTGATTTTTTCCTTTCTGTCTCACATCATTAACCTATTTTCTAGTTCTTCACGGTGTGTTAGTTTGAAACAGGTACTACATATGGACATAAATGACTATTATGGAGGAGCCTCATCTTCTCTTAATCTTATACAGGTTACCCTATATTGCAGACCTTTTTTTGGGGAGAAATTCACCCATTCTTATGTTATCTTGTTTTTGTTTTTTTGTACTTTTCTGTTTTTCAAAACTTTGTTTTTCTTCTTTATAGCTCTGGAAGTGTTTCAGGGAATGACCAGCCTCCTGAAAAATTGGGCTCAAGCAAAGAGTACAATGTTGACATGATACCAAGGTGTTCTATTTATCAGATGATAAGATAGTTCTAATTGGATCTTGAAGATCGTTTAGTGCAACAGCTGGATGTGGTATCCGTATTTCAGTGCTTCAACATCAGTTGCCGGAGAAGCGTGTTTGAAGAAAATGATCCAAAATTTCATGAGGGGCTGGATTTGAACAAAGTTACAGCCAGCTGGGAACTTATTACGTACGTATTATCTATTTCTTTCTCCTTTAGCTTACGTTCTATAAGAAAGCAGTTGATTAAGCCCTTAAGGAAGAACTTGCGCTAGTTAAATGTTATGTGGTTGCAGGTTTAGCTCCTCCATAATTCTGCCTTCTGCGGTTAACATCCCACCAAAAAAATGAACAAAACAATAAACCAATTTAGCATATAAAAATGAGGCCGCTTTTGGTGGATACTGCATTTCGAAAAGAATGTAAGTACAAAAGTAAAACTTTTGGAGTTACAAGTTTTTTGTTCTGAATTTCGAGATCAATGTTATCTGAGAAGTCTTCTTGTGATCAATTCTCATCATTTTTCTGTTCAAACAAATTCTCTTCTTGTTTATTTGAACATGTGCTCATAGAATTCTAGAATAAAAAACATACTTTGCATTGCATGCATTGATGGAAATCCGACTTGTATTCGTAGAAATGGAGATGTATGTTATGGCAAGAAGGTATTTAACCAAGAATCGGGTTGGTAGAAGGGCCTTCCCCGGCACATAATTCTAATTAAAATCGAGAATGATATAGAAACTATTCCTGTGCTTTTCAGATTGATAGAAGGAAGGTGGACATTAGTCGTCTGAAGCAGTAATTTCTTTTTTTGTTTGCATTCTGACATCATCTCTGATCGTGGTAAAATTGCTTTTCTTTCTTCATATCAAATTGACTGTGGTGCTAAAGGAGTGCTTGCATAAGATGAATGAAACTGGAAATAAGTGTAACACCACTATAACAACCCATTTGATTGCTTTGCTGAAGAAAAGGACACCTATTGGTGCATGCAAAGACAACCATACTATTCTATAGATGAAGTCAAACTAGAACTTCTCTCTCTAATGCACTAGGGGAAAGAGTGGTTGGGGGTGGGATTTTAGTTGTGGGATGGGCAAGTTAATGGATTTGCAATGGTTGAAGGTTGTGAGGGCCAGAGGTTTTAGAAACAGAATATCATGCATTAATTTCTCGAAAAGAAGGGCATATGGTTACATAATGTGGCTGTTAGGTTGAGATAGATAAACCCTTCCTGCCCTTGCAGATTAATCAAGATCCGACTATTTTTGTTTGTTTGAAGAGTTTAGATAGATAAATGGTTGATGCCCTGTGGTCAGAAATGGGTTGAATAGTGCTTGGTGCATTGTTGGCGAGCTTTTCACCCAAGCCATTAAATCTTTCTTCAAGGACTCTGGGCTGCTTAGAGACTTTTTTTTTTTGGGCGAAAGGTGAAGAAACCCTTCACCATCACCAATCTAAAAGGGTTTATTTTCCAAGTCCTTACTTCTTAGAGAGGTTAACCACACCTATAGTACTCTAATTCTCAAGGTTTCTAATCCATCGAGCCTGAGTGATTATAGACCCATTTCTTACGTATAACTGTTTATAAGTGTATCACTAAAATCTTGGCATGGAGATTGAAGGTTGTTATGTCTCAATTAGTTAGTACACAACAAACTGCTTTTGTTGAAGGGCGTCGAATGGGTGATAATATTATGCTAGCTCAGGAGTTGTTCAGAAACTATCATCTGAGTAGGGGGTCACCTCGATGTGCTCTTAAGGTGGACCTGCGCAAAGCTTACGATACGGTACGTTGGGATTTTCTGTTAGAGGTCTAAAAGATCATGAATTTCTCGACAAAAACCATCTCTTGGATTCGGGAGTGTATTTGCTTTGCTTCTTTTTCTATTGATGTAAACAGGGAGCTTGCTTGATTTTTTAGCTGTTTGCAAGGTTTAAGGTAAGACGATCCAATCTCCCCTTACCTATTCTCCCTCGTGAAGGAGTGCTTTTTTGGGCTTACACGAAGGCAACTGAGGAGAAGAGTTTTAAGTTTCATTGGAGGTGCAAGAAAGGTTTACTTCTCACATGATGTGCTTTGCTGATGACCTACTGATTTTCAGTAGAAGAAAGTCGAAATCTATCAAGATAATCAAGGGTTGCTTAGAAACCTTTTCAACACAATCTGGTCTGACCTCCAACCTAAGCAAGAGCAATGTTTTCCTATGCAATGTCCCTCCTGAAAGTAAAGCTGAGATCCTTAACTTGCTTAATTACGGCGAAGTGTCGCTCCCAATCTGTTAACTGGGCATTCCTTTGATTTCCTCTCAATTGAAGAAGGTGGACTGTAGGGGGCTTGGTGACACTGGAATTAAATCTTGGACTTCCAAGTATTTATCCTTTGCTGGTCGTGTCCAGCTCATCAAATCTGTCCTCTATGCTACCCCAAGGCTTCTGGTCTTCTCTTTAATTCTTCCGAAAGCTGTGCTTAAGGAAGTCGAGTCTTTAATGTGTAGTTACTTGTGGAAAGGTGATGACTTGACCAGAGGTGGAGCTAAAATTGGTTGGAAAGAGGTTTTCATGCCTAAGGTACGAGGCTGGGCTCAGATTTGTCAACCTTGAGAGCTGGAATCGAGCTACTATGTTGAAACATATCTGGCTCCTTCTTTTCAATTTATCTGATTCCATGTGGATTAGATGGGTTAAAACTTACCTAATTAAGGATAGGTTCTTTTGGTCTATGAAGAGCCCGAGTATTTGCTCGTGGAATTGGCAGAAATTGCTCAAACTATAAAGGACGACTATAACTAGCATTTGACATGTGGTTGGTAATGGTAGGAGTATTGGCATCTTGATCTTGATCCTTTGAGTGATGTCTTTAGCAAAACTAAGATTTTCAGCTCTGAGTTGAATCCTTTAGCCAAGCTATGCGAGATCATTGATGGTGCGAATTGGCATTGTCCAAATCAGAGTGGTATTTGACTGACATTGTAATTCTTTTTATTGTCTCCCCTAAGCGTTTCTTATTGGAAAGTGGAGTCACAAGAATGTGAATAAGACAATTTTTTTGTGAGTAACGAAGAGAAATTCAAATCGTAGGCTTATCAGAGTGGACTCACCTAAAAGGCTAATGCAACCTCTCAAGTTACACAGGTCAGTTCAGTCTGGCTTTATCACAGGATGACTCCAAAAAATTATTTACACTCGGAGGGATTCAAAACTGAAACCTCGTGAGAGTAAATCTCTAAGCTCCAAGTCTTAAACACGGCCAACCCTTGAAGTTATATGTGAATAAGACATTGATTGAGAACAGATTGTAAAAATCTATCTGCCTTGTTGTGATGCGGCGGACAGTCACTTGAAAGGACTTCTAAAAGCCTGCTTGGCTTAAGGGGTAGCTAGCTGCTTTCTTGGTTGTCCGATTGATTTTAGATTCCAGTAGAATAAATCTTCATCTCAAAATCGATGGACTTGAAGTTTGCTTGTTTTTACTTCTCTACCTCAGAATGCGAGAAGCTAGCAACATCATTGACGAGTCTGTCGAGATAGGTGGCGCTCTCTCATGTGAGTCTTTGGAGTTTTGTAATTCGTTGTGACTTGTGAGTGACTCTCTCTCTCTCTGACGCTGCAGCAAGTCTTTGGATTCGCCATTAAAGAGGAGACTCGAGAGTAACTTTTTGTTGAGAAAGTCTAGTAAGCAGCATTGTCAATTTGTCAGGAAGCACGCGGAATGGAATTGATTCACGATCCATTTATTCCTTGCTTTACTCCTATCTTTTTGGCAAAGAGTGGAAGATTCCAATTTGTCGGAAGGAAACCATAGGGCCGCAGAAGTTGTTGTATGGCCGAAACCGACCCCGGTCAAATTGATCAAGGTGATCAATAAAACGTATAATATTAAAACTTTGGTAAAATAATAATAATAATAAAACTTCAAAATCATCTCTCTTTTCACTTTTTCTTAACTCCCAATAAAATTATACTTTTTACTTCCTCTAAAAATCTAATAAAAGTCTAATCTACCTCAATTTCACAACATTCTCAAAAAATTTAGAAAATCTTTGTTTGTAAATATGACATTCAAGAAAGAAAGGGAAGAAGAGAGTAAAGGTAAAGAAAAAAGACGACTTAATTGCATAATCTCAAATTGATCTTTAAGGGTAAGTTTCATCCTAGACTAGTTCATGTGGAATTCTTCGTGTCTTTAAGTGGTCATTTTGTCAACTCGAGTAACCCTATAAATGGAAAAAATCTAATATGGTTAACAAGGACATGTGTTAACCAATTGCCAATAAACTATGTGTCTCCATTAATTATTAAATCACTCAGTGTGTCACATATGACTGATCCTTATTAATTTTAATTCCACCTCAAATTCTCTATGTCAGGTTAAACTAACTCAATGTTAAGGGAGAGTTGTCAAAGAGAATTTTTTTCCTCTTCGACGTAGAGAATTTGAGGTAGAATTAAAATTAATGGGGATTAGTTAGACGTAGTATATTGAGTGATTTGAAAATTGAAGGGGACATGTAATTATTGGACAATTGATTAACATGTGTTCCTATGCGTCGCGTGATATTTTTTTATTTACGAAATCATTCGAGTTGATGAAATGACTACCTCAAAACAATAATAATTTACATGAACTAATCTAGAACAAAATTTACTCTAAAGACGAGATTTGACAATGCCAATATACACTAGAATAAATAAGTGAGAGGCTGATCGATAAGAAAGTGTAGAACTGAACAGAATAACAGCACGTTCTATCCACCTCATTAATTGATCGCCCCCGTCCTTACACGAAGGATAGTCTACATTTCGTTTAATACATAATCTGCAGATCGTGTATAATCGACCGAGTTAAAAGATAATATTAAAAAATCGTTAAAACATTTGTTTATTACTTTTTCCAAGAGTATATACATCCATCCAGACCAGTAACTCCAATTTAGATAATAGTGGGGGACACGAGTCGGACATTACCGGTACGAGGGTACCAATTAACATCTAATCTGAGCCCCTCACTCCTGATCAGCCAGTAGTGCTCATTGAATTACCTTGACTTTTCGTCAAGAAAAGACAAAAGTTTTAAACTTGCGAAGTCTGGCCATACAAGAAATCCTCGGTTAGAATGTTATTTTGAGAATTTTTAATGTTTTGGAGAAACATGTGCTCTAATTATTTTTAAATGATATTTAAAAATATATTTAATTTAAAAATTTTAAAATTTTAAAAATTTTAAAAAATCTTTAAAAAATCTTTAAAAAAAAAAAAACGAACAAGCTCTAATATTCTTCGTCCGCAAGAGGAAAAAGGAAAGGAAGAGAAAAAGTAGAAGAAGACAAAAAAGTGTTAATATTCTGATTCGCATACTCTCTCTCCAAAGACCGTTGCTGGCTAGCTGAAAGACCTTCGTGGCTCTTGTGTCTGGTTTTGAGTGAGAATCAACAGCAATGCAAACGACAACAGCCGAGACACCAAAGCAAGAAAAGCAACGCAAAAGATTAAGTCATACTGTCCCATCCCTGTATGTCCCACCTTGCAATTTGCAAGCTCAATGAGCTTGGATGGGTAGGGTTCGTGATTCTTCTTTCTCACAGCACAGTGCTTATGCGAGTTAAGGTTGGTTTCAGATCGTTCTCGGCTACATTCAGCAAAATGCCGCTCTTTTTATCCTAGTTTTTGGAAACATGGGTTTCTTTTATCCACTGTTCTTACTATAAATACCAGCCTCTTTCTCCCTCTCCGCACGTTTTGCATGTCCAGAAATATACTTCATCACTAGAAGACTTAGTAGGGGATCTGCAAAATTAGATGGCCTTTGGGTAAAGAGCACCTTGAAATTTTCCCCATTTTTACTCATTTTATCGTTTGGGAGAGCAAGTGCAGTTTGATTTGCAATAGATCTCACTTCCTTCTGCTCTTCTCTCTGCTACTATTTATAAACTCATTCGCGGAATATAAAACTAGTTTGGACTAATAGTTTGGTTGGTTTGATGTAACGGATCGGATAATTTTTCCAGGAATATGACGAGAAGGAAAATTGAGATCAAGAGGATCGACAAGAAGGCGGCAAGGCAGGTGACTTTCTCTAAGAGGAACAAGGCGCTGTTTAAGAAGGCTATGGAGCTCTCAACTCTCTGCGATGCTGAAATAGGTCTCATAGTTTTTTCTGCTACTGGGAAGCTCTTCGAGTACGGCAGCTCGAGGTTTCTCTTCCTGTCTCTCTCTTAGACATATCTTCTTGTATTTATAGAAATTAAAGCTATGAATGTCTTTTACGATGGTCTGCACCTTTAGATCGTTTTGATCACGCATTGTCCAACAAATATTTCGTTGTCTATTCTTCAGATAGTTCTATTTATGTATCCCTCAACGGCTTTCATCGTTTCTTTAGAGAAAGGGAGGGAGGAAGAGAGCCAAATGCTAAAAGAAAAGATCCATTAGGCAACAAGACTGAACAAACTAGACGAATGACTACAAGATGTTCTATTACAACTGCAGAATCCATAAGATTCTGCAGATAGTTTTTCACTCTTCAGGCTAGAGAGTGAAACGCTAATATCACCTAGGAGGGTTTAATGTATCGCTGCTACTTCTTTTGCAGTGGTAGCTATAAGCCGGCCATTTTATCTTCTACTAGTATCGCTGATGCCTGATGATTGCCTATTAGCATATTACAAGTTACAATTTATTTTTCTGATGGCTTCGGAGTGGAATTCTCTTAGTAATAGAAGATTCCAGCGAGGTGTTTCAAAGTTAGTTTACCTTTGATGCCTAATGTAACGAACTGATCATATAAGAGTCGAAGATTCACACTTGGAAAACCGGCTTACCAGGTGAAGGTCAGAAGTCATCTCATATACTGTTACATACCCTACCCTTTTACATCCAAAGCTCAATTTGGTCAAGTACCATGGGAATTTTATTCATTGGGCTAGGGTCATGCCCGTACCACGGCATCCATGGTTAGCCACTCTGTAGGCACACAACGGGATAGTGCAGGAGCCCATGATCGGAACTCACATAAAGTTTGGAGATTCACACTTTAGAAAACCGGCTTGCCAAGAGATACATCCAATGATACTTGTCTTATTGCACTTATTCCTAACTGAATCCTCTTTCGTTGTCTTCCATCGTTCACATCTGTTGAGAGAAATTGCTTAAGGATTGCTTCATGAAGCTTTGAAACTTGCATATAAAACAAAACCTTACCATATATAGTATGTAATTAGGAGGGTTTGTGGGAATACCAGAATAATAACCCTTAGAATCTCCTCTGAAAGGAAAATACCTCCATAATTTAGCAACCGTACGGCTATTAAAACTGCTGTCAAACGTACAGATCAATATCATGAAAAATCGTCAGGAATAGTCTTCATCAGTGGCAACTTTTTGTGCTCCTTTAGCTGGAGAATGATACCTACACCGTGTTGAGCAAGGAAATCCAAGAGAAGACTCATAAACTTAGGTATCCTTAAGATATTGCGATCAAGTTGTTACTGTACGTGATGACACGCGCATTCCACACTAAATTGATGATCATGCTAAGAAATTATCGAAACCAACAGGAAGGTGAAGGGAGAAGAGCTTGACGGATAGAATACAAACGAATTGCAGGAGCTAGAGAAACTGGTCCATCTTAGCCTCGCCGTTTTGTGAAGAAAAAGGTATGCCTCTCCTTGTCGTGCTTTGTTAAAATGAGACATTGAAGTTTCTGTACATGCTCTAAACCTAAGAAGCATTTATATATGTGTTTCAGGATGAAATGTTTCTCAATGAGATCACTGCCCTTAAGCAGAAGGTCGGTTGCCATTAAACTTCAAACCCTTATGCTTAAGATTCATAGCGTGCGTTGTCAGTATAATGATAATAGAGAATATAGAATATTGGTCGTATGGTTTCAATGAAAGACATCTTCAGGCTTCCTTAACCAACGATATTTATGAATACATAGGGGTAAATGAGGACTTAATTAATTTTATATAAAGTATTTGACTAGTGCAAATGCATATGTTGATGCAAGTTGGCTCAAGTTCCAAAAAATTGCGGAGACAAGTTTGGGTCTTATTGAACTTCATCTGCCCTTTGTGCCAAGTGATGAAATATAGCAGCTCGTTTCATGTAGACGAGGATTGTACGTACAAAGTTAGTTCTGGTTGTGATGCATTAGTTGTACATAATTGGTTTAGTTGTAATTTTTGTTGCTTACGTGTACACTTGGTTAGTTAGCTTCGCATATACTATATATGTCTTATTATGCACGTATGCAAGTTTCAGTTCAGTACATACAATTCTCTCGGTGAGGTTGATCATTCTCCCGATTATGCCTTCACAGTTGAATGTTCAATTTGGCATTTCATCAAACACCTTTGTATTGAAACACCATTGTATTGAGCTGATTTTCCATTCTTAACCCAAGGGTCCTTGAATGTGCAGCAGTTTGCTCAGGCATAGAGGAAGCAGCAAAGTGACTATGTTTGTAATGATTAAGAAAAAATTTTGAAATATCTTTTTTTGGGTATCGGTGAGAATGGTGGGACCCATAAAAGAGATGTTTTGAAAGAAAATTTTTGTGAGAAACATGGAGTACTCCAGTTCCATATATCTGAAAACCACCATAGAACTTTTAGTTAAACCTTTAGCTCCATATATAGAACCATATATCATGTTGGTTATCTTTTGAATAGATCTAATTAGTGTACTCCAGCTCCCTAAAAAAGGGTATCAATATCTTACATTAAGAAGTTAGGTAATTATGCCACATTAAAATTAATACCACTTCGAGGTTAAGGCTCGGATTTCTTAAAAATATTTCTCCCCTTTTCTCTCTCTCATCTTCCTTCTCTAATGCTGAGAGCTGAACTGACTGTCGAGAACCAGAAACTAGAACAGGTTCAGGTCTTATTTTATCTCGATCGTCTTCTCTGTTACAACATTTCTGATCTGTTTGTGGAAAATGTCTCTTAAGCAGAGGCAGGATCTGTCAGTCAAAGCACAAGTACTTGAACAAGGTCATTCATATCATGAGTCATCTGACACTGCTCTGAAGCTGGGGTAAGTTTGCGGCATTCCATTCGAAGTTGCTTATGTTTCTCTTTCCTTTTGTTTGTCATTTGATTATGAAATCAATTCGCGGATACTTTACATTTCATTATTTTGGGAAGTTAGTGTCAAGATTTGTAACCTCAAGCTTGGATCGAATGCATTGACAAAATGTAAGAGCGACAAACAAATATGAGAGAAGCTAATTGAGTGAATGAGACAAATGCTCTGAAACGAAATACCTCGTCTGTGGGCATTGTAGAAAGGATAGAATATGATCTCATATTTGGTAAACCAAAGCATATATATAGTTGTAGTTTTGATTAAGTAACTTGAGCTCATATTTCCTTGAATTTGCTTTATAACAGCTCAGCACGTTCTTCTAACATTAATGGAGTCTTACGAACAAATACATATAAGATGAGCTGAAACTTAGAGGAAGCAATCGGTGAGGTGACAGAGATTTCAACCCGTCAATAACTTTGTCCAGTGACCAATATTTGGCAGGACCGGCCTGCTGCTACTGGAGGAAACTATTTACCTGGTGTATCTTTCCATGTCTTGCAGTTTGCCTTTCACCGACTGATTTTGAAAGAAAAAAACACATCTAGGGTGCATGGATTTGCGTTTGGTCAGTAGAAAAACAAGAATCTATTGAAATGTAAGGCTCGGGCAGCATCTGTAGCACACAACATGGATAAGATAATGACTGTGGGGGGGGGTAAACTAATTAGTGTGCTTTTGGTATGGGAAGGACACGAGTAGGTCTCCTACAAAAAAAATGATCAAGGCCGGGCTTGCATATTAAAACCCGCGTCCTACGCAAATTAGCAGATAGATGAAATCTAAATCAAGCGCAGCCCATACAACAGTTTCTTTCTACTAAACTCAGAGGAGATCTAAAAGCAGGCCTCGTTTCCATGAGCTCCTGAAGAAGAATGATTTATATATAACTTAATTCTTGATTGCCTGAAATTTTTTGCTTCTTGATTGCCTGCAAACCATTGTATAATAAGGACTACGTACATATATACTAAGCAGAAGAGATGAAACTATATCAGCCTTACAGGCAACAATACCAGCAGCCGACCAGTTGGCCAGTTGGGTGGAATCATCGGAAACTCAGTCGACTAGTGGTCGATTATATCTGTGGAGGACTAAGACCTGAGGCAGAGGGATATAGGACCACTTTTGTAGTTTTTTTTTATAATTGGTACGTGCATTAATTCTCCAAAGAGTCCTCTATAAAGGTGGGCTTAGCCCAAGCACCATAAGAAAAAGACCAAAATCACAATGAGGTCATCACAGCTGGACCACAGACTTTGTAGAACTATGCATAACAAATTGTGTAAGTAGACAATGCGCAAGATCTAGCAGAATATATTTGAAAGTCTCCATTTCACGGCAAGGAGTGTTTTTGCAAACTGTCACCGATCTTCAAATCGTTGTGTTTGGGCCCCGTGGACTCCACACGCTTAACCCAGCGCTAGTGTAGCAGTTGCTCATCACGTGCTATAGTCTCGTTCTCGCTAATGGCTAAAATGTCTCTGTGTCACTCATTCTTTCACTGTTTGCACTGGTAATTCTTGCATTTTTTTCTGATCTGGATCTGATATCTCTCAGAAAACGGAGCCATGGATGAAAAGTACGATGTGATCGTTATCGGGACTGGGCTCAAGGAGTGCATTCTTAGCGGTCTTCTCTCAGTTGATGGACTAAAAGTATTGCTTCTTTCCCTCCCTCTTTCCTAATTCTCTTCTCCAACAAGAGTAAGAATAGGATGTAGTTTTCTCTCACTACTTAGGTGGGCGGAGGAATGTCTACTTGAACAAGAGACATTGTATCACTGCAAATTACCTTTCTTTATTGCTTTGGACCTCTAGAAAATAACGTCGTGCCTTTCTATTAGTCCCATCAAATGACTGACTCGTATTTGTACAACTGTTAATGTACAAGAGTTCCTACAGGAGAAAACGGTAACCGATTCTTTTCGATATCTATTAGAAGATCCATAGCATCTTCTATATCCTTCCAAATTTCCAATTACCATTTAAGAAGCTCTTTAGGATTAATGGATACCAAGATGTAGAGCATAAGAGTAAATTGAGGATGGTGGAGCTCCTACATCTCATATTTATTGAAAGTCTGACCTTCCAAGTATTGATCTGAAAGGCATTAATGGAGTGGCCTTAGGGCAACTGCTTTAAAAGTCCTTGGAAGCTTAAGTAGTCAAGTGAGGTCTTGTTACAAATATAGCTTAGGAACCAAGGTATAGTATAGGGGTTAGGGGCGCCTTTGGTGCCAATATGTACTGGAGTCCCTTGGTGCGAATTGTGACCTATTTCATTCTCATGATTATGGTTTAACTACTACTATCTCACTAAATTCATTTGCCATTCTCTACCTCAAAACCATCTCAGCTTTTAGCCATTCTTGATCGAATGAGTTCTGTAATCTTAGTGTTTGTAGGTCCCATTTCCACTCAGGATATACTTGTAGCACTCTGTATCCAAGGATTTGCTGCTGATTTTTTTCCTTTCTGTCTCATATCATTAACCTATTTTCTAGTTCTTCACGGTGTGTTAGCTTGAAACAGGTACTACATATGGACATAAATGACTATTATGGAGGAGCCTAATCTACTTTGAATCTTATACAGTTTACCTTATATTGCAGACTTTTTTTGGGGAGAAATTCACCCATTCTTATGTTATCTTGTTTTTGTCTTTTTTGTACTTTTCTGTTTTTCAATGTTAAAACTTTGTTTTTCTGCTTTATAGCTCTGGAAGCGTTTCAAGGGAATGACCAGCCTCCTAAAAAATTGGGCCAAAGCAAAGAGTACAATGTTGACATGATACCAAGGTGTTCTATTTATCAGATGATAAGATAGTTCTAATTGGATCTTGAAGATCGTTTAGTGCAACAGCTGGATGTGGTATCTGTATTTCAGTGCTTCAACATCAGTTGCTAGAGACACATGTTTGAAGAGAATGATCCAAAATTTCATGAAGGGTTGGATTTGAACAAAGTTACAGCTAGCTGGGAACTTTTTACGTACGTATTGTCTATTTCCTTCCCTTTAGCTTACGTTCTATAAGAAAGTAGTTTATTTACGTATTATCTATTTCTCTTCTAGTTTATCTGAACATGTGCTCGTAGAATTCTAGAATAAAAAAACATACTTTGCATTGCATGCATTGATGGAAATCCGACCTGTATTCGTAGAAATGGAGATGTAGGTTATAGCAAAAAGGTATTTAACCAAGAATCGAGTTGGTAGAAGGGCCTTCCCCGGCACATAATTCTAATTAAAATCGAGAATGATATAGAAACTATTTTATGCTTTTCAAATAGAAGGAAGGTGGACATTAGTCGTCTGCAGCCAGTAATTTATTTTGTTGTTTGCATTCTGACATCATCTCTAATCGTGGTAAAATTGCTTTTCTTTCTTCATATCAAACTGATTGTGGTGCTAAAGGAGTGCTTGTATAAGATGAATGAAACTGGAAATAAGCATAACACCACCATAACAACCCATTTAATTGCTTTGCTGAAGAAAAGGACACCTATTGGTGCATGCAAAGACAACCATACTATTCTATAGATGAAGTCAAACTAGAACTTCTCTCTCTAATGCACTAGAGGAAAGAGTGGTTGGGGGTGGGATTTTAGTTGTGGGGATGGGCAAGTTAATGGATTCGCGAATGGTTGAAGGTTGTGAGGGCTGGAGGTTTTAGAAACAGAATATCATGCATTAATTTTTCGAAAAGAAGGGCCTATGGTTGCATAATGTGGCTGTTAAGTTGAGATAGATAAACCCTTCCTACCCTTGCAGATTAATCAAGATCCAAATATTTTGGTTTGTTTGAGGAGTTTAGATAGATAAATGGTTGATGCCCTGTGGTCAGAAATGGGTTGAATAGTGCTTGGTGCATTGTTGGCGAGCTTTTAACCCAAGCCATTAAATCTTTCTTCAAGGACTCTCGACTGCTTAGAGAGGTTAACCACACCTATAGTATTCTAATTCTCAAGGTTCCTAATCCATCGAGCCTGTGTGATTATAGACCCATTTCTTACTGTATAGTATGATTAAAATCTTGGCGTGGAGATTAAAGGTTGTTATGTCTCAGTTAGTTAGTATACAACAAACTGCTTTTGTTGGAGGGCGTCGAATGGGTGATAATAGTATGCTACCTCAGGAGTTGTTCAAAAACTATCATCTGAGTAGGGGGTCACCTCAATGTGCTCTTAGGGTGGACCTGCGCAAAGCTTACGATACGGTACGTTGGGATTTTCTGTTCGAGGTCTAAAAGATCATGAATTTCTCGACAAAAACCATCTCTTGGATTTGGGAGTGTATTTGCTTTGCTTCTTTTTTTGTTGGTGTAAATGGGGAGCTTGCTGGATTTTTTTAGCAATTTGTGAGGTTTAAGTTAAGACGATCCAATCTGCCCTTACCTATTCTCCCTCGTGAAGGAATGCTTTTCTGGGCTTATGTGGAAGGCAACTTAGGAGAAGAGTTTTAAGTTTCATTGGAAGTACAAGAAAGGTTTACTTTCTCACGTGATGTGCTTTGCTGATGACCTACTGATTTTCAGTAGAGAAGACCCGAAATCTATCAAGATAATCAAGGGTTGCTTAGAAACCTTTTCAACACAATCTGGTCTGACCTCCAACAGCAAGAGTAATGTTTTCCTATGCAATGTGCCTCCTGAAAGTAAAGCTGAGATCCTTAACTTGCTTAATTACAGCGAAGTGTCGCTCCCAATCTGTTACCTAGGCATTTCTTTGATTTCCTCTCAGTTGAAGAAGGTGGACTGTAGGGGGCTTGGTGACAAGATCACTGCAAGAATTAAATCCTGGACTTCCAAGTATTTACCCTTTGCTGGTTGTGTCTAGCTCATCAAATCTATCCTCTATGCTACCCCAAGGCTTCTGGTTTTCTTTTTTAATTCTTCCGAAAGCTGTGCTTAAGGAAGTCGAGTCTTTAATGTGTAGTTACTTATGGAAAGGTGATGACTTGACCAGAGGTGGAGCTAAAATTTGTTAAAAAGAGGTTTTCATGCCTAAGGCCGAGGCTGGGCTCAGATTTGTTGACCTTGGGAGTTGGAATCGTGCTACTATGTTGAAACATATCTGGCTCCTTTTCAATTTATTTGATTCTATGTGGATTAGATGGGTTAAAACTTACCTAATTAAGGATAGGTTCTTTTGGTCTATGAAGAGCACGAGTATATGTCGTGGAATTGGCAGAAATTGCTCAGACTATAAAGGATGACTATAGCTAGCATTTGACATGTGGTTGGTAATGGTATGAGTATTGGCATCTTGATCTTGGTCCTTTGAGTGATGTCTTTAGCGAAACTAAGATTTTCAGCTCTAAATTGAATCCTTTAGGCAAGGTATGCGAGATCATTGATGGTGCAAATTGGCGTTGTCCAAATCAGAGTGGTATTTGGCTGACATTGTAATTCTTTTTATTTGTCTCCCCTTAAGCGTTTCCTATTGGAAAGTGGAGTCACAAGAATGTGAATAAGACAATTTTTTTTGTGAGTAACGAAGAGAAATTCAAATAGGTAGGCGTATCAGAGTGGACTCACCTAACAAGCCAGTGCAACCTCTCAAGTTACACAGGTCAGATCAGTCTGGCTTTATCACAGGATGACTCCAAAAAATTATTTATACCTGGAGGGATTCAAAACTGAAACCTCGTGAGAGTAAATCTCTAAGCTCCAAGTTTTAAACAGGGCCAACCCTTGAAGTTATATGTGAATAAGATATTGATTGAGAACAGATCGTAAAAATCTATCTGCCCGTAGTGATGCGGCGGACAGTCACTTGAAAGGACCTCTAAAAGCCTGCTTGGCTTAAGGGGTGGCTAGCTACTTTCTTGGTTGTTCGATTGATTTTAGATTCCAGTAGAATAAATCTTCATCTCAAAATCGATGGACTTAAAGTTTGTTTGTTTTTACTTCTCTACCTCAGAATACGAGAAGCTAGCAACGTCATTGATGAGTCTGTCGAGATAGGTGGCCGCTCTCTCATGTGAGTCTTTGGAGTTTTGTAATTCGTTGCGACTTGTGAGTGATTCTCTCCTTCTCTGACGCTGCAGCAAGTCTTTGGATTCATCATTAAAGAGGAGACTCGAGAGTAACTTTTTGTTGAGAAAGTCTAGTAAGCAACATTGTCAATTTGTGAGGAAGCACACGGAATGTAATTGATTCACGATCCATTTATTCCTTGTAAATTCTACTTTTGAGGGCTCTCTTTCAAAATTCGAAAAAACTCGTCCGTATTAAAATATAAAAAAAAAATAGTTTTAACCCAAACTCTGGTAAATCATACATTTCTCTCAATAAAACCAAAACTTCATCATCTCTCTTTTCACTTTTTTTCAACTCCTAATATAATTATACTTTTTATTTCCTCTCAAAATCTAATAAAAGTCTAATCTATCTCAATTTCACAACATTCTCAAAAAATTTAGAAAATCTTTGTTTGTAAATACGACATTCAAGAAAGAAAGGGAAGAAGAGAGTAAAGGTAAAAAAAAAAAAAGACAACTAATCCCTGAAGTATTGCATAATCTCAAATTTGTCTTGAGGGTAAGTTTCATCTTAGACTAGTTCACGTGGAATTCTTCGTGTCTTTAAGTGGTCATTTTTTTTACTCGAGTAACCCAGTAAATGGAAAAAATCTAACATGGTTAACAAGGACATGTGTTAACCATTTGCCAATAAACTATGTGTCTCCATTAATTGTTAAATTACTCAGTGTATCACATGTGACTGATCTTTGTTAATTTTAATTCCACCTCAAATTCTCTATGTCAGGTTAAACTAATTCATTGTTAAGGGAGAGTTACCAAAGAGAATTTTTTTCATGTTCGACGTAGAGAATTTGAGATAGAATTAAAATTAATGGGAATTGGTTAGAAGTAGTATATTGGATAATTTGAAAATTAAGGAGGGACATGTCGTTGTTGGCAATTGATTAACATGTGTTTTGTGAGTCACGTGATATTTTTTTCCATTTATGAAAATCATTCGAGTTGATGAAATGACTACCTCAAAACATTAATACTTTTACAAAAACTAATCTAGAACAAAATTTACTCTAAAAACCAGTGTAAGATTTGGCAGTTACCATATACACTTTAATAAATAAGTGAAAACAGAGAGAGTGCTGAAACTGAAAGCGCAATTCTCGTTCACACAATATCTGAAACTATTTGGGCTAGAGAAGTTGCCGTATGGCCCAGACCTCAAACTCAAGGGTGATCAATAAGAAAGTATAGAACCGAAAACAATGTAACAGGCCAATGAGCTTTAGCTCAGGTGGCACGTCCTCCCTTTGGGGAGGGTTAGGTCCGGGAGTCGAATCCCCTCTCTTCCGCAGGCTAAGTCCTGCTCCACCATTTGCCTAAAAAAAAAAAAACAATAACAATGTAACAGCACGTTCTATACTCCTCTTTAATTGATCGGCCCCGTCCTTACACGAAAGATAGTCTACGTTTCGTTTTCTTACTAAATAATCTGCAGACTGCAGATCATGTATAATCGACCGCGTTAAAAGATGATATTAAAAAATCTTTGAAACATTTGTTTATTACTTTTTCCAAGAGTATATACATCCATCCAGACCAGTAACTCCAATTTAGATAATAGTGCGGGACACGAGTCGGACATGACCGGTACGAGGGTACAAATATGTCATGATTTCTGTCAGGACGAGACCTGGGTATTTGTACGGAAAGCCATCCCACCGTAAAAAAAAAAAAATAATAAGGACAAATTAACATCTAATCTGAGCCCCTCAGCCACTGGTGGTGATTGAATTACATTCCCTTTCTCATCAAGAAAAGACAAAAGTTCTAAAATTGCGAAGTTTGGCCGTAAAAGGAATATAAAATATTTTTCATCCGCAAGAGAAAAAGGAAAGAAAGAGAAAGGGTTGAAGAAAGAAGAAGAAAATGTGTCAACATTCTCATTCGCATACTCTCTCTCCAAAGACCATTGGTGTCTAGCAAAAAGGCATTCGGGGCTCCTGTACCTGGTTCTGACTGAGAATCAACAGCGCTGCAAACGACAGCGGCCGAGACACCAAGCAAGAAAAGCAACGCATAATGTCCAGTAATACTGTCCCATCCGTGTATGTCTCACCTTGCAATTTGCAAGCTCAATGACCTTGGATGGGTAGGGTTCATGATTCTTCTTTCTCACAGCACAGTGCTTTTGCGAGTTAAGGTTGGTTTCTGATCATTCTCGGCAGCATTCGGCAAAGTGCCGCTCTTTTTATCCTGGTTTTTGGAAACATGGGTTTCTTTTATCCACTGTTCTTACTATAAATGACAGCCTCTTTCTCCCTCTCCGCACGTTTTGCATGTCCAGAAATATACTTCATCACTAGAAGACTTAGTAGGGGATCTGCAAAATTAGATGGCCTTTGGGTAAAGAGCACCTTGAAAATTTCCCCATTTTTGCTCATTTTATCGTTTGGGAGAGCAAGTGCAGTTTGATTTGCAAAAGATCTCACTTCCTTCTGTTCTTCTCTCTACTACTATTTATAAACTCATTCGCGGAAAGGTTTACTCTTGCCTTTTTTATTCTGTGCAAAGGTTATTTTTTGCTATTCTTTATGATTCACAGTCTAGCTGCTTCTCCCTTTTCTTTATGATTGAACTTTTATTGAAAGATTATTATTCCGCTTTGGCACAATAATGGTTTTAATCTCTACGATACCCTTGGCAACCCATAAAATCTATTTTGTATTTCTCTCTACGTAACCCTGCGTATTTCTCTTTCCATGTAAAGAGACTCTCTCTTTCTATAAAACTAGTTTGGACTCATAGTTTGGTTGGTTTGATGTAAAGGGTCGGATAATTTTTCCAGGAAAATGACGAGAAGGAAAATTGAGATCAAGAGGATCGACAAGAAGACGGCAAGGCAGGTGACTTTCTCTAAGAGGAACAAGGGGCTGTTTAAGAAGGCTATGGAGCTCTCAACTCTCTGCGATGCTGAAATAGCTCTCATAGTTTTTTCTGCTACTGGGAAGCGCTTCGAGTACAGCAGCTTAAGGTTTCTCTTCCAGTCTCTCTTTTAGACGCATCTTTCTTATAGAAATTAAAGCTATAAATGTCTTCTACGATGGTCTGCACCTTTAGATCTTTTTCTTCACGCATTGGCCAACATATATTTCGTTGTCTATACTTCAGATCGTTCTATTTATGTATCCCTCAATGGCTTTCATCATTTCTTTAGAGAAAGGGAGGGAGGAAGAGAGCCGAATGCTAAAAGAAAAGATCCCTTAGGCAACAAGACTGAACAAACTAGACGAATGACAACTTGATGTTCTATTACATACATCAGCTAACTACAGAATCCATAAGATTCTGCAGATAGTTCTTCACTCCTCATGCTAGAGAGTGAAACGTTAATATCACCTAGAAGGGTTTAATGTATCGCTGCTACTTCTTTTGCTGTCGTAGCTATAAGCCGGTCATTTTATCTTAGTATCGCTGATGCCTGATGATTGCCTATTTGCATATTTTAAGTTACAATTTATTTTTCTGATGGCTTTGGAGAGGAATTCTCTTAGTAATAGAAGATTCCAGTGAGGTGTTTCAAAGTTAGTTTATCCCTCAAAGTTAGTTTACCTCTGATGCCTACTGTAACAAACTTACATAAGGGTTGAAAATTCACACTTGGAAAACTAGCTTGCCAGGTGAAGGCAAGAAGTCATCTCATATACTATTATATACCCTACCCTTTTAAGACCAAAGCTCAAGTTGGTCAAGTATCATGGGACTTTTATTCACTGGACTGGGGTTATGCCTGTAGATTCATGGTTAGCCACTCTGTAAGCACAAGGCGGGACAGTACAGGAGCCCACAATCGAAACTCGAATAAAGTTTGGAGATTCACACTTTAAAAAACCGGCTTGCTAAGAGATACATCCAATGATATTTGTCTTATTGCAGTTATTCCTAACTGAATCCTCTTTCGTTGTCTTCCATCGTTCACATCTGTTGAGAGAAATTGCTTAAGGATGGCTTCATGAAATATAGGAACATATTTTGGGATTAGGGCATTTGATTTAGAGTGGTAGCGAGGCCAACTGAAGCCTTTCTGGTTATTCACAAAGAAAGTCCGACGATAGGCTTTAAAGGCAAATAAGTTCTGATCTCAATTCATCTAAGCAGCTGGCCCAACCTCACCATCTACTAACCTTCCTTGGTAAAGAATTCTGATTAGAAAACAAACTTCCAAAAGATAAAACTCTATAAAGATATTGAAAACTCGAGCAAAGCATGATCAGGTGCTTTAGAAGAGTAGAAAATCCTTGTCATGAGCCACCAAAAGTATTGTCTTAGCAAAGGTCAATATAGCCAGCCAAAACATTACAATTTAAATCTACCAATCCATTCACAATATGCAGGATAATCATTACGATTAGTAGTCAATACTAGTAAAAAATAATATCTTGTATCTTTGGAGACATAATTAACAATATTAATCCATTGCTAAACTATCATATCATAGAGTTTGTATCCATATATGTGATTGTTAAGTAAATTACTATACGATATTTCCACCTAAAAAGCTCAATTTAAAAAAACTACTAGAATACAAAATGGATAACACTGCTCATTAATAAAGATGAATACTGGACTTGAAACTGGCTTACATAATTATAGAATTGAATTCCACGAAATTCACTTTACATCTCATCATGTCTCCAATAAATCATTTATGGATGCATCTACATGTGGACTTTTCGACAGGCTCTTCATGCTTGCTCCTTAGTTCTTTTGTTGGTCCTTAGTGATTTTAATTTCTAGAGACAAAATAGCAGCTAAAAAGAATAGTAAACATTCCAAATCTTGAAGCTCCATATATAGGGACTTTGGCTTTAGGGATGAAGTTGGGGCCATGGCCCCCAACCCCCTAAATCCAACCGATTTTTTTTTTCAGAGCATTAATGGCATTTTTCTGGCTTCAAACTACAATTGAGAAATGGAAATAGCTCGTATTTAAGTCCATGGTAGTCAGCCATTAGATTTTTGCCTTCCGTAATGATTGCTTCTGCTTGATTTGCTCCATATTTGCCTGAATTTGAGCTTCTTTGAATTAACCGATGTTTTCTGTCAAGTTCTTTATAGTTCAAGATATCACAATCTTCCCATTTAAACCATTAATGTTCTCTCGAAACCTGTTTTGTGTCGACTGAGAATCCCATTTAATTCATATGGAGTCTAATGTGTGCGCCTTAACAATTTATCCACCAGATACAAACCTAACAGCTAATTTAAGTTCTTGGCATTCGAGGTATCGAGGGTTTGAATTGTGATGTCCAAGATTACTTCTTAATGGGCTATCCAAAAAATCTAAGGAATATGCGTTCCTTGATGTTTTAAACTTTAATTTCATTTTAGGTCAAATGTGGTTGAAATCATGATACAACCTTCCCAGAAATGGTTCTCATGATTGGCAAAAGAATTCAAATCAACTTAACTAAAAGATCCTCTGCTTGACCCAGCATTGCAAGATTCTTGGTATTCAAGTCACATGGTAAATTGTTCAATTTTTGGTCTTCAAAGCGCTTGAAATGCAACCCTCTTTTATCTTTGAACTCTTCCATCATTTGGTGACCACGTTTAATTTCCTCCCACTCCACTTGCTATCTTCCAAGAAACTAAATATTCTCCTAAAACAAACTAGAACTCTTTTACCCTTTTCTTGCAGATTGCTAGATTCTTTGAAAGCTTAATCTACACCAGGAATATGATTAGTCAAGATCATTAGCTTGTTAGAAATTTGAGGAATTTCGAGTGTATTGAGGATCTGCAATTAGCATATTCATCGATCATATCTCTATTGGTTTCAGTTGAAATGCTCCCGCCCCCCGAAAAAGGAACACCAAAAAAAGGGCAATGGCGTTGTAGTTCTTATGTTGCAGCTTCTATGTGTTATAATCTTCTATGTGACATTTGAACCACAGACCAACAAATCCAAAGTACGTCAATTGAAGCAATGTTTGGGGAAAAGATGTTTAGGGAAAAGATTTTAGGTTCATGAAATAACCAAGTTAGAAGTCACTCAATCACCTGTATCAATCAAGGTAAATATGTTGGGGAGATAAGTGTCTAGGGAGTTTCTTAGTGGGCTAAGAATATTGCATCTAGAGACACCATTTAACCTAAAAGTTTAAGCTTATAGGTTTGAGTCCATTTATGCTATATTAAACATCCACACTTGTGACTTCTTTCTAATGTGGACAATTTTTTTACTCTCCCACACACGTATATTCAACAAAATAGTTGAAGAGTGCAACAAAAACTGTATTACACATTTGTCGTAGTTGACTACATCCGATGTGTCATGAGAAATATAATAATTCTTTACACACCAACACAAATACTTTTCTCTTTTCGGATATTTGAGTTTAAGATTGGCCGAGAGACAACAATTTCAGATATGTCAACATGATAAATATAATAATTCTTCAGACACCAGCACGATTATTTTTGTCTTTTCGGACACTTGAGTTTAAGAACCATATAAATCTCTAATGTGAGAGACATTAAGTAATAGTGATTCTATGAAAAATTTATAAATAGTAGTATATGTTAGAAGCTTATAAGTTCATCAGCACTTCCCGAAAACAAATTAGGAGGAATGAATTGTGAGTCTGCTAATCGTTTGTTGTTTGTAGTGTGCAGCAGGTAATCGGAAGGTATAATCTGCATTCAGATCAGAATCTTAACAGAACGGACCAACAATCTGTTGAGCTGCAGGTAAGCTTGTATAATATTTATTTATTTATTTTTCTTTCCGTACTGTTAGCTAGAACTTATGAACAACAATGTCTCATGTTCTTATTTAATGAATAAGTAATTTCAAGGTACAAATATTTCAGATTTGTTGACTCAGAAGGCTGATATATACTTCAGAAAAAAAAAAATAAAACAAGTGGCTTCCTTTCCTTATCAAAGGTTGTTGGCCCACATCTATATATATCTTGTTATTGGAAACTTGTGAGACTATACCAACCAATTCACACAATATTATCTGACAAAATCCATCCCTTTTTCTTAGAGAATTTATAGTATACCGTCAAGATTAAATTAAGTTCAAAGTTTTATCAATCCATGTTAGTGGCTTATTTCCGACATTTAACTTGTTTATCTCCTTTCTGTTAATTTGAATGCAGGTTATTCTCTAATGGTCAAAAAGAAACTGAAATCCAGATCATTTCTTAGTCCATTATCTGACACTTCCAATAAAGCTTTGAAACTTGCATATAAAACAAAACCTTACTATATTTCACTAGTATGTAATTAGGAGGGTTTGTGGAATACCAGAATGATAACAAGGGGCGGTTCAACCTTTTTGGGGGCCTTAGACAAGTCATAAAAATGAGGCCTTTAAATGTAAAAATGAAAAATTAATATTAAACCATAAAATTGCTTCTTACCTTTTTAGATGCAAAATTACTAATTAAACTTTTGTATTCAAGTTTACCTAATAAATCAGTTTCCATAAATAAAATTGCTAAACCGCTTAATCTATCTTGAGACATAGTTTTTGGTAAATAATTTTTAATAATCTTTCTGAAGTTGGTGTGAAAAGGTGTTGGAATTTGTATGAAAATTTTTATATTTTGTCGTAAAAATGTTTCTTAGCAAGTTGAAAATTTTTTCCTCACGAAAGATATACCCAATTTTGAAAAACTTCTTTCTGAGATGCAATTGCATAACAGATGTGGTAAATAGTATTATATATGCAATAAAACAATTTAAAAAAACAATCTAGTTCTTTTACTAGGTTAAGTATTTCAAACGGAGTACTAATTTCTGTTTTTTTTAACTTCTTTTAAAACTTTTAATTTCAAAAATAAATACAAACCATCAATATCAGAGCGCAATTGATGCTTAAAATTTTTTTTCAAGATTGAGACATTTTTTTCATTACAAAAATGACGTTATAATTTAATTATTTGAGAACTTAATTAGCAATAAAGTAGTGTGGTGTGCTGTTAGAATTTATTGTTTGAGAACTTAATTAGCAATAAAGTAGCTGTGGTAATTGAGATTCTAGGAGCAAATAATTTATTGTGAATGATGATATTATTTTTAAAAGTGACGTTGATAGTGCTAGTTTCTAGAATGTGTTATTTATTTCTAATTTTTAAGAATTCCTATTTTATAGGCCTTTAATTAAGTTTTATTGGAAGCTTTTTTTTTTTTCTTTCCCTTAATTTTAATTTTGCTATAATATAAGGCCTTTATAATTTTAAATTTTAAATTTTACTATAATATAGGACCTTTATAATAGGAGGCCTTCCTAATTAGGGGACCTTAGGCGATCGCCTCACCGGCCTACTCCTTTCAGCCACCCCTGATGATAACTCTTAGAATCTCCTCTGAAAGGAAAATACCTCCATAATTTAGCAACCGTACGGCTACCTTTCAAACATACAGATCAATATCATGAAAAATCGTCATGAATAGTCTTCATCAGTGGCAACTTTTTGTGCTCTTTTAGCTGGAGAATGATACCTACATTGTGTTGAGCAAGAAAATCCTAGAGAAGACTCATGAACTTAGGTATCCTAAAGATATTGCGATCAAGTTGTTACTGTGATGACACGCGCATTCTACACTAAATTGATGATCATGCTAAGAAATTATTAAAACCAACAAGAAGGTGAAGGGAGAAGAGCTTGATGGATTGAATACAGAAGAATTGCAGGAGCTAGAGAAAATGGTACATCTTAGCTTGCACCGGGATGTGAAGAAAAAGGTATGCCTCTCCTTGTTGTGCCTTGCTATAATGAGACATTGAAGTTTCTGTACATGCTCTTAACCTAAGAAGCATTTATATATGTGTTTCAGGATGAAATGTTTCTCAATGAGATCACTGACCATAAGCAGAAGGTCGGTTGCCATTATGCTTGAGATTCATAGTGTTGTCAGTATAATGATAATAGAGAATATAGAATATTGATTATGGTTCCAATGAAAGACATCTTCAGGCTTCCTTAACCGAGGATATTTATGAATACATATATAGGTAAATGAGGACTTAATTAATTTTATATAAAGTATTTGACTACTGCAAATGCATATGTTGATGCAAGCTGTTGGCTCAAGTTCAAAAAAACTGCGGAGACAAGTTTGGGTCACATTGAACTTCGTCAGCCCTTTGTGCCAAGTGATGAAATATAGCTCATTTTCATGTAGACCAGGGTTGTACGTACAAAGTTAGTTCTGGTTATAATCCAGAGTTGTACGTAATTAGTTTAGTTGTAATTTTTGTTGCTTACGTGTATACTTAGTTAGTTAGCTTCTCATATACTATATATGTCAAGACATATGCACGTATGCAAGTTTCAGTTCAGTACATACAATTCTCTCGTTCATTCTCCAGATTTACGCCTTCACAGCTGAATGTTCAATTTGGCATTTCATCAAACACCTTTGTATTGATCAAACGCCTTTGTATTGATCAAACACCTTTGTATTGAGCTGACTTTCCATTCTTAACCCCAGGGTCCTTGAATGTGCAGCAGCTTGCTCAGGCATAGAAGAAGCAGGAAAGTGGCTATGTTTGTAATGATTAAGAAAAAAAGTTTGAGATATATTTTTTTTGGGTATTGGTGAGAATGGTAGGGCCCATAAAACAGAGGTTTAGAAAAAGATAGTTTTTGAGATTTATTCTCTTAGCGAATGTGAAAGTACAAAAATAAGTTTGAAAAAAAAAATTGTGAGGGCCAGGGAGTAATTTCTATAGATTTTTTGTACAATTTTTTTTTTGTGATTTTTTTACAAAAATTGAGGCCAATGATTAGATTGAAAATTTTATTATTGATTGAAATATTTTTTTGTGTGAAAAAATAAAAAATCTATTTGAAATAAAAAAAAAAAAAGTTTTCAAGAACATTTCCAATTCCATGTATCTGAAAACCACCATATAACCTTTAGTTAAACCTTTAGCTCCATATACATTGCCATATATCATGTTGGTTATCTTATGAATAGATCTAAATAGTGTACTCCAGCTCCCTTAAAAAGGGTATCAATGTCTTACCATGGACATTAAGAAGTTAGGTAATTATATATGCCACATTAAAAATAATACCACTTCGTGGTTAAGGCTCCGACGTCTTAAAAATATTTCTCTCCTTTTCTCTCTCTCATCTTACTTCTCTAATGCGGAGAGCTGAACTGACTGTAGAGAACTAGAAACTAGAACAAGTTGAGGTCTTATTTTATCTCTTTTTCTTTGTTACAACATTCTCAGTTTGTGGAAAATGTCTCTTAAGCAGCTACAGGATCTGTTGTCAAAGCATAAGTACTTGAACAAGGTCATTCATGTCATGAATCATCTGACACTGCTCTCAAGCTGGGGTAAGTTTGCGGCATTCCATTCGTATTTGCTTATGTTTCTCTTTCCTTGAGTTTGTCATTTGATTATGAAATCAATTCGCGGATACTAATTTACATTTCATTATTTTGGGGTGATTGTGTGACGATTTGTAACGTCATGCTTGGATCGAATGCATTGACAAAATGTAAGAGAGACAAATATGAGAGAAGCTAATTGACTAAATGAGTCAAGGATTTGGATATTCATCTAAGAAATATCTGCTGCTGTACAAGACCCTATATAGTACATGAGAAGCCATCTAAAAAAGTCATGACAGAATGCTCTGAAACGAAATACCAAAGCATATATATTATATATATATATATATATATATAATATATAATATATATATATAGTTGTAGTTTTGATTAAATAGCTTGAGCTCATATTTCCTTGAATTTGCTTTATAACAGCACAGCACAGCACGTTCTTCTAACATTAATGGAGTCTTACGAACAAATATATATAAGAATGAGCTGAAATTAGAGGAAGCAATCAGTGGCGTGACAGATTTCAACTCGTCAATAACTTTGTCCGGTGACCAATATTTGGCAGACAGGCCTGCTGCTACTGTAGGAAACTATTTACCTGGTGTATCTTTTGATGTCTTGCAGGTTGCCTTCCCCGGACTGATTTTGAAAGACAAAAAGGCAACTAGCTAGGGTGGATGGATTTGCTTTTAATTTGGTCAGTAGAAAAACGAGAATGTCTCGTCAAATATAAGACTCGGGCGGCTCACTGGTGCAGTTTTCCAGTAAGACGAATAAATAGTTTCAGCGAGTTGATTCAAATTAAGTCGGCAAATGTATATGGTGATCATCAGCTATAATGACTAGTTCCGTTATGGATGCATATAGGGCTAATTTTTTTCAGTAGAAAATGAAGTACTCAGTGAAAAGAGGAAGGCGCTGTCGTCGGTGTTGGAGAATGCATAAATACCATTGAGACTGGTCTTGGGGGCATCTGCCGCACACGACATGGATAAGATCATGACTGTAGCGATAAACTAAGTGTGCTTATTCGATAGTTTGATAAACCATTCTTCAAAATCCAACATGCTTTTGGTTGGGGAAGGATGCGAGTAGGTAGTCTCGGCCTACAAAAATTTGTCTAGGGCTTGCATATTAAAACCCGCATCGTACGTAAATTAGCAGATGAAAGCTAAATCAAGCGCAGCCCGCACAACAGTTTTTCTAATGAACTCACAGGAGATCTAAAAGTAGGCCTCGTTTCCTAAAGCTGCTGAAGAAGAATGATTTATATATAACATAAGGATTTTGCTTCTTGATTGCAAAACGGATGAAACTATATCAGCTTTACAGGCATCAATACGAGCAGCCGACCAGTTGGCTAGTTGGCCGTAATCATTGGAAACTCCGCCTACCAGTGGGCAATTATTTCTGTGGAGGACTGAGACCTGAGGCACAAAAGTGGTCCCTTTTTACAAATATTTTTTGGGTAAAGGGTAAGTGCATTAATTTCCCAAGAGTCCTGTACAAAGTGGGTCTAGCCCAAGCACAATAAGAAAAAGAACAAAATCACTCTCACAACGAGGTAATCACTCTAATAACAAGAAGAAAAGGAAAGAAGAGAGAAAAGGTAAAGAAAAAAGATGGCTTAATTAGTCGACTAATTTTCGAGATATTGTCTAATCGTAAACTAAGATAAGTTTCGTTTTAAATTGATTTTTGTAGAATTCTTAGTGTGTTTCAGTGGTCATTTTATCAATTCGAGTAATCCCGTAAATAGAAGAAATCCAATGTGGCTAATGAGGATATATGTTAACCATTTGCTAATAAATCACGTATTCTTATAATTGTAAAATCACTCGGTGTGCCACTTATGATCGGTCTCTGTTAATTTTAATTCCACCTCAAATTTCTTTATGTAGAGAATTTTTTTTTCCTATTAGACATAGACAATTTGAGATAGAATTAAAATTAATGAGAATCGATTAAACGTAGTATGTTAGGTGATTTGAAAGTTAAAGGGAACACGTGGTTATTAACAATTAATTAGCATGTGTCCCGTGCTCACGTGATATTTTCTTTATTTACAAGATCATTCGAATTGATGAAATGACTATCTCAAGACAACAAGAATTTTATGTGACTAATCTAGAACAAAATTTATCCTAAAAATTAATTTGAGATTTGACAATACTTCAAATACTAATAAACTAATTAAGCCAAAACAGAAAGTACCGAAAGCCCATTCTCATTCACACAATCTCTCAAAAGGCTATTGATGTCTAAAAGACCACAAAAATGGAAACTAATTGGACTAGAGTTAAAGTTGCTGCATAGAACTGGAACAATATAACAGCAGGTTCTGTACACCTCTTTAATTGATCGCCCCGGCCGGCCCGTCCTTACACGAAGGATGGTCTACATTTCGTTTTCTTCCTAAATAATCTGCTGATCGTGTATAGTCGACCGAGTTAAAAGATAATATTAAAAAATCGTTAAAACATTCGTCTCCCTAAGTACTTTTTCCAAAAGTATATACATCCATCCAGACCAGTAACTCCAATTTAGATAATAGTGGGAAACACGAGTTGGACATGACCGGTACGAGGGTACAAATATGTCATGTCAGGACGAGACCTGGCTATTTGTACGGAAAGCAATCCTCACCGTAAAAAAAAAAATAATAAGGACAAATTAACATCTAATCTGAGCCCCAGCCACAAGTGCAGATTGAATTTACTTCACTTCTCGCCAAAAGTTCAACCCAGACAAAAGTTCTAAAATTGCGAAGTGTGGCCATAAAAGGAATCTAAAACATTTTTCAACCACAAGAGAAAAAGGAAAGAAAGAGAAAAGGTCGAAAAAAAAGAAGAAGAAAATGTGTCAACATTCTCATTCGCATACTCTCTCTCTCTCCAAGGATCATTGGTGGCTAGCTAAAAGACCTTTGTATCTGGTTCTGAGTGAGAATCAAAAGCGCTGCAAACGACAACAGCCGAGACACCAAGCGAAAAAAGCAACGCATAAGATCCGGTAATACTGTCCCATCCCTGTATGTCCCACCTTGCAATTTGCAAGCTCAATGAGCTTGGATGGGTAGGGTTCATGATTCTTCTTTCTCACAGCACAGTGGTTATGCGAGTTAAGATTGGGTTCAGATCATTCTCGGCTACATTCGGCAAAGTGCCGCTCTTTTTATCCTGGTTTTTGGAAACATGGGTTTCTTTTATCCACTGTTCTTACTATAAATACCAGCCTCTTTCTCCCTCCCCTCATGTTTGCATGTCCAGAAATATACTTCATCACTAGAAGACTTAGTAGGGGATCTGCTAAATTAGATGGCCTCAGGTAAAGAGCACCTTGAAATTTTTCCCATTTTTACTGATTTTATCGTTTGGGAGAGCAAGTGCAGTTTGATTTGCAAAAGATCTCACTTCCTTCTGCTCTTCTCTCTACTACTATTTATAAACTCATTCGCGGAAAGGTTTACTCTTGCCTTTTTGATTCTGTGCAAAGCTTATTTTTTGCTTTTCTTTCTTCTTATGTTTTGCTTTTCTTTATGATTCACAGTCCAGCAGCTTCTACTTTTCTTTATGATTGAACTTCTATTGAAAGCTTATTATTCCGCTTTGGTACAATAATGGTTTTAATCTCTCCGATACCCTTGGCAACCCATAAAATCTTTTTTATATATAGTTCTCTCTACCTAATCCTGCGTATTTCTCTTCCATGTAACTTTCTCTTTCTATAAAACTAGTTTAGACTCATAGTTCGGTTGGTTTGATGTAAAGGGTCGGATAATTTTTCCAGGAAAATGACAAGAAGGAAAATTGAGATCAAGAGGATCGACAAGAAGACGGCAAGGCAGGTGACATTTTCTAAGAGGAACAAGGGGCTGTTTAAGAAGGCTATGGAGCTCTCAACTCTCTGCGATGCGAAATAGCTCTCATAGTTTTTTCTGCTACTGGGAAGCTCTTCAAGTACTGCAGCTCGAGGTTTCTCTTCCTGTCTCTCTCTTAGACACATCTTAATTTCTTATATATACTTATAGAAATTAAAGCTATGAATGTTTTCTACGATTGTCTGCACCTTTAGATCGTTTTCTTCACGCATTGTCCAACAAATATTTCGTTGTCTATACTTCAGATCGGACGCTATTTTTCATCCCCCAATGGCTTTCATCATTTCTTTAGATAAAGGGAGGAAGGAAGAGAGCCGAATGCTAAAAGAAAAGATCCCTTAGGCAACAAGACTGAACATACTAGACGAATGACGATTAGATGTTCTATTATACATCAACTAATTACTACAGAATCCAGGATTCTATAGATAGTTTTTCACTCTTCATGCTAGAGAGAGTGAAACGTTAATATCACCTAGAAGGGTTAATGTATAGCTGCTACTTCTTTTTCATTGGTAGCTATAAGCCGGTCATTTTATCTTCTACTAGTATCGCTGATGCCTGATGATTGCCTATTAGCATATTATAAGTTACAATTTATTTTTCCGATGGCTTCAGAGTGGAATTCCCTTACCAATAGAAGATTCCAGTGAGGTGTTTCAAAGTAATAGGTTTACCTTTGATGCCCAACAATCCTTGTCTTATTGCACTTATTCCTAACTGAATCCTCTTTCGTTGTCTTGGATGGTTCACATCTGTTGAGAGAAATTGCTTGAGGATGGCTTCATAATATATAAGGCATATCAAAGTGAATAAGATTTGAGGAGCCAATTTAGGAACATATTTTGCGATTAGGGCATTTGATTTAGAGTGGTAGCGAGTCCAACTCATGATGAAGCCATTCTGGTTATTCACAAAGAAAGTACGACGATAGGCCATGGCCAGCTAATTTCAACGCAAATAAGTCCCTGATCTCAATTCAACTAAGTAGCGGGCCCAACCTCACCATCTAATCTTCCTTGGTAAAGAACTCTGATTAGGAAACAAACTTCCAAGGATAAAACTCCATACAGATATTGAAAACTCGAGCAAAGCATGCATGAGGTGCTTTAGAAGAGTAGAAAATCCTTGTCATGAAGCCACAGAAAGTGTTGTCTTAGAAATAATGTCCCAGATCTATACGTGTCCTATCTCATAGTATTTAGGTTCTTGTAGGGGTTTTGAACTTAATGTCTCAAGTCCTTTTTCCAGCGTGTTACAGTGATGAAGCGCGCCTTATAATTGCATTGTGGGGAGAAAGTCTACAGTCAACCCACAGATCAAGTAAATCAACCAAATAAATGAGCAATGTCAAATTGAGAAATATTCCAGTCATACAAGCAAAGTGTGTACCTTGTAAGTTAATTTTCTGTAATTGTCTTGTCCTATCTCGGGCATCAGAAATTTATTTGATGATTTCCCATATATAGTCTCCTCTAGAGCAGAAAAATTCAATCTCCCTCACAATTGGTGGTGTGTACTCCTTTATCTATTATTGAAGCTTGATTCCGGCCCATACGGTGTAGTGCTTTCATTAGCAATGTTTTTTTCCAATATCCCGCGGATCATCTCCTGTGGGAAAGGTCCTGCTTTAAGTGAAGCATAGCAGACGCACCCATTACTGATTGAAATATATGTTGCACTCTTTCATCAGTATCTAAGTATTCGTAAGCATAAAATTCAATATATATACCCCCCAAGGTCATGAATATGCCCAGCAATAACATTACAATTTAAATCTACCTATCCATTCACAATATGCAGGAGATCATTACGAAAAGTAGTCAAAACTAGTAAAAAATAATATCTTGTATCTTTGGAGATATAATTAACAAGATTAATCCATTGCTCAGCTATTAATTATATCCACCAGATACAAACCTAACAGCTAATTTAAGTTCTTGCCATTGGAGGTATATCGAGGGTGTGAATTGTGATGTCCTAGATGACTTCTTAACAGTCTATCCAAAAACACTAAGGAATATGCGTTCCTTGATGTTTTAAACTATAATTTCATTTTAGGTCAAATGTGGTTGAAATCATGATAAAGCCTTCTCAGAATGGTTCTCATTTTAAACTATCCACTGCTTTACCGAGCATGCTCATTGGAAGATTCTTGGTGTTCAAGTCAAATGGTAAATTGTTCAATTTTGGTCTTCAAAGCACTTGAAATGCATCCCTTTTTATCTTTGAACTCTCCCATCATTTGGTTACCACGTTTCCTCCCACTCCACTTGCTACCTTCCGAGAAACTAAATATTCTCCAAAAACAAACTAGAACTCTTTTAGCCTTTTCTTGCAGATTTCTAGATTCTCTGAAAGCCCAATCTACACCAGGAATATGATTTGTCGAGTGACTTAAGATTAACTTGTTAGAAAATTGGGGAATTTAAAGTGTATTGAGGATCTGCAATTAGTTTCAGTTGAAATGCTCCCCCATCCCCCCCACCCCAACATACACAAAAAGGGGCACTACTGGCATTGTAGTTCTTTTCTTATGTTGCTGCTTCTATGTGTTATAAATCTTCTATGTGACATTTTAACTACTGACCAACAAATCCAAAGAGTACGTCAAGTGAAGCAATGTTTAGGAAAAAAATGTTAGGTTCATGAAATAGCCAAGTTAGAAGTCCATCTATCATCCGAATCAATCAAGGTAAATAGTTGAACGGTGCAACACAAACTGAATTACCCACTTGTCTCTTCACATTTTAGTTAAAGTCCAATCAAAGTCGATCGTAGCTGCAGGCAGACAACATCAGATATATATGTCAACATGGGAAACATAGTAATTCTTTAGACACCAGCACAAATATTTTTGTCTTTTCGGACATTTGAGTTAAAGATTAGCAGGGAGAAAGAAATATTGGATATGTCAACATGAGAAATATATAATAATTCTTCAGGCACCGGCACTGTTATTTGAGAATAGATTTTATATAAAGATAAATTATACAAAGTCATGCAAAGGGACGAATGTGATTTAAAAGAACAAACTCAACCTTCTAAGGCTGGCCATGTTATTTAATCTGTACAGTTTGTCTTTGCATATAATCTTTTCTCTTATTGTTTTTGTCTTTTCAGACATGAGTTGAAGAACCATATATATATATATACACATACATCTCTCATGCAAGAGATATTCAGTAATAGTGATTTTATGAAAAAATTATAAATAGTAGTATATGTTAGAAGCTTATAAGTTCATCAGCACTTCCCCAAAAAAAATTAGGAGGAATGAAGTGAATCTGCTAATCGGTTGTCGTTTGTATAGTTTGCAGCAGGTAATGGGAAGGTATAATATTCTGCATCCAGAGAATCTTAACAGAATGGACCAACAATCTCTTGAGCTGCAGGTAAGCTTGTATATTATTTATCTTGCTTTCCTCACTGTTAGCTAGAGCTCATGAACAACATTAATGTTCTTATTTAATGAATAAGTAATTTCAAGGTGCAAATATTTCAGAAAAAAAGGAAACAAGTAAAGTGGCTTCCTTTCCTTTATTTTTTTCAAACCATCCATATCAAAGCTAGCTGGTTGTTGGCCCACATCTATATATATATATATATCTGTTATTGGAAATTCACACAATATTATCTAACAAAATCCATCCCTTTGTCTTAGAGATTTTATAGTACTGTCAAGATTGGAGTTCAAAGTTTTTTCAATTGATGACTTGGACCTCTAACTTATGTTATTGTAGCTTATTTCCAATTTATCTTTTTTATCTCCTTTATGTTAATTTTAATGCAGGTAATTCTCTAATGGTCTAAAAGAAACTGAAATCCAGATTATTTCTTAGTCCATTATCTGACACTTCCAATAAAGCTTTGAATCAATTATATCATGAAAAATCGTCATGAATAGTCTTCATGATCAGTGGCAACTTTTTGTGCTCTTTTAGCTGGAGAACGATACCTACACTACCGTGTTGAGAAAGGAAATCCTAGAGAAGACTCGTGAACTTAGGTATCCTAAAGATATTGCGATATCAAGTTGTTACTGTGATGATAAGCGCATTCCACACTAAATTGATGAATATCATGCTAAGAAATTATCAAAACCAACAGGAGGGTGAAGGGAGAAGAGCTTGACGGATTGAATACAAAAGAATTGCAGGAGCTAGAACAAAAGCTCGATCTTAGCCTGTGCCGTGTTGCGAAGAAAAAGGTTTGCTTCTCCTTGTTGCATGCGCGGTGTTATAAGGAGACGTACATTGAAGTTTCTGTACATGCTCTTAACCTAAGAAGCATTTATGTGTTTCAGGATGAAATGTTTCTCAATGAGATCACTGCCCTTAAGCGGAAGGTCGGTTGCCATTAAACTTCAAATTACGTCCTATGCTTGAGATTCATAGGGTTATATATCAATCTATAGTGATAATAGAGAATATATATAGAATGATCGTACGGTTCCAATGAAAACATCTTCAGGCTTCCTTAACCAAGGTTATTTATAAATACATAGTGGTAAATTAAGACTTAATTTTATATAAAGTATTTGACTACTGCAAATACATATATATGTTGATGCAAGTTGGCTTAAGTTCACATAAATTAGGGAGACAAGTTTGGGTCTCATTGAACTTCGTCTGCATGCCCTTTGTGCCAAGTGATGAAATATTATAGCAGCTCATTTCATGTAGAGTACCAGGGTTGTCGTAACAAAGTTGTTCTGGTTGTAATATTGCAGAGTTATGCAAAATTAGTTTATTTGTAATATTTGTTGCTTACGTGTACATGTTGGTCGATTAGTTAGCTTCTCATATATATGCTATATATGTCTTATTATATATGCACGTATGCAAGTTTCGGTTCAGTCCATACAATTCTCTCGGTGAGGTTCATGCATTCTCCAGATTTTTGCCTTTACGGCTGAATGTTCAATTTTGGCATTTCATCAAACACCTTTGTATTGTGCTGACCTTCCATTCTTAACCCCAAGGGTCCTTGTATAGGCAGCGGCTTGCTCCAGAGGAAAGAGCACAGTACAGCTATGTTTGTTTTTGTGTTTTTGAAAACATTATTTTGTAGTTATTGAGAAAAAAATTTGAGATATGTTTTTTTTTTTTTTTTTTTTTTTTTTTTGAGAATATGAGATTTAAAAATTTTTGAGATTTATTCTCTTAGAGAATGTGAAAGTACAAAAATACATTTTGAAAGAAGATTTTTGTGAGATGAGTTTTTATGGGATTTTATAAAAGGATTTTTTTAATGATTTTTTTTACAAAAATTGAGGCCAATGATTAGATAGAAAATTTTATTGAAGATTGAAATATTTTTCTGTGAAAAAATCATGTTTGGAGTAGAAGATTAATGTATTTGAAATAAAGAATAAAGTTTTCAAACCATTAAACAAACTAGAGTATGACTCCCAACTCCATATATCTGAAAACCACCATAGAATCTTTAGTTAAACCTTTACCTCCATATACACAGAACACCTTTTACATTCAAACATACTCCAACTCTATATATCTGGAATTTGGGATTAATGAAACTACTTACCATTTACCCCTCAAAAAAACAAAAACAAAAACAAAAACCTTCACCTCCATATACATAGAACCATATATCATGTTGGTTATAATCTTATGAATAGATCTAAATAGAGTACTCCAGCTCCCTAAAAAAGTGTATCAATGTCTTACCATGGACATTAAGAAGTTAGGTAATTATGCCACATTAAATTAATACCACTTCGTGGTTGAGAAAAATATTTCTCCCCTTTTCTTTCGCTCATCTCACTTCTCTAATGGGGAGAGCTGAACTGACTTTCGAGAACCAGAAACTAGAACAGGTTCAGGTTCAGGTCTTATTTTATCTCTTATTCTTTGTTAGAACCTTCTCAGTTTGTGGAAAATGTCTCTTAAACAGATGCAGGATCTGTCTGACGTCAAAACACAAGTGCTTGAACAAGGTCAGTCGACATATGAGTCACCCGACACTGCTCTCAAGCTAGGGTAAGTTTTGCGGCGTTCCATTCGTATTTTGCTTATGTTTCTCTTTCCTTCTGTTTGTCATTTGATTATGAAATCAATTGCGGATACTTTACATCTCGTTATTTTGGGGAAATTGTGTCAAGATTTGTAACCTCAACCTTGGATCGAATGCATTAAACAGAATGTAAGAGAGACAAATATGAGAGAAGCTAATTGACTGCATATGAGTCAAGGATTTGTATATTCATCCAAGAAATATCTGCTGCTGTAAGGTCCTGTATGGTAGATGAGAAGCCATCTGAAGTACCAGAAATCTCTGAAACGAATTAATACCTCCTTAGAAGCCATCAAAGGTCAACCGAGTAGAGTTGTTGATGTATTTAATGATATTGTGTATTCTGTGAATTTGAGGTTAAGCTCCTTGGAGACACTAGGTAGAAGGCAAACTTTTCCTATGGGGCTAGAGTTTTGGGGTATTCACGGCAACATTTTAGTGGGAACTAAGTTAGTGACAGCATCTCTGGTTAACTCTGTTTAAGCCTTGTCTTTTGGTCCCATATGTACTTGAGGCTTTGAGCTTTCTTTGCGTTTTGCTGGGTTTCGTGAACTCTGTTGCCAGGACCTGCTTCTAGCAACTTCTATGTATTTTTTTACATTTTTTAATACACTTACCACTTACCCAAAAAAAAAAAATTAATACCTCGTTTGTGGACATTCTAGAAATGATAGAACATGACCTCATATTTGCTAAACCAAAAGCATATATATAGGCATATAGCTATAGCTTTGATTATATAGCTTGAGCTCATATTTCCTTGAATTTGCTTTATAGCAGCACAGCACAGCACGTTCTTCTAACATTAATGGAGTCTTACGAACTAGTATAAGCAATGATCAGTGGAGTGACAGAAATTTCAACTCGTCAATAACTTTGGCAGGACAGGCGGCCTGCTGCTACCATGGAGGAAATTAACCATTTACCTGGTGTATCTTTTCATGTCTTGCAGGTTACCTTTCCCCGATCACTGATTTTGAAGGACAACACATATAGGTTGCATATATGGATTTGCTTTTGGTCAGTACAAAAACAAGAATGTCTCGTCAAATATAAGCCCGGCCGGCAGCTCACTGTTGAGAGTTTATTTCCTATAAGACCAATGTATAGTTTCAGCAAGTTGATTCAAAAGTCGACAAATTAATGTATATGGTGATCAGCTATAATGACTAGCTAGTTCCGTAATGGATGCATCTAGGGCTAATTTGTTTCAATAGAAAATGAAGTACTCAGTGAAAAGAGGAAGAATGCATATATATCTACAATTGAGAGTACTGGTCTAATATTTTGGATTTTTATTTTTTTTTTTATTTTTTTATAGGCTAACGTGTTTATTTTCTTGGATTTATCCGATATCTCTTAATTACTTCATACATCAAGCTCCCCCTTTTAAAAGGCTCCCCCATGCTTTATGTTGGAAAACTCCAATATATATGTGAATAATCTGTTTGGCTGTAATGTAACTCTTGTCCATGACATAATTCCTGTTTTAACGTTGAAAGATAAGGAATAGGAAATTTCATTTCCCCTAATATATCACACTATTTATTTTATCTATTAAATTGTGATTATTAATTTTTTGAAATAAATACTATAATTTTCAGATAAAATCCTCAAAGTGGCGCGGGCTGAACTGAGGAGGAGTGGGTCCAAAGTGGCGTGGGCTGATGTATGCTTGAACAAAAGAGCAGGGAGCCTTGGCATTCCCGATCTCCACTGCTGGAATATGGTGGCTGTTACTAAGCATATCTGGCATCTCTTTACTGATGGGGAGGACTCACTGTGAACCTTATGGATTCGAGCGAATTTGATTCGAGGAAGACCTTTTTGGGATCTTCAAGTCCCTGGGGCTTGCTCTTGGAGTTGGCGGAAAATTTTGAAGCTAAGGGACCGTGTGAAGGGTTGTTTCAAGAGGGTGGTTGGAAACGGTGAGTCCACATTCCTCTAGTATGATAACTGGCACCCTTCTGGGCTCCTTGAGTACAGAACTTACATGGCTTCTATTCTGTCCTCATCGGGTGGAAGTAATGCTAAGGTTTCTTCTATTATTGATGGATCCTGCTAGAAGTGGCCTACCCTTGAACTCCCTCAACTTTGGCGAGATGTGGCTGTCGAGACCCCCATTTCCTTTCTCCCGGCCCTCTCTAAGAAAGATTCTATTAAGTGGGTTCCCGCTTTGAATGGGTGTTTTTCCATTGGAAGTGCATATAATGCTTTCAGGATTAATCATCCTATTGTTCTATGGCATCATTTGCTATGGTTCAAAGATAATATTCATCGGTTTTCTTTTATCCTTTGGCTTGCTATTAAGGAGAGGCTGTCTACTCAGTCTCGTTTGAAGGCTTTGGTCTCCTCAATGATATAACTTGTGTTTTCTGTGCTGATGCGGAGGAGGACTTCAACCATCTTTTCTTTGACTGCCCTTTCGCTAATAGGATTTGGGTTATAATGAGGGATAAATGTGTCTTGCCTCGTGATCAGTTTTGTTGGTAGGATACCATCTCCTGGGCTGCGATGCATCTTAAGGGTAATTCTCTTCGTGCTTGCATCTGTAAACTAACCCTCTCTGCAACTGTCTATGGAATATGGAAGGAATGCAACCAGAGGATGTATTGCAAGAGGAGACGCATGTTGGTGGATGTGCTTGCTGAAGTTGTTTGCAATGTTAAGGATAGATTTGCCTTGTGCAGGTTTCCCCACACCCCTGTTAACTTGAAGTTAGCCCGCAACTGGAAAATTTGTCTCTAATTGGCAATGTGCCTTTGCTGTATTTTCGCGTCTGATACTCTGTTTCTCTGTGTTTTGAGACCTTCGTTGGTCAGTGCACTCTTCGTATCTAAGGGCTGGGCCCTTTGTTTGGTTCTTTTGGAATAAACTTACCGTTTACCCAAAAAAAAATCCTCAAAAACTGAAAATGTTTAAAATAATGTGTTGGCGTTATTTCGTTCCTGATATGAATAAAGTTCCTGTTTTGAAAGAAGAAAAAAAATGTGTTGGCGTCTTTCTAAAATTCTAAACCGAACCGCGTGTCCACCTATGGTCCTCAAGACACCGCAGGGGAGTTTGTTTGGGCCCCCGGGATTCCACACGCTTAACCCAGCGCTAGCGTAGCAGTCGCTCATCACGCGCTGTAGTCTCGTTCCCGCTAAAGACCTGTTCCAAACCCCGCCCTTTGCCACGCACACAATAACCGACTCTCAGTCTTCCTTCCCTCTCTCTATACCTAAAGGCTGAAGCTGTCTCTGTGTCACTCCTTCTTTCCCTGTTTGCATCGGTAACTCCTGCATTCTCTTTCTGATCTGGATCTGATATCTCTCAGAAAACGGAGCCATGGATGAAGAGTACGACGTGATCGTTATCGGGACTGGTCTCAAGGAGTGCATTCTTAGCGGCCTTCTCTCCGTTGATGGACTCAAAGTACTTCTTCTTTCCCTTCCTCTCTCCTTATTCGCTTCTCCAACAAGAGTAAACAGGAGGTAGTTTTCTCCCGCTAGATAGGTGGGCGGAGGAATGTCTACCAGAACAAGAGACATTGTATCAGTGCAAATTACCTTTCTTTATTGCTTTGGACCTCTAGAAAATAACGTCGTGCCTTTCTGGCTGTCCCATCAAGTGACTGACTCGTATTGGACAACTGTTAATGTACAAGAGCTCACGCAGGAGAAAACATTAACCGATTCTTTTCGTTATCTATTAGAAGCTCCATTGTATCTTATATATCCTTCCAATTACCATTTAAGAAGCTCTTCAGGATTAATGGATCCCAAGATATAGGACATACGAGAAAATTGAGGATGGTGGAGCTCCTACATCTCTTATTTATTGTTAGTCTGACCTTCCGAGAATTGATCTGAAAGGCATTAATGGAGTGGCCTTAGGACAACTACTTTAAAAGTCCTTGGAAGCTTAAGTAGTCAAGTGAGGTCTTGTTACAAATGTAGCTTAGGTATCAAGGTATAGGATAGGGGTTAGGGGCACCTTTGGTGCCAATATGTACTGGAGTCCTTGGGTGTGACTTGTGAGCTCCTTATCTGTCTAGCGCGGAAATGAATAGTATCCTATTTCATTCTCATGATTCGGTTTAACTGCTACTATCTCACCAAATTCGTTTGCCATTCTCTACCTCAAAACCATCTCAGATTTTAGCCATTCTTGATGAAATCAGAGTTATCTGTAATCTTAGTTTTTGTAGGTCTCATTTCCACTCAGGATATACTTGCAGTATTCTGTATCAAGGATTTGCTGCTGATTTTTTCCTTTCTGTCTTATATCATTAACCTATTTTCTAGTCCTTCACGGTGCGTTAGTTTGAAACAGGTACTACATATGGACAGAAACGACTATTATGGAGGAGCCTCATCTTCTCTTAATCTTATACAGGTTACCCTATATTGCAGACTATTTTTGGGGAGAAATTCACCTATTCTTATGTTATATTGTTTTTGTTTTTTGCACTTTTCTGTTTTTCAATGTTAAACTTTGTTTTTCTGTTTTATAGCTCTGGAAGTGTTTCAGGGGAAATGACCAGCCACCAGAAGAATTGGGCTCAAGCAAAGAGTACAATGTCGACATGATACCCAAGGTGTTCTATTTATCAGATGATAAGATAGTTCTAATTTGATCTTCAAGATCGTTCAGTGCAACAGCTGGATGTGGTATCCGTATTACGTGTTTGCATCAGAACACCTGTACATGTCGAATCTGTTTAATATGCACAACAAGCAACTATTACTTGGGCAATAAACATTTTCCCATTGAATGTCCCATGTCCTGCACTACTTTTGATGAAAACCTTTACCCATATGGTTTTGTAGTTCATGATGGCCAACGGTACTTTGGTCCGTGTTCTCATACACACAGATGTTACCAAGTATCTACACTTCAAAGCTGTAGATGGTAGTTTTGTGTACAATAAAGGAAAGGTAAGATTCATATCAATTTAGATTTTGGCTCCCCCCTCCCCCAACCCCAACCCCAACCCCAACCCGTTCCCTTTTGGTTTTGGAGTTCCCCGATATATGGTTGAACCTATTAAGTTTGTTATTTCCATATCTCAGTACAACTTATTACCGTTCTAAATGAGAGCTTACAAGAAAATATTATTGTGTTTAGATTTACAAAGTTCCAGCAACTGATGTTGAAGCACTGAAATCACCACTGATGGGGTTGTTTGAGAAGCGTCGTGCTCGAAAGTTCTTCATTTACGTCCAAGACTATGAAGAGAATGATCCAAAATCTCATGAGGGTCTGGATTTGAACAAAGTTACATCTAGGGAACTTATTACGTACGTATTATCTATTTCCTTCTCCTTTAGCTTATGTTTTATAAGAAAGCAGTTGATTTAAGCCCATAAGGAAGAACTTGCACTTGTTAAATGTTGTGGTTACAGGTTTAGCTCCTCCATAATTCTGCCTTCTGCAGTTACCATCCACCCCCTCCAAAAAAAAAAGAACAAAGCAATAAACCAATTTAGCATATAAAAATGAGGCCGCATTTGGTGGATACTGCATTTCCAAAAGAATGAAAATAAAGAACTAAAACCTTTGGAGTTACAAGTTTTTTGTTCCGAATTTCCAGATTAATGTTCCCATCCAATGTATGAGATGCCTTCTTATGATCAAAGCTCATCATTTTTCTCTTCAAACAACTTCTCTTCTAGTTATCTGAACATGTGCTCATAAAATTCTAGAATCAAAGAACATACTTCGCATTGTAGTGATGGAAATCCAACCTGTATTCGTACAAATGGAGATGTATGTGATTTGAAGAAGGTATTTAAACAAGAATCGGGGAGGTAGGAGGGCCTTCACTGGCACATAATTCTAATTAAAATCGAGAATGATATGGAAACTATGCTGTCTTTCAGTCTTAGTCTGCAGCCAGTAATTTCTTTTGATGTTTGCATTCTGAAATTGCTTCTTTTCTTTCTTCATATCAAATTGACTGTGGTGCTAAAGTACTGCCTGCATAAGATGAATGAAACTGGAAATAAGTGTAACACCACTACAAAAACACATTTGATTGCGTTGCTGATTCACCAGTATATGGAACAATAATTTAATTTAATGTATTATGATTCGTTTCAATGTAGGAAATACGGATTAGAGGATGACACTATTGACTTCATCGGTCATGCATTGGCACTTCATATTAATGACAGTTACTTGGATCAGCCAGCTATGGATTTTGTGAAGAGAATGAAGGTGGGGATATTTTTCCTGACACCATTTTTTCAGTTATAGCATGAACTGTGAGAGGTCTTTACCGCATTCGTTGACAACTATCCTATACGTCAGAGTGAGACATGAAGATACCATAACCCACCTTCTCCCTGATAAAATATATATGCAGGTAGCTAAACCTAATGTGGTTGTATGTCCATTCTCAATGCAGTATGGCAGTCATCTATGTTTGTATTCATGTATGCATCTAAATTAACTGTATTTCCCAAATCTAGACACACCAGAGGATTAACAAATGTATCAAACTAATCATATAACTATTTCTGCTGTCATTTACCAACTATGTCAAATTATAGACAGTTTACTCAATGGTAGTTCTCAAATTTCAATACATGGACTAATCATATAAATAGTCCCCATGCCCTTAAAAAACAACTCTGAAGCTCAGCTAAAAAGAAGAAATCATTACCTTTGACCTATACTATAGGTACCTTTCAAAGGCCAAGAAGATAAAAGAAATTTTCCTCCATTCACAAAAAGTTGACCGAGGGGTTCTTGAGCTTTAACATCAACCGAAACAATCATAAAGTAAACCTCACATGCATGTGCTACAAACTAGGATAAATCTTGATATAAAATTCTGAATTTTATATCTTTAATTAATATGAAGTTGCTTCAGAATGATTTTATAAGTAAATACATTGACATTTTCTTTTCTTGTTCTGTAAAGCTCTACGCAGAGTCTTTGGCACGTTTTCAAGGAGGGTCTCCTTATATCTATCCTTTGTATGGATTGGGAGAAATGCCTCAGGTTTGGTTTTTCAACTGTAACATTGTGTACATGTGCAGACCTAATATAAGTTGTATTGTGATGTATTGTTTGGCACTTATTGGCAGGCATTTGCTCGTCTAAGTGCAGTTTATGGTGGAACGTACATGCTCAACAAGCCAGAATGTAAGGTAAAGTCGCCAAAATATGGGTGTTCAGCCATTTACCATTGATTTTGTAAAGTGCAACACTTTGAAGCATACACCTTGATGCAAACTCCACAAAAATGCCTTGAGGCTATGCAAAGATAAGTAGCCCCAAGGCACACCCACATTAAGTCGAAATCATTTATCCAAAGTCTGATAGTAACCACCTGATACTGCGCTTTCTTAAGGATAAATCAATCTTCTATTTCTTTCACCTGGACTTTTTCTCAAGGCATTATTCCCAGGTAGTCAAATTCGGTTGCTGCACTTCATATTGATTTTGCCTTGGAGTGCTTCTCTGTCTCTGCTTGCTACTTTGACTATTGTAGCTTTGTCATATTAGTTGTGGTATTCTGACCTATCCTGATTAATTTTTCATACTAATTACCTTCATTTTGTTTAACAGATAGAAGAAAATTTATATAACCTTAGGTAAAGCAACTTATTAAAGTATCACTCCTTCCATTAGAGTATCAACCATCAAAACCTCTATTACAGAGCAGCTCTTTAGCTTGAGAGTCTCTAACACCTGTGATGGCCAATTTCCGAGGCTTGGTACTTGCATGGAGTTCATTGTTCAGTGCTTTTGCTTCTGGTGCTGTTAAGAATTCTTCTCAACTCTTGATAGTTGAATTGTAGTAGCAAAATTCTGAAGATGGCCTTAGTGTGCTTTCCACCTTCAACTTATCACCTCAACTGACAGAGATGATCCATATGATATCTTTTGTTAATACAGCTTTGTCTGAGTTCCTCTTAACAAATTTCAACTGATACTCTAGATGTTAGCTTATAGGTTGAGTTTGACAGCAATGGGAAAGCCTTAGGCGTTACTTCTGAAGGGGAAACTGCTAAATGCAAGAAAGTTGTTTGCGATCCATCATATTTACCTGATAAGGTAATCTGTCGCCATCTCATTAATTCTGCGTTGTTCTCTGGCTCAACTGGTTGTATGCTGAAAGGCAACCTTGCTTTTCAAGCCTGAATCGTCTGTTACTTTGAGCACCATATGTGGCATTCATCTATGATCGTTTAAATGAGACAGGTTCAAAAAGTAGGAAAAGTTGCTCGTGCTATATGCATAATGAGCCATCCTATTCCAGACACCAATAACTCTCATTCAGCCCAGGTTATCCTGCCACAGAAGCAACTTGGCCGACAATCAGATATGTATGTGCCGAATTCCTTCCCTGTTTCTGTTTATTCTTTGTGATGGAACAAATGTGTAATGGCCAGTGCATGTTACAATGTGTAACAACAATCCCGTTCTTCATTCTAATAAAACTTCCATAAAAAGTTGGCTAATGGTATAGTTATCAAGACATTGCAGTTTTTTATGAAAGTGGTTCTTTCTTTTTAAGTGGCTATGTTCCTGCAGCATGAGTTGTCCACTTTTCCTTACTGTTATCAAAGTGGAACATTCTTGGTATTGTGAAGGAGAAATACAATGCAAAGACCTATCTGATGGGTGATGGTAAAGGCTTTTGTCCTTTGGCATGCTACCACAGAAGACTCTTTAGTGCTCCAATAAATAAGCCAAAGGTAGTTTTGTCAAGAAAACGGGAGTGAAGCAATGCGCTTTCACACCCAAAATTGTCCAAAAATTCCAAATACAATGATTTCTTGTTCAGTTAGCTAAAATTACTATTGCCAAGTGCTAGATGAGAAAAGTAAAAGAAGAATTGAGAATATTACATGTAAGCTCCTTAACTCATGGCTGCAGGTACCTCTTCTGCTGCTCCTATGCACACAATGTGGCTCCAAAAGGAAAGTACATAGCTTTCGTCTCGACAGAAGCAGAAACTGACAAACCTGAGGTAGAATTGAAGCCAGGTATCGACTTACTTGGACCTGTGGATGAAATTTTCTACGACACTTATGACAGATTCGTACCTATGAACAACCATGAAGTTGACAGTTGCTTCATTTCTGCTGTAAGTACATATAAATTCTTCCCTTTACTTCTGATTTTTCCAGAAAGGTTAAGGTTTTTCCTTTCTTTGCAATCTGCTAACACCACATGTGGAAAAGAAACTTCAAGCAATACACCTGGTTAAGGATATTTTCTCTTCTCAGATGAATGATTTTTAAACCGATGAACTTCTTAGAGCATAGAAATCAAGGGGACAAAATATATATATATTAGCCAATTCAAAAAAGCAAGTATCCTGTTGTTGGAAGGAAGAGAAATAGTATACACCCCAATTTCATTGAATGTTATTGCTTCTTGATGACTGGAAGCTCTATTTCACAGTGACTGTTTGTTTAGAAACCTTTTCTCCACTTTCATTCTCATTTTGAGGAATATCTAGTCCTTGTTAAATTGCTTCTCATGCAAGAATGTGAGAGAGCCTAGAGTGTCTTGGTCTTTTCCTTTGTGAAGGATTTGCCAACACATTGGTGCTTCGTTTATAATGAGCTCAATAGAATCACATGTTAGCTTCTTCTTTTGCTTCTCTTATTTGAGAATCTAGATTTACAGATTAGGTCTTGCATTTCTTGCAGAGCTATGATGCAACCACTCACTTTGAGTCCACTGTCGAAGATGTGATTCAAATGTACAGTAAGATAACCGGGAAGGTAACCTTTGCATCCGATTATTACTTACCCAAAACAAAAAATGGGTTTATTCTGCTAGGAGCTAACCAAATTTGGTAAACTGTGTCCTTCTTCTTCTTCTTCTTATCTGTCTCATTGTTGTATGTTTCAGGCACTTGATCTTTCTGTGGACCTAAGTGCTGCAAGTGCAAGTGCTGATGCTGAGGCGTGAAAATTCTTCCAGCTCATCTTAATGTGAGCAACGTACTAGGATTTGCCTTTATTTTTGTTCTTCTATTGAAAAGGGAATGTCTTTTCGTTTGATGAGTTTTTTCTGCTCCAAAATTCAGATTACAAGCTATTGTTTCAATTGAGTTGTTCCTGAACTGGGATCACAATTTTAAAGATTTTTTTTTAATGAACTATAAAATATTTATCATTGATTATTCACAACGTGTTATTAAGTTTATGAACGTGGGAGGGAGTTCGGCTACGGTTCCCAATTAGAAAACCAACCCCAAATACGACGTCGCAGCTACACCCCGAGTAGGGACCACTGGACAAGGACATGTATTAAGGAGGCCGAGTGATTGGTGCTTGGTCTAGAAGAGGAGACGGAAGTTGGAAATTGAGGAAATCGAGCCATATTGGAGAGGATTGAGAACTACGGAAGAGATGGGGGACGAGAGTGGGAAGACGGAGGCGTTACAGATAATAGGAATGTTCCAAGTGCTTCCCAGACTAGTCGTCTTCGATCTCGATTACACCCTCTGGCCTTTCTACTGGTATTTCCAATTCTATTGTCATGTGCTCTTCGAAGTTGATTTCAAAAAAACCATGGACGTTTGAATAAATTTCTCGATATTCCATTTGTTGTCTGGCTGTCTTGATCTTGGACGGGGGTTTTTTTTTGTGTGTGCGATTTTTGTTTCAATTTCTAGGTTTTTTCTTTTTCTTTTCCAATATTGCTCTCGCCGACCAAAACGCGATTTGAGGTTTCTGGTCAAGGAATTGCTGTAGGTTTTGCTCAACTGATTAGGGTTCTGTTTATTCGAAGAAGAGAAAGAACAGATGAGAAAATATTTCATTGGTGGCCTTCTGACTAAAAGAAATAGGCTGGGAAATGGTTTTCTAGTTGCGGGGGATAGCAGTATTGATTATTCTCTCCCAGGTCGTCATTTAAATCCGTGTGAACATTGAGAGTGGATCAAAACCAGAATAAGTACAATCTAACAAGTTTCTCTTGCAAATGCTTCGCTTCTTCTATATCGTAATGTCATTTTTCTTCTGGTCTTTTCAAGTGAATGTCGCTCCAAACGTGAAATGCCATCTTTGTATCCCCATGCGAAAGGCATACTGTATGCGCTGAAGGAGAAAGGGATTGACATGGCTGTTGCTTCAAGATCACCAACTGCAGATATAGCAGATACATTTCTTAACAAATTAAGCATCAAGCCGATGTTTAGAGCCCAGGTGAGCCCGGAAAAGCAATATCTATTTGCCTCCTTGAATTTGATAGCCTTCATACATATCTCTCTCTATTCTTATATCCTTGTTATCTTGGCTTTCTTTTCCTTTCCTAATTGGCTCATTGGTTTCATGTTTCAACTTGGTCATGTCCCGTGCTTTCCACACTTCCTTGAACTTAGTCCGGACAGAGCAGGAAGGGTCTGCTTCGTATTTTACTCTGTTGTATGGCTACAGGATTTAATCCTAATTTCTTTTCTGATTGTCCAGGAGATCTTTTCTAGCTGGACACACAAAACAGATCACTTCCAGAGAATTCATTCGAGGACTGGGGTTCCCTTCAACTCAATGCTGTTTTTTGATGATGAGAATAGGAACATCCAAGCGGTAAAAATGGCTAGCCTCCCCTATTTTCTTTTTTGCTGGAGGAGTATGCAACTCTTGCATTTTATAGCTTCTTTTCTCCTATTTTTTTGAAGTCGTGATTTGTAATTACAGGTCTCGAAAATAGGTGTAACTAGCATTTTGGTTGAGAATGGCGTAAATCTTGGAGCATTGCAAGAAGGACTAACAAAATTCTCTGAAAATTGGAAAACAGCTGAGAAGAACAAGCAGAAATGGTTAACAAAGTTCTCTCAGAAGCCAAATTCATCTGACGGGAACGCATAGAAATGGTTGATTTTATGCTTAATCTTGAACAAAAATTCTTTGAATTCGAAAGCATTCCCAGGCGAGGGGTTTATTGTTTGGCGACGCCATTATTTGATCAAAGAAATCTTGTTGTAGAAGTCAACTTTGGTGTGGTTTCTATAGTTTGAAGTATTACTGGCATATGTGGGTAGGAGTGCTCCTATGAGTTCAGATAAGTGTAGAAATCCCAGCTAATATATGTCCCAAAAAAGGTGTTATATGATACAAAAACAGGAAGGAGAGTACGGAGAGAAGAAGAAAATTAATTTAGGGGGTCTGCGGAATAACAGTATAAGCTGCCAGAACTTGCATAATACAACTCTGCTCTGCTTAATAACTTTTGCTTTGATCATGTAAGGACCGCCATCATTATAAATTGCGAACTGAGAGTTTGGACAAGGGAAAAAAAGTGGATTGCATTGCAAGCAGATAAGGAGAATCAGACGGTGTCTTCAAGCGATCTACAATGGTGTTTAAAAATGAATTCCAAAGTTATAAAAGGGTAAAAAGCTAGCAATTCCTTGATCCAAACAATCAAGGGGCATTGCTCTCCACATTAACTATGCAACTATACAGAAAACTCAAAGAACCGGTGTCGCAGACCTGGTTCCCTTGCATCTGAAGCCTGACTCTTTGGGCTACTCATGCAAACGGTCTCAAACCCTTTCCGCAATAAGCAATTGTTCAAGTTCCTCTCTTCGCCGCTCCAATTCCTATGATTGTCAGCCAGAGCAGGTTATAATACAAAGATTATGCACGAAATCAACATGCTGACATTTGGAAGACCAGAATTAACACCATCACTCAAAATACATGTAAGAATAGGACAATCAATTGTCATACACTCACTCTGCTTAGTGGTTCAAGTCGAACTTCTGAAACTTTACGCCTATATTACCAGTTAACAGTCCCTTTAGAGGAATCCTGCTCTAACCGAAGGACAGCAAAATCCTAAACTTCCAAATCCTATCACCTTAAACAGCTCAATGTGAAAGTATACCGTTGCTAGACTCCCTCACTAGTAAGTGAGTAGCTTGATGTAACCAGCAAGAAAGTTCAAGGATAACCACAGCCTTCTAAGCACCATAAGAACACTTGGCATGAAGCAGAATATATAAGCATAGTCCTCAGTTATATATGATGCACACAAAGCCTCAGTCAGTCATTTTCAGATACAAATCTAAGTCCTAATTAAACGATATCACCATAAATAAATAAAAAATCATGATTATGAAAGAGGAAAGGAAACAGACAACTTCGATCTGTCGGCCAGTCACTTATGATTATGGAAATAAAATAGCTTACTTCCAGATCCTTGACTGCTTGGTCCCTTGAAATCTCTTTCTGCTGTCGAGCACGTTTGAGATGTCCAATGCATAGGAGTCCCTAGGAACGAGTAACAAAATCTTCAGGTCGTAAAAGTTAGTTTAGCTACCGAACGAAGAAATTGATGATGACTTCATTTCTCAACAAACTTAGAAGACGCAAGAAATTCAAGACTACTTATATATGATATTCATTGGTCAACTAGTTCTTTAACCTCACATATGACTTGGCTATGAAAATGAGTTTCATTGTATGCACCAGTTCAATTTAACAAATTGGGACGGGAATTTTCTGAGGCATATAGAGGTCAGCTAGCTGAAGGAGAGCAATAAACATCCTCATGCACACATATCTTCTGAAATTAAAAATCTATGCTTTCCACTATCTTACCGAAACTACATAGACTACACCACAAGCAAGAAGCAAATAGCTGGATATGTTTTGAAGAAGAACAAGGTCCTCCTGCACCCCAGAATAGTCAGGGAAAGCCCTTGTCATCACTGCAACGCTGAAGAGAATATTTCCATTCAAAAAATGAATAATGAGGGTTGTTCATTTGTATATTATTATAAAATAAATCTAAAAGTACCTTAACATCTGATAATTTCTTCAGAGTTCTACCTCATGCCCAATAATATAGTTTATCACACACACACGAAGACTGTGGATTCTGCATCCTGCTTATCTGGTTTGGTTATACGTCGGTTATGATGTTACATTTCAGGCTGACTAATCTAAGCCTGATCTGTTCGGCACTGGCTAAAATCAAAGCCAACTCACAGCCCGAGAACTTGAGGTAAAATTTTAGGATTTGCAATATTTTTAAGCTTTGGGTCAATTGGATTTTGGATTCAAACTCCAATCAAGTTACTGTCAGGAAGAGGATTTGAGTCAGGAAAAAAAAAACAGAGACAAATCTTTTACGAAATTGTTGACATACAAGATCTGTAGCATCCCCCTGCCAATCCAGTACTCCAACACCTGCAACATGGTGACAATATCTAATGAGATAATAAGATCAATTATCTAAATTAGAACATTATTCTATCTGACATTCAGTTTCCACAAAGGTCATTAAATATTAGTCTATAGATACTTTAGCATGTAACGTTAAACCACCAAAGAATGCTAGATGTCAGAGCTGAGAGAGACAGAGAGAGAAATTACTACACCAATATAGTAGGTGCATCTGGATGTTATTTCCAATGTTGACATAATCAACTACAATAGAAGTTACAAGAATTGTTTCCAAGTTGACAAGAGAATATACTGTTGGAACCATATCTTCAAGTGGTTCTGTTCCTCCTGCTCTTTATAAGCAATGGAAAAAGGCATCCATAAGGGGCCATAATTCCACCACAAGTGTAACCTTTAACTGTATTCAGTTCTCCCTCATAATACAACCGTACAGCTATTGTTCTTATCTGCAGTGCCCATAGCAAAGTACTAACTCTCATATGTTTACGTTCGTAACTGAAAAATCTGGTTTAGTCCCTAATAACACCTAGAAGGTGGTGAACCTTAACAAATTACAACTCAATTAGGATATATTTTGACACGGAATTTTGCCAATAACAAAAAGACACTAACAGTAACCAAGCCAGAGCAATGATCAGTAAGACGCACAGGGTTGCATTTTGTTGAAGTCGTGCATCATAATAGAGCTTCCGCCTTCCAACAGATAAACAAATGTTACCACCTCTATTCATCTAGAACGCACAAAATATGATTTTTTTTTTTTTTTGTATACGTTTCTGCATCTAAATGGAACTTCTTATTGTAACAGCGAAGATACAGCAAAAGGTCACTATACTTTCGCATTTTCCCATCCTAAGACCCGGATTCTCTGGCTTTCACCTTCTTGATACCAAGTAATATTGCCAAAAAACCATGGAAGAAATAAGCACTCGTCCATTTGTTTTATCACTGATACTATGTGTAGAGGTATATTTTACTTGTTTCAGGAGAATTCTTATTAGCAAAGTCTATACGAAAAGGAAATCGACAAAAGATTGACAGCCGAATCGACAATTACAGAACACGGAGAAAGTCAAATCCGAAACACTTAAAGTATCAACTGCCCGAAAATATTCCTCGAATTTAAATTCCTGGAAACAACAATTCACGTCGAACATCAACAAACCGAACCTTCCAGAACTTGAGGATGAATCCCCATTCCGTCTCAGCCAGAACCACAAAGAATGCAATCCCAACCGCGTAACACCGGAATATCCCATCGAATATCTGCAATCACCATCACATGCATTCAAATTTTCACCTCGACATAGAAAAAAAATACATCCACGCTCTTATACAAAATAATAATGCGCGCAGTGCGCATACTCAGGCATATATGCATATGGTGGAGACAGAAAGAGAGAGAGTTAGTACATCAGATCCGTTCTCAAAAGATCGAATCGCGGATAGAATGTTGACGACAATGCAGAGGATTGCAACGAGAGCGGTTATGACGCTAAAGCACCTACAGACCACCAGGAAAGGGTCCGTTCTGACTCTCAGTCTTGTAGTGGTGGTGCCCGAAGACTCCCTCCCCAAACTCTCTTCCTCTCCGTCTCTAGCCATTTTCTTAAGTTTTCTCAGCTCGTATAAACGGAAAAAATGAAAGCAGACTCGCTATCAGAAAAACCTCTCATCTCCGTTTTCGCGGTTCGTTGATCATTTCGTCGTTACCGACAGTACTGCGAGTGATTTTTTCGTTAATTCCCGAAAGCAGGATTCTTCACCTGCTATTCAAGGAACTTCACTGCGAATGACACGTGGCAGACAAAAAAAGGGTTAGAAAGACGCGTGTCGTGGGAAGATTGTTCCTCGGCAGATATACTTCGCCGCCAGGGGCTTCACGGTTGACTGGCAGTTGCAAGAAGAGTTTGGGAATCTCAATCGCTTGTTTACAACTCAAACTTAGGCAACTCTTTTTTCTTTTTCCCATTTTTTCTTCTACGAACCTAAGAAAAAACAACAATCTTCCTATAATAAATTTTTTTTGAAAAAAATGATAATAAAGATGAGGAGATTAGGGACATATTTGTTTGGATGAAAATTTTAAAATTTAAATTTAATTTTTAAAATTTATAATTTTAATATTAATTAATATATACATGTCAATATAATTTAATATTATTTTTTTATAAAAATTAATATAATTTAATACTTTTTATATTAATAAAATTCTAATATTATTTAAATATTTATACTATGTTTAAAATTTTACCAAAACTAAGTTTAACTGAAACTTTATATAATAAAAAGCCCAACTCAGAAACAAGTTCGTAAGGGGATCCGAATTCCGAAACACCCATCTAGATAGTAGTAGTTACCTATGGGCCCACGTTCACGCCGTGCCCCAGAATACCAACGATTTCCTCATCCAACGGCCCATATGTGCCATGTACAACCCACTCTGCAGCCAACTACTTCAAATCATTTCCGATGGCGCTTCCTTCGAAGGTTTTAATATTCAGTGAAAGACAAGATAGTCTTCGGCGGTCTGAGTCATCCATTTTCCACTCTACCACCATTCTTGCCCCCCCTCTCTCTCTCTCTCTCTCTCTCTCTCTCTGCGTGAAATAAGCAAAAGAAAGAAAATGGAAACTGCCCAAGAGATTCAAGCGGATAACGGAGAGGAGGTTAAAGAAGAAACCAAGGCCTTGAAAGACGGTTCCATTTGTGGGCACGAGTCACTTCACTCCCTCCTAAGCGCAAATCTCAAGCCAGAGCTCTTCCAGGTTATTTTCTTTGTTAAATTTAGTTTGCTTATTTTTCTTGGGGTGATATCAACTTGAAAAATATGTATCAGGATCATTGATTCGACTTGTTCCAATTAGATGTGTTATTTGTTTGATCCATTTCAATTTTGTCAACGATCAAATTTCGCTACTATTCCACTTACAGCGTGTTTCAGTTTTTTCAATTTTTGATAACTCTTAACTGGCTGAACTTGGTAATTCGATAGCCATAGGTGCACGCAGTTACGTGCATGATTGAGTGTATTGACTTTGAGTGCTTTTCTGACTGCTCAGTTTATTTATCAACCAAATCTTAAAATTTAGAGCCTAGGAACACAATTGGATTGCCAAATCATGAAATTCTTCTCTAGGACAGAGTGAAATCAAGGTTTTTTTGCATGGCATACCTGTTTGGCATGAGTACTTTGAGTGTGTAGAAAAGTCCATAGAGTAAAAGGAAGATGTAAAAGAAGTACTTCTAGCAAGAATTCGGCGAGTTACTAAACGTACTAGTGTTTCATTATCTGTGATCCATGCGCTGCTCGATGTGTGTCAGATGCGGTCTGTAATTTTCACAGCAGTCTCTTGTTGTGCCCCATGTGCTTATCGAGATGATGCATTGAGGCATATAATTTTCAGTTTTCTTTCGAGTTGTCTCGTTAATTTTTTTTTTCTTCCCTCTCTAAACTCTCTCTCTTTCTCTCGTTTGGGTGAGTTTACTTTTGGGTTAATTACACTTTGCACCCACGTAGTTTGAGGGTTCTGACACTTTGCACCTCATTCTTTCAATTTTGAGACATTTCACTCACGTGGTTTGGGGTCTTGACACTTTGCACCCCGCCGTCTATTATCTGTTATTTCGAATGGAAAAGTCAATCACGTGTTCTGTATGTGGCTCACTTGTTCATTGTACTCCCAATATTCAAAAAGGCTTAATTACACTTTGCACATTTGTGGTTCGGGGGGTCTGATACTTTGCATCCCGTTCTTTTATTTTTGAGACACTTTGCACCCAAAAAATCAGTCACTTGTTTTGCATGTAATTGACTGTTCCGTTAGAAATAACGGATAAATTGACTGGGGTACAAAGTGTCAAGACTCCAAACCACGAGGGTGAAATATCTCAAAATTAAAAGAACGGGGTGCAAAGTGTTAAATCCTCAAAACCACATGGGTGCAAAGTGTAATTAACCCTTAACTTGTATTTGCTACTTATACATGACTTTGAAATTTCTCTAATTATGATGGAAGGTGGGTTATCTTTGTTCCTCTTAAAATTGGCTGTTCTGCAGAGGGTTGATTGACCATAGAAATATTTTATTCCATGATTACAATTTTACAGGAAGTCAGCCGCTTGCTTATTGGGCTTAATTGTGGGAAGGCTCTTGATACAATAGACCTCCCAGAATCCACCAAGTCTCTCTCTTCAGGACATAATTTTGACCTACAGGTAGGCATTTATCCTGGCTACACTATGGTGGTTCAATTTGAGATTCTGGGCTTACGCTTTAATTCCAAAAATTAATTCATCAGATAAGGGTAAGGTTCCGTGTTGAAGTCTTAATCTGATTTTTTGTTCAATCAGCCATTGAAAACAATTGGAAGGTAATGGACTCTTCATTGATTCAAGCAAAAAGCATAGGTTCTCACTTGTTGCTTTGGAAGTGCAATAGTTTCAGTTAAGTGATGTGGAGTGAAATGATATCTTTGGAGTTATATGGAATGCCCAAGCAGCTCTGAAGGAATTGCCAGATGTGGCAGTCGAGGACAATGTCCCTAGCATACATAAAAAGAATGTCTAACTTTAGGCTGTTTTTGAGCTATGTTTTCTGCTAATTTTTTGCTTGAACATGGAAGTGAATTTTGCTGGGTTCTGAAGGGGTCCTTGTCTTTGTCCTATCTCATGCGTGTCACATCTTAGATGAAAGGATGTGTTGATGTTATGACTTATGAGTTATTTGTTTTCTGTTATCGGTATTTTTCCTTTTATTGGTGTAACATGTGTGCATAACAATTATTGAAGTAGGACTAATTTTGTCAGCATATGATCTGGATGAACATCCTAACTGCTTTCTTCTTATGAGTAGAATCCAGTAGAAACCTCTCTGGAGTTAGCTCAAATATATACAGAATCACCCATCTCATAGAGAAGTCTCAAAGGGAATCTAAATTATTCCTTGAAGTGTTTATACTAAGTAACCTTTTCAAAGTTGAATCTTCACTGCAGAAAGGTGGCAAAATATATTGTAGTTTTATCATTGGCTGTGTGGTGGAAGGTGCGTTTGTTGCTAAATTATTGGTCAACCAAATTTGAAATGCTTTCAGGCTTTCTGCTTTCGTGCTGACAAAGAATTACTGAGAGCACCTCGAGTGGTTAGGGTTGGTCTTATTCAGAACTCTATAGCTCTTCCAACAACTGCCCCCCTTCTGGACCAAAAGAGGGCTATCTTCGAGAAACTAAAGCCAATCATTGAGGCTGCTGGTGCTTCAGGAGTCAACATCTTATGCCTACAAGTAGGTCATGGATTGAGGGCGAAATACTTTTATTAATTGAGTTCCATCTCAAATTTGAAAATCTCAAGCATCATTATGTAAATTTAATTCAGGAAGCTTGGATGATGCCATTTGCCTTCTGTACTCGGGAGAAGAGGTGGTGTGAATTTGCAGAGCCTGTTGATGGGGAATCGACTCAATTTCTTCAGGGTCTTGCACTGAAATATAATATGGTCATTATTAGTCCAATTCTTGAGAGGGATGTCAATCATGGAGAAACCCTTTGGAACACTGCTGTTATAATTGGAAATCATGGGAACATAATTGGCAAGCATCGGAAAGTAAACCAAACTGCTGTTATAGTTTTGTTTCTTTAATTTTTTATTTGTTTGGAGGAAATTAAAAAAAAAAATGGATTTTTTGGCAGAACCATATACCCAGAGTGGGTGACTTCAATGAGAGCTCATATTATATGGAAGGCAACACGGGGCATCCTATTTTTGAGACGGGTTATGGAAAGATTGCCGTAAATATATGTTATGGGAGGCACCATCCTTTGAACTGGTTAGCTTTTGGCTTGAATGGTGCAGAGATTGTTTTCAACCCTTCTGCCACTGTCGGCGAACTCAGTGAACCAATGTGGCCCATCGAGGTTATCCTCTATCCCTTTGCTTTATTCACTTTTCTTTTGTGAGAGGACTATGCTTTTGTTGCACTTTGGTTCTTTCACATCAGAAATAAAAATGCATGCTCCATATTCTTTTGCATACGGATAGAAATCCATTGCGAGAGCAGTTCATCTAGAGAAATTTCTTTTAATTGACATAAAGCTACTTCATGTCATAGATGCATGGCTCATTCAAATGAAAATGTTTGGCAGCCATTTGTTGCACTAGCTCTGACATATTTAGCAATTGTTCTGCGCTTAAACTGATTCTATTAACAATACACAGTGAAAAAAAGGATGTTTCTCCACAGGGAATTGACATATTACTTGTTGGTTTTACAGGCCCGCAATGCTGCAATCGCAAACAGTTACTTTGTTGGGTCAATCAATCGTGTTGGAACTGAGATATTCCCAAATCCATTCACCTCGGGTGATGGAAAGCCACAACATGCAGATTTTGGGCATTTCTACGGATCCAGTCATTTTTCAGCCCCAGATGCTTCTTGTACTCCCTCTCTCTCCCGTAACAGGGATGGGTTGTTAATCTCAGACATGGATCTTAACCTCTGTAGGCAGCTGAAAGACAAATGGGGATTCCGGATGACTTCCCGGTATGAGTTGTATGCAGAGTTGCTTGCGCATTATCTGAAGCCAGACTTTGAGCCCCAACTCATTTCTGATCCCTTGTTACACAAGAAGTCGTTGTAAATTCAGGTATGATTAAGAGTTAAATCTAGTAAAGAAAAATAAGGAAGAAACCGGATCGAATAATACCTGATGTTGTCATTCGACAAATAATTATTCAGTGGTTATTTATGACGGTTTTAGGAGTGTAGAAGTAATAATTATCATGCGAAAGAAGGAAAATGTCAATTTTACTCCCTCTACTCTGGGCCTCTGTCGTTTTGCGTTTAATGTCGTTTATGTTTTGCTTAGTTTTTGCATAATCAATCTTAAACGCGACTACTCTTGATATGAGCACACAAATTACCATGCAACTTTAAACACAACGACGTCGTCTATCTGGTGGATATACAACTACCAATGACCAAACCACGTCCTTCTAAAAGAGCCACCTTACTAGTTACTAGGCGAGAGAATAGAGGAGAGCAGAAATCAAGCTCCCTAATTGAGGAGTTTGAAAGCTTTCCCTTCGTAACTGAAGAGTGGCGCCCCTCTCTCCTGGATCCTTAAGGAAAAGTATTGTTTAAGCCGAATCAGGTGGCCTTTTACATTGAAAGAACGAATTTTAATAGAGAAACTGCGCGCATGTCTTCAAGGAGCATGATTGCTCAAGAAAAGAAAGCCAGACGACATGATTTTCTCTTCCTCCTCAAGCTACAGAAAATTAAAAGTACCCACCTGAACCAGATGTTTTGTCACCAGTATAACTCGTCTCAGATGCTACTGATGGGAAAAGGGGTCACACAATTCTGAGGATCAAAAAAGCATTTATGAGTCTTACTGTGAAAATTTTGGGTGGGATATAGGAATTGGTTAAAAAGTAAAAGAATATAAAATTTAAATGAATATTATAATAAAAAAGAATGATTTGATGAGAAAGAGAGTGATTATTTGATATTTGTTTAATAGGACTGTGACCAAAGTTTTAGTACTCAAACGCTATCTAAATGTTTCTAAATTAAGATTTTTCTAAATTTAGGAATGTTGTAACAACCGATTAGATTAGTGTTTTATTGGATTTTGAGAAAGTTGGTGAGAAGTAAAATTTTTTAGAATTGATGAAAAAAAAATTAATGATTTGAATAAATTTTTTATATTTATTATAATGGAAAGATAGAAGAAAGAGATGTGATTTTTAATTTTTTATTATTATTTTGTTGACTAATATTAGTTATATTTGCAAATGAGAATTTTGATTTAGACTCATGCCCCGTCTCTCAGTTTTTTTTTGGGATACTGCCTCGATTTGGATGAGCTAACAATTTTATCACCCACTCCAATATGTTTTCACAAATTCTATTTTTTTTTTTAACAAATCCTAACAAAATTTGCACTATCATAAATAAATAAATAAAATTTGGTCCATAGTTATTCAAAAGAAGAGAGGACAGATAGAGCAACGTGTAATCAACTGAACAAATTTATTACAGTTTGTCTCTTAATTTCTTGAATTAAGGTTGGCCCAACCAACTGCCTGAAGTAACTACAGAAGGACAGAAAACCGAAACAAACCCGGCTCCTAAAAGCAGGAGAAAAGGAAACTGGAAATTCAATCCTTATCCCCATATTGCCCAACAATGCTCGGCCACCTCCACCCCCTGTTTCCCCCAAACAACACCCCACTCTCAGCTCTCCGTCTCTCTCACCACTCATCCTGGTTTTCGCCCTCTCTCCTTACCACCACAACTCCACCCTAAATAGAAACAAACAACAAACGAATACAGAGACACAAACACCACTCCTCTCTCTCTCTCTCTCTCTCTCTGCGATGGCTTCAATATCGCCTTCTCCGACGCCTCACAACCTGACCTTCCCGAACTCCAAATTCTCTACCCAGTCCCACCTGAAAAGACCATCCTACCCCGCCCATTCCCGCTCCGTCTCGTTTTCTAAGGTCTCCGATTCCCTCCTCTGTCGCTGCCACCACAACCCCTCCTCATCTTCGGGCAACTCCGTCCACTGGCGGTGGGACTCCATGCTCCGTGACGTCGTCAAGACCGCGATGAAACGCTTCGACTCCTACCTCAGCAAATTGGCCGAGGATGTTCGCAATGCCGGCGCTCGTGCCCGAGGCGAGAGCGGGACTGCGGACGAGGAAGACGTACAGTGGGATTGGGACCGGTGGCGCAAGCATTTTGATGAAATCGACTCCCAGGAGCGCCTCGTCTCCATTCTGAAGGTCAATTTTATCAATATTTCTGCTTCTTTGCCTTTGCATGAGTGTGAGCTTTGCAAGTTTGTTTGTATATATGAATACGGGGTCATTTGTCGTTAGACGATGGACGTCAGCTACTGAGCTTTTTCCGGGGAGAAGAAACAAATGGCAGTACAAAAAAAATGAGCAGAAAAGCTCTATTTTGTAGACCGAGTGATATTTCTTGAAACTGTTTTCCTGCTCAGCAATTTCAATATGCTAGGCAGAAAAATCTAAATTTTTTTATTGATGTTCAAAAGGAGTTTCCAGTTTCATCTTTCATACATCTCGGTGTTTTTAATGAATTCCTAGAACCTACCTTCTTTCACCACATTAGGGGAACGACCCATGCCACACTGATTGAGGCATGCTCTAAACTTACTGGGTTTAGTTATAATCTTGATTTCTGTTGGGCGGGCATACGCTGATATGTTGTTTTGTCGCAACAGGCACAGTTGGGTCAAGCTGTATATATGGAAGACTACAAAGACGCTGCTAGGCTCAAGGTTGCCATTGCAGCTGCAGCTACGAATGATACTGTTGGCAGAGTGATGTCTCATCTGAATGTATGAAAAGAGTGATTGAAAAACAAAAAGAGATATATGTTTTTTTTATTCCTAGAGTCTTCCTTTTAATCTTTTATTTTACCATTATTTTCTTTTTAATTTTAAAATCTTTTTGTTTCAGAAAGCCATAGAGGAAGAGCGTTTCCAGGATGCAGCTTATATACGAGATAATGCTGGTGCTGGGTTGGTGAGTTACATAAAAGAATTTCTGAATGAGAGTGTGCATATATGTCTCAGCTATTGTGTGTGTGAAAAAGGTCTACATTGATGGTGATTCTTGTTGTAGTTTGATTTGCATATTTGACACTGATGGCAGATTTATGCAGGTAGCGATCTTAATCTTTGGTGATAAAACATGTGGCCTGTCAATGTTCATAAGTTTTGTGACTTTTGGCCTAGTTGCGCAATACGTTTCTGATGCAAAATTCTTTGATTTTTTGCCTGTTGCATTTTTTTTTTTTTTTTGTGTGCTTTTGTGGATGGGATTGGGGGTTGGCGCATTCTATTCAGAAGTCTATCTGAAGTCAGTCATTGGAAGAGAGAGCAAACCAGAAAATCATGTAGGCTTATTTTCAAAATGGTGAATATTTTGTTGTATGTTTGAAATGTTAACATGTTTCTGTTTTGATTTTGTCTACAAAATGGATACGGGACTTTTTTGGTTTCAGAAAAGATAGGTAGATTGTTTTGTTAATGTAACATCAAATTTTTATTTCTTGCCATAGTTTCAACTTGGTCAATATCCTCTTTCCCGCAACTAATGGATACATGACTAATATGTTATTGGGATATTCTTTATTCAATACTTCCAAATAATATATACTGCTGCGCAGATTATATTACTCGGTGCTATGCAATTGTTTTATGATTTTGATTTCCAGGTGGGATGGTGGGCTGGCATTTCAAAAAATATTCACGATTCTCATGGTCTAATTATTCGAATAACTGCAGAGCATGGAAGATATGTGGCAAGAAGTTATAGCCCTCGGTAAGGTTTTTCTTGATCAGGGGGAACATTTTGATCCTTAATTCTTTCAGGAAACCATCACTAGCATTAGCAATGGAGATCAAGTCTTAGTCGGACTTGTTAGCCAAGAGTAAAGCTTCAACATTGAAGTTGTTTTCTGTTGGGATTTCGAAGGCATTTGTGCTTTTCATTTTGAGGGTTTCATAGTTTCCTGCTTATTCCTTGTTATATAGTTCTTTGCTGAAAATGCACTTATCTCATGAATATTAATGAGCTAATTGGGATTTTCCTAGGCAAGGCTTCCATATATCTGGAGAAAAGTTGGTTTCTTGTATATTGCTAATAGATCAGATTGGATGGTCTGAAATCTGGGTTCAGATGCTATAAGATGCTTTAAAAGTTTGGACTGAAAAAATAAAATGCAAGGAGATGTTAGAAATGTGACAGAACACTAACAAGCTTTTAGGAGATGCAGAAATCAGTTCAATAATTGCATGTTAACATAGAGTAGGGAAATAAAAGTGTACTTGTCAAATGATCTGAAACATGAATGATGTAGCTTTTCTAGCTGGGGCGACATAGCAACCTGATAGTGGGCCGAAAAATAGGTATTTGCTGTTATAAACTTTCTTTATCTGTGCATTATGTGCAGAAAGACATTCTATGGTAATTTAGAGAGAGCTTTATTAACATGTTTTTTAAGCTTTCCACCAAAATTTTATCTTGTTAATCGTTATAGCTTATGCAGTCCAGCTAGACTGAATGATTGAACTGTTCCACCCATGTACGCTCAATTTATGGGCAGGAGAGTTGTCTGTTTTAGACAATATTTCCTGTGAGACCTTTTTCACCACAGCACCAATACAAGCAAAACATGTAATAACTAAGCATTAAATTAGAAACTGATAATTAAGAGGAGAAAGCATAACTTAACAGTTTTACCTATGGTCATCTAAAGACAGCTAGGAGTAGGGGTGGAAATAGAACAGGTTAAAAGATCAGCTTCTAGCCTGTCGGTTCAGTGCATGTCCCAGGGTTAACGGGGACTTCTACTCTTTCTTTTGGGGTGTCAATAAGCTGTATGGTGTGATTGAACTTTCCATGCTCTTGAGTGATTAGAGCGTCTGCTTTTCTGTTTTCTTTTTTCCTTCCAGGCAACTTGCTACGTCTGCAGCAGGTGTTCCATTGTTTGAAGTTTTTCTTACAGTGAATAAAAGAGGTGAATACAAACAGCAGGTACATTTTCTCTACTCATTTAACTCTGATATTTGAGTTGGCTTTCTACTTGCAAAAAATTTTGCTCATGACCTTTTGAGGTTCCTGTCCACGGTCTTTCCAACTTTTCTCTTAGGGCGAGGGTCAAAAGGAGATCGCCCTGTCTAGTAATGGAGAGAATAATATGCCTTCTTTAATATTGTCGTTGTTTTGATCTCTTTTGTTTGTATGCTGTGGGGTTATCTTGACTGCATGGGTGATTGTCAATGTCTTACCATGAGGATATGATCATTGCTTCTATAGGTCTAGTGACGGTCTTCTGTTTGTTGTGCTCAGGTTTAAAGAATTGATAGTTATGGAATGGCAAGTTGATATTCTCTAATCTGTATTTGCATAGAATTTTACAGTGGCATAAGTGTTAGGCATGTGTATTGGATACACCACATTAATCTGTTCATGTGTGGATAATGCTTACGTTCACTCCGACATAGATGCATGTCCATAATTGCATCCTTGTCTACATGGAGGTGCTGACATCCACCCTGTGTCTCAGTTGTTGGTTCTTTTCTATTTCATGTTGAATGTGTTGAGCTAGTTACTATACCATACGTTAACTGTGCGTCATGTCATTTTCAGGCTGTGTACTTAAAGCATAGGGGAGGTTTTGGAGTTTCTTCAAAAGTTCACTCTAAAGCATTGGATGCCACTAGCAGCTTCAATCCATTAGATTCAACTGAAGACAAAAGTAATCTACTTGTTGTGAATACTGAAGATCCCGAAGATGGTGATGATAAGGACAATAGTTCTGATCTAGCTGAGGGTCTGTCTGGTTTGCAGAGTATCTTGAGGGATATGATTCCTGGTGTGAAGGTCAGGGTTTTTAAAGTGACAGCACCAGGTAAGGTAGATACGGATTTAATAGCCAAGGTGATTGAGCAGATAATTGAGGAAGAAGATCAAGAGAAGCCTATTGACTTAGAAAGTATAGAAGCAGAAAATGAAATGGAGGAAGAAAGCGACGTAGAGACAGATGAAATTGAAATGGATGATGAGCCAGGGTTTGAAAGTGAGAAGCAAGATGAAATTGCGGTTGAAGTTGTTGTTGGTGGTCTTGGACAGAAACTCTCCAATAATTTGCCTAATAAAGATTTACTTCGAGTACCTGCTAAGCTGGTGAAGAAGGGGCGTTTGTCATTTTCCTTCTCTATAGACAAAAGCATCAACGAGCAGGATTCTGGTGGCAAGAAACGAGCTTCATTAGATAAATTGGCTAAGCGTCGAAGTCAACGGAGCATTGACGATGTTATGTTTGATCTTGCTAAATTCTTTGGTAGGGAGAAGATACCCTTGAAGGTTGGTTGGAAGTTTTTTCTTGGTATACCTTTGTGCGCATTTGGTAAAGTGCAAACCACCTAAGTACATGCCAAATTTGTAGTGTTGTTCAAGTAGTAAAGTTTTTACCATCAAATATGGCTAATCTGTAGGCTCACACTTTACCTGTCAGGTGCTCAAAGATGTTGGTGAATTAATAAATCTCTCGCTCAGCCAGGCTCAAAATTATCAACCACTGTCTGGATCAACAACCTTCAATCGCATTGAAATACCTACTTCTCCAGATCCTCTAAATGGTGATTTCCACAGAACTTGTTCATTTGTCAATTATACTGAGACTATATACAAAATTAGCTGCTTGTGGTACTCGTTTGTTATCATTGTAAATCCTTGACTGCATTGGTTTTTTTTGTTGGTTAAATCTCTGGCCCTTTTCCAACTATAGTCTAAAAGTTAAGCTTATGTCCATTTTCTCAGGACTTTACATTGGTGCACATGGGCTGTACAGCTCAGAAGTCATTCATCTGAGACGCAAATTTGGCCAGTGGAAAGAGGATGTTGGGAAAAAGGAGCCATCAGATATTGAATTTTATGAATATGTAGAAGCCATAAAGCTTACGGGTGATCCTTATGTGCCAGCTGGCAAGGTGATTTCTTGGAATGGATTGTCTTGTGTATTCTGTTTTTGATAGAGCCAGATTTTGTGGAGCTTATTAATCAAAATCACTTTTCCGTTACAGGTATTAGGATAAGTTTGTGTTTCCTATTAGCAAGTGATGACCCCACAATTTTCATCAATCTTTTGCTCTTTGCATGTAAACAAGAAAAGAAGTTTCTTTTCGATTGGTGGAAATATTGTTCTTATGAAAGATATGCTTGCATTCCAGTGGGCTATAGGGGGCTGTTTTGAATACTTAGGATTGTATGGAAATGAGCATTTTTGAAACTACATTCTTATTGCCTGGCCAGAAAAAGAGAAGGGAATGGTTCTAAGTATCTGACATTGGCATGTAAGAGGGAGTGAAATCCCTTTTAGAAACTTCTGGTGTGAGGCTAAGCTTTGGTGTCATTGTATTATGGATTCTTTTGGATGGCAAGACAACCCCTTTTGTGTTCAAGGAGCTGGGATAAATTAGCTCTAGCTCACAGGACCTGCTCCCTCCAGAAGTTCAGGAATGAGTATATCGTATTGGTTTCAAGATAAGTTGGGTACTTGTATGACTTATGAATTCAACGAAAAAAAGAGAAAAAAAAAAATGAAAACAAGGGAAAGAAACTAATTGACGAAAGTACCTGCCAAATTTTAAAGTAATTTGTTTTTGGCTAGTGTGCCTTTATAAGTCAGATAGATTGAGTAGCTCGTGGTGCCTATGTTTAGTTAGAGTAGGGATATTGTGTATGAAGAGGAGGATCCCATTTTTAGTGTCTGTGAATTTGATGTTTATTTACCCAGTTAGGTTTAGTCTTTCTTTATCCCAATGGTTTTTGAGTGATAATATAAGATTTTTTTATAACAAGGAATTTAATCTTGTCAAATACAGGACAGGTTTTGGCTGCAATGAATATTCAGGGTTTTTGAATGGTAGAGGTGACTGAAGTGGCTTGGTTAAGCTTATATGCATGATAGTGTTGTCTCCTTGGGAGTCACTAATATCCAAGTTTCTAACTTCTAAGTGAACACATTTCCAACAAGTCTATTCTAGTAGCAAATATAGTTTGGTCTGGAAGCTTTTCATTGACCATTGGAATTTACTGGAGTTTGTCTTTTTTAGAAGAGCTGAGAATATACTGTAGTTCCCAGGCAGCTCCTATAAACAAAGTTGGTTATTTTCAGCCATGACCACTAACGTGTGATTAGAGTCTGAAGATCCTAAAGGTCAGCCCTTTTCATTTAACAATTCTTAAACATGCCATTGGCTTTTTTGATAAGTAAGTGAACTCTATTGAATTAGAAAGAGGTTACAGTACAAGAGACATTCTCGTAATATCTCAGATTTCTTGTCTGATTTGTCTCCTTCAACTGCTATGGAGCAGGTGATTTTGGTTTGAATCCATATTTCTTAAGTACCAGTGCACAATTTGGTTAAGTCAATATAAGTTGCTTGCGGCTATTAAAAGCATGCTATCGTATACATTCATATATGGACTCCATCAGAAGTATGCGATATGTACTTCATAGATATGGAAGAGGAAGTTCAATTATGTTTCTGTAAATTGATGAAGCATCGATGCAGACAGAATATAACATGGACACACAATGGATGGTAAATATTGAAAATCTAGGATATTGTACAGCAGCAAGGTATGTTAATTAGGTAACATGGGCCCAATATTTCAAGATATATAATGCTAACTTTAAGGTTAAAAGGAAACCAACAAACATCAATAGACGTAAATAATATACAGGTACTACTGAGCCATGAAAAAATCAAAATACGTAACTCAAGGATTGTACAGGTTTTTAACTTTGTACGAAACAGAGAGCTTGTATTTTGCATTTAAACCTGCTTAGTGGCAAGAAGAAGAAAATCAGAGGAAGGGGGACATTTTTTTCTACTGCCTTCCCTTTACGAACCTGAGGATGGATCCAGAATCTGAGGAAATGACTCTTCCTAGCCTGTACCCCAGAAGTGTTTGTGCTGTATCGACTGTATCTTGGGAAAAATTATTATCTACTGAAGTGTATCCAATACATCTCCCATGAGATCCCAGCATCACATTTCAAGACGAGTGCAGCGACTATTCTGAAGTGAACCTGCTTTTTAGCCCTAAATACAATTGCCAAATTTGTCTGGATATTCTGTCACAGTTGCCTTGTCTAAACAAACTGTTAGCGCTATGGTGTCAGCTATATTGTCTGCATATCAATAGAATGACCTAAAGGGTTTTAATATCCACCGCTTTGCATTAATAACTCTATTGGCTCTGCTGTTAAGCAAATAAAATCTGCTGGCTCAGTTTTACATCTTTGCTTATGTGAGTGCTTTATTTTCTAGATTCATCTCATTTTTTTGCTAATAAAATTTTCTTTTAATATTTATTGGATAAAAATTTCCCACTGTCTTTGAGGGATCTGTCAGTGATAGTTGTGATATTATTTTTGAAGGATCTGTTTTGATATTTGCTTTTGAGTTCAAGGAATACTATACTTTCTGTAGATTATAGACTGGTGGAACTCTCATAATCTAAATTTGGTGCATATTCTGTTCCTGAACCACAGTTACTTTTGTTGTAAGGCATCTATTCATCTAGTTTGTTTTCGAAAATCATCTTGGTTTCTGCAGGTTGCATTCCGTGCAAAGGTTGGGAAAAAATATCAGCTTCCACATAAAGGGGTCATTCCAGAAGAACTTGGGGTGGTATAGTTTTCATTCATGCAGCTGAGTTTTGTCTGATCTCTTGTCTTCCTTTCTGTTTTCTATTATATCACTTTCGCTTTTCTTTAGTTGAAGAGCTTCTTGTGATCTTGTTGGCTACTCAGATTGCTCGCTATAAAGGTCAAGGGAGGCTTGCTGAGCCTGGGTTTCACAATCCTCGATGGGTTGATGGTGAACTTGTTATTCTTGATGGAAAGGTATTCATTTCGCTTTATCTTGTCCAGCTTTTTTTTTTACCATATCTTTTGGTTGTATTTTTCTTGAACCTGTGCGTCATGTTTCCCTAATGCATATACTGAGTGCGACGTGTTCCTTTGATGAAATTCTGCAGCACATTAAAGGGGGGCCTGTTGTTGGATTTGTCTATTGGGCCCCTGAATATCATTTCTTGGTGTTCTTCAATAGACTGAGGCTTCAGGAGTAGATTTTCGCTGTACATGTTATGTTCAATCTTGTAAATTCTCTGTTCAGATTTTGTATGGTAAGTTTCCTTCAAGTAAATGGCATCAAATTTACAAATAGTGCTCTTGATTAGGATAATCTTTAGTTTAGTTTCTTTGGACAGCTAACTGAATTGAAATGTTTGTGTAACCTTACAAATGCGGTTATGTTCTGATTTATTGCCATGTATGGGGATTGTCATGGCTCCCCATCTCTCTTTTGAAATAGGAGATCCAATAGTGCCTCTAGTAGCTTGCTTATATAATCTGTGCCAGGTTTAGCTGCCATCTGAGTTGAGTTTAGGATCAGCCTTCTTGATTTACACATGCATAACAGGTTAATTCTCTGAACCCTGTGTGTACACTGAGGTCACTATTTGTGCGTCCCTTTATATTGGAACTTGCAAACAGGCATCGTGCTTCAATTAGATTTTTAACCACAAATGTAGGACAGGCTTTCTTATGGTTTGAATTATATAGAAAAAAAAAATCTTGTTTTAAATGAAAAAATATGAATGCCCGATGTTCTGTAAGATATGGAGCTGTCACAGAGAAAGGAAAAGGAATACAACATTGTGCATTACCCTTCTAAATTTAAAAGGGTTATGCATTTTTGGAAGACTTAATTAGTGACCCTCCTGTTCAGTTGTAGCCAAATCTGGGGAACTCTGAGGTTTAGTTGAGGATTACCATTAGGGGGTTTCTCTATGCCCATTGTGCTTATCAAATATAATCTCCTATAGGAACTCAATGTGGATCTTGTTATAAATTGTAGAACAGATTTTTAGATGCTTTACGGAGGTTTCCTTGGTCGTCTTTGTTTTGCAGTTTTGGAAGCTATATATATTACTGAAAACTAGTCTTTTTCCAAGTAAAGCAGCAGAGAAAGCCTCAAGATCTTTGGCCATCAAGCCTATGCTCACCCAACTGACCAGGGCACTTGTAAGCATTATTGACTCCACAGGAGTAGCGTTGCGGATTTAAATTAAAAATACGAGGAATGGCCTCTCCCGTTGCTCCTTGCCTTTGGGCAAACCCCTTTTGACAGCGTAGTTTTGAATTTCCTTGGATTTTGGTTCCAACCTCTTGTTGGTATGATGAAATACCTAAACTAGAGATGTAAATACGTGAGGCCCCCCTCTTTTTGGGACGCATTTCAAGCAGATGGCAAGTGCTATGTAATCAGAATTCTACTTCCAAATTAATATGAGAATTGCAGCATTTGCTTTTACATTTGATTGGAAGCTGTCTCACTTTGGTTTTTCCCTTTTATTCAGATGTACTTGGGTTTGAGAGCCATTGAAGATCTTTTCTCCATCAAATCATCTATTTTCACTACAAATGAATATAAAAAGTTTCATTTAAATCATCTCTTCATTTTTTACCAATTCTATCATTCCAAAATTTTAACCACTTCAAAATTTTAACATTCAAACAATTTGTTACAGGCTCTACATATGGAATAGGATTTTATATTGGTAATGTGGTACTCTAGCTCATGGTTCTCAAATGGCACTTCATTTGCTATTTTTGCTCCCCTTTTCTTTCGCCAATAGGCCCTAAACTCCTGCAAGTAACAGAAGATTATTTTTGAGACTTGAGGAGGGGTGGGTATCTGTTTATTCATTTCTGTGTTGAACATGGTGAGGGCGGTGCCTATGTTCAGGGGAATTATACTTTTTTGAACCACATTTTCTAGTCGCTCTGTTGAACTGTATGATTTTCGAGCCTTCTGTTTCCAAGTAAGTTCTTAGAAATTCTAGTTAGAATTAAAAAGCTTTTTAGTCCGCGAAAAATCCTGGGCGAAGCCCCAAAAGTTTAGAAGAGGCCAAGTTCCTCGTTTGGTCTTTGAGAATACAGAGTATGAGACTTGAGAGCATCCGCGGAACGCCGGGGGGTGGCGACGCGCGCGAACCGGGCCCCTGGCCAATGTAAAACGTTTGAATTTTTTTTTTTTTTTTTTTTTTTTTAACTAATCTGCTAGGCGGCCCCTCCTTAAAGTCCAGCCAAGAGTAGTATAACAGCAGAGGATGATTTGGGCGGTTTTGTTTCATGCAAAGGGAGGAAAAAATATTTTATGTTTATGGATTTGCAAAGGAATTCGCTACTACTTATAGTTGCTTTATTTTCAAGTGAAAATTTGCTCACTCTATTTATGTATCGAGTATCTATCAATTTATCTATTCTCTTTAAGTTTATTTTATTTTTTTCATCAATTTTTATTAATTATATACAATTTATGCATATTGTCCACCTAGTTTTAACTCTCACATCTAAATGAGATATTTAGATGTGTTTGAGTATCAAAATTATCTATCAACTTTTATATTCGCTTCAAGTTTTATTTTATTTTATTTTTGCATCAAAATTTTTTTTTTTTTTTTTTTTAAATCAAAACAAAAACTCTTTATTAATAAATCAAAACAGTTCCTTCCAAATAACATAAACAATCTCATGAATTTTTCACTTCATATGTCTTGAGAACAAGTTAATCACTTGTATCATTACAGACGAGTATCCCTTCAAAAGGATATTAAAAAACTCTTTCTTATGAGCCTCCAAGATACCAATGGTGCTGCCTCAGCCTTAGCTACAACTGGTTTTAATTGATCTAGCTTAAGAGTTGCAGCACCATAAAAAGCCCTTGATGGTCACGAAACACAGCTACTATAATAGAAAATGAATCTCGAATTGCAGTGTCTATATTAACCTTAATAGATAGAGAAGGAGGAAACTATTAAGAACAAAGTCATTTTACAATATTTTTAGAATATGTAGACCAGTAAAATCTAATTACTATCTCTCAATCTCGACAATTAGTATATCACGTATATTTTAATATTTTTAATACTTAATTTTTGATATTTTAACTCTAAAATATCTTTTTGTATCAAGTAAGAAAAAAAAAATCCTTTCGCCTTTAAGAGTTGCGCCTTCAAATTCAATCTTGGTTCCGCGGTTGCTTTGAGAGCCCTTATGTAATCTGAACGTTGTGGTTAAAAGGCAACAAGGAAGACAATGTTAGTGGTAAAATACCTGCGGATGAGGTAAAGCTTCTTTGTAAGACCAAGTACATTAATTGTCCCTTGTCCAAGTGCCAGTTTCGTCAGAATATTCGAATATATAGCCAAATACTGTAAAAACTGTGGGACACAGATATTAGGATGCATCTTCTATATGAAAAGTATCGCTCGGGAATGAATATGGAGTAATTTTCCCTTTTAGAACGGGAGGGAGGTTATCATCTTATCCTCTTTTTCCATCTTAACTTCAAAAAGCGCCGTCTTCTCCATCTAAGGTCTGCGCAGCGCTGCATCTCAAATGACACAGTTGCTAAATTTCCTTCATTTTAACCGCTTATAACCATAATATGCAAACACCCAGTATTCTTCTATACTCGTCTCAGCTCCTCCCGCCAAAATCCCTCTATATCCTGCCCAAGCTGCATACTTTCCCACTAACACCACCAAAAGCTCATCTTGTTCCACAAAGCGTATTCTGCCGAAGACGAAGAATGGCTTCTCTTGGTGGGTTGAGTTTTGGTGTCAGGTCACAGGTTGGGGATGGTGCATCCGATGGCGTTGATAATGGCTTCTGTACTTTGACAGAGTATGTCGGTAAGGGAGGAATTAACGTGGGAGATGATCTGGTGGTCTTGCTTGATCACATTCAGTATGCTTGCAAGAGAATTGCAGCTCTCGTGGCCTCTCCTTTCAATTCCAGTCTTGGGAAACAGACCAATCTTGCCAGCGGCAGTGGCTCCGGCAGGGATGCTCCAAAACCGCTTGACATCGTCTCTGTGAGTTCGCTTTTTACCGGTGGCTTTTGGATCCCTTTCCTTCTTTCTTTTGTTCTGTATGCAAAGGTCTTGTTCAAGTTTGGGAGTTTCTTGTCGTAAGAACATGAACAGTAATGTAATGGGATTTGTTGCTAATCCCTGCTTTCATTTGTTAAGAATTGAAGGTAAAGAACTAGGATTGGATGCCCAGCATCTGTTTCTCGTAACCAAGGACAAAGATGCATCTATAGCTTTGTAGTTGGGTTAGGAGGAATTGGAAATTGGATTCCTTAACTTTTGTGAGCTTTCCAAGATTCCAAGCTACATTGGTTGTTTGTTTTTCAATTTATTATCTACGGGTCAGCCTTTGAGTTTGGAATAAAGGTGGATGGGTCATATTTGTTAATGGACTACCAGATATGGCAAGTTTGACGTTTACGTTTGTTATGAGGTTATGAGAGGTCTAAATGGCTTAGTTCTACCATAGGGACATATTGGATGTGTGAGAGTTCCTTGGACAGCTTCTCCTTTCATTTGGACATCTGCTTCCGGAAATATACAGACAGCTGAAAATCTTAGCAAGAGCAAGAAAGTAATTGAGGATTGGTTCTGTATGCAAATCTATTTGTGAGATAGCAGCTGATCGTATTCTGCCAAATTCTACTGTGGACGGTGCACTATTTGGTGTGCTTTATCTTTTCTGGAGTCCACTGGGTGATGTCTAAGATGGCTTTTGAGGTGATTGCCTCAGAAAGGGAGGTTTGGCGACATAGAACAATAGTATCTGAAAATGTCCGAACTTGCTTTATCTGGATTTGGCAGGAAAGGAATAAACCAGTTATTTCATGGTCTTGAGCTTTTCTGTAATAAGCTTAAGCTTATTATTCTAGTGTTTCTCTGTGATTTGATGACTGCTAGAGGCAGTATCCTTCTTTCTTTTCCTTCGTTTTTGGATTTTTCAAATTTTAGACTAGGGAACTTATTGGATGTTTCCTAAATGCTTTAAGTTGTACTTATCAGAAAGGAAAAATCTTGTCTACGGCAACTAGGTTTTCTCCACCACCAATAATTATGGCAAAGGAAGAAACAATTTTGAGAGGCTAATATTACTTGCTGTGCAATGTGCAGAATGAAATAATCTTGTCATCTCTTCGCAGTTCTGGAAAAGTTGCGGTCATGGCTTCAGAAGAAGATGATGCTCCAATCTGGTTAACTGATGATGGACCATTTGTGGTGGTGACGGATCCCCTTGATGGTTCTCGAAATATTGATGCATCCATCCCAACTGGAACAATTTTTGGAATTTATAACCGCCTTGTTGAACTGGATCATCTGCCCAAGGAGGAGAAGGCTATGCTGAATTCGCTACAAAATGGGGCGAGGCTTGTAGCTGCTGGCTATGTTCTGTATTCATCAGCTACAATACTCTGCTCCAGCTTTGGCTCAGGAATACATGCATTTACACTGGACCATTCGACAGGGGATTTCATTCTCACACACCCAACAATTAAAATTCCTCCTCGAGGTACGACGAATCAATTGCAATCATGCTCTTATGGCTGAGTGTATGAAATTACAGTCTGCTTAAGTGTGTAAAGGATCGGAATAATCCCAGTTGAGTTGCGGTAGTGCAAGTGCTTTTTTAGGTACTATCTAAGAGAGCTCCTTGTCATCTCAGGGCAAATCTATTCAGTAAATGATGCAAGATATTTTGACTGGCCTGAAGGGTTGAGGCGATATATTGACACCGTGAGACAAGGAAAAGGCAGATATCCCAAGAAGTACTCTGCCCGTTATATATGTTCTCTTGTAGCAGATTTTCATCGGACCCTAATGTATGGAGGGGTGGCAATGAATCCCAGGGACCATCTTCGTATAGTTTATGAGGGAAACCCTCTTAGTTTTCTTGTGGAGCAAGCTGGAGGCAGAGGGTCGGATGGCAAAAGTAGGATTCTTTCAATTCAACCAGTTAAGCTGCATCAAAGACTTCCTCTGTTTCTTGGTAGTTTGGAAGACATGGAAGAGTTGGAGAGTTATGGAGATGTTCGACAGAAGGTCAATCCTGGTTATGAAGTTTGATATTCAAAAAAAAAAAAAAAAAGATTTATACAATGATTAATGCTTCTGGTTCAGGTGTTTTGGACATTTATGTAGTAAATTAACATCTTAAACTAAAAAGAGGATACACATTGCAACTAAAAGTGTCCAAATTGATAATTTAGGTGTTCCAACAAAAACTAAAGTTGGAAGCTTTGTTTAGCTACCACCTTTGTTTTTTTTTATCAAAACAACTATTTCATTAAGAATCAAGGAGGTTCAGAGACCTTAAAAACATGCTTTAAGGGGTTAGTCAAAACCTTGAAAGAGACGACGGGCTAACGAGTAAGGGAGTCGAAAGGCCATACCCAGACCCACAAGGGGTAGAGAACCCATAAAGGGCAGTAAATTGAAATGACCAAAAAAAAAAAAAAGGAAAGCGGCGAAAGGAAGCAACAGAACCAGCTGGAGGAGGAGAGGAACCTACCAGGAGGGAAAAATGCCAAGCAATTGCACACGCGTTAGAAGACGTGTCGATGCCCCCACGCACATGGGGGCACACTCCTCGTCGTCTTAGCTCAGGGTTGGGAAACGCCTGATAATGGCGAAGTCGTCCATACAGATCATGGCTGCCATAGGCCTTCAAAAGAGACAGGATCTAAGCTTAAATTTCACCAAAAAAAAAAATTCCCCAAAAAAAGTCAAGATAGGGGATTTATTGAGAGGCGCAACCATTTTCAAAGTAGTATGGAAAGGAAGAGGGAGGCGAGAGGGGTCAAAACTCCCGTTGTCGGAAAAGAGAGCTAGTAAGGAAAAGGATTCTAAAGAGAACAGAGAGCTTCTCTTTTTAGAAAGAGGGGTGCGGTTTTTTTATTTAGCTGATAAGTAAGTTATTAATATCTAATTTAGGATCCTTTCTAATTTATTATTAAAATTTAATTTAAACAGATCATTTTTAATTTTAATATTTGATACTGGACAACTTATATTTTATAACAATGTTATATATATATTTTTAAAAAATTAAACAATTTATTAAAAAATATATGTAAAAAATAAAAATAATGAAAATCAACGGGAAAGAACTGGCCTCGAGAACCTAAGCGCTCGAGCAGGCAAAGACGCATTCACTTCAACACGACAGCGTTTCCATCGTCTGAGCGCACTGCGCACTCCATCTACCGTCTCCTCACGCAGCTTAGCCCCCAAAAACCCTCTTCTTCTCCTATCTGCAACTCTCCAATCCCTCGTACAGGTCGAGAAAGTGACAAATAATACAAAAATTTAGCATATATAGAGAGAGAGAGTGTTCATGTACGTACGTTAGATTATGGGAAGCACCTATCTCTCTCCACCAGTGAAGCGTCCCAATTCGACACTCTACGCATCCACCACCGCCTACATGACCGACCCGAACCCGAGCGCGGCAAACGGATCCGCCAAGCGCTCCAAGCACCCGCCTCCTCCTCTCTCCATCCCTCCGGGGCACGTGGCATTCCGCCTCCTGTGCCACGCTTCCCGCATCGGAGGCATCATCGGCAAGTCCGGCAACATTATCAAGACCCTCCAGCAGTCCACTGGGGCTAAGATCCGGATTGACGATGCCCCTTTCGAGTCCCCCGACCGGGTCATCGTCGTCATCGCCCCGGGTGCCCTCACCTCCAAGGTTACCCTAAAGAGCAACAGCAATAACGGCGGCGACGAAGAAAAAGAAGACCTGGATTGCGACGGTTTCGTTGAGGTGTCGAAGGCGCAAGAGGCGCTGGTGAAGGTGTTCGAGAGGATACTGGAGGTGGCGGCGGAGAGCGACGGCGTGGAGGTCGGGGTTGGAGTGGTTTCGTGCCGGCTGCTCGCGGAGGTGGCACAGGTGGGCTCCGTCATAGGGAAGGGAGGGAAGGTCGTGGAGAAAATAAGGAAAGAGAGCGGCTGCAAAATTAGGGTTTTGAAAGAGAAGTTGCCAGCATGCGCCGGCCCTTCCGACGAGATGATCGAGGTAAGGTTTGTTTCAACTCCTCGGACTAGATAAGCTAAATTGAGAGGTTGGGATGATTGTGGAGTGGATGTTAAGTTTTGGATGAGACAATGGTATAGTCCACGTTGTGGTGTGGCACAATGTATATTTGTAAGCCAGCGTTACTCGGTTCCTTTATTTATGTTGGAACTTTGCACTCTGTTTCTCTCTTTTATGTTTCCTCATACGCATTGGACATCTATTAGCTGTTGGAAGCAGCAACATTGTAAGTGCTTCTCAAGGGGAACTATAGAATGGACAGTACAGTGATTGTACCGGGACGTTATTCTAGTGATGGTACGAGAACAAATATAAGTGAAGTAAATAAGAGAATTTTTACTTGTTAAGAAATTATTATGGTTGTTGAATTCTTAAAAGCCCAGGTTTTTGGAGTGAAAATTTGAAGATGCTTCCTTTGAAGGAGCAATCTCAAGGTACAGATCTTGAGGGGAAAGGAAATGGCTTTCTAAAGTCCAAGAAGGGAACAGATTTATGTTTGCCCATTCGAGGTCTCTTGTCAGCCATAAGTAAAGAGGTGGAAGGTTGCTTCAAGTCTTCCCATTTATGCCTCGTTTACTTGCTTTGATAGTGGATTCCCTTAGAGCTTTTGTTGATAGACATAATTCAGGTATTGCATATCTGGTTTTCTTGACGGCTAGAAACAGTCTATTGTGGTCCTTTTTTTCTTTTTTCACATATTTGTTAGTAAAGTGGAGGCGTCGAATTAGAGTACTATCTCATAGGTTGCATCTTTCATCTTATTGAATGGCTCTTGTTTGCTGGAGGATATTCAGGTCTTTCATTTATGGTTTCCTTGGTGGGTTAGATTCTATTTGTGATTACTGAGCAGAGTGAAATCCTCCCATAAGTGCTTTCGTTCTATTGTATTAAAGTAGACATTTAATCTCTAGCTCCCTTTTGAAATGGATAAATGATGTGGCAGATAGAAGGGGATGTGTTGGCTGTAAAGATAGCGCTTGTTGCTGTCTCCCGCCGTCTTCAAGATTGTCCCCCAGTTGACAAGACAAGGATGATGGGAAGCAAACCTGTTGAAGCAGTTACCTGTGAGAACTTATCCGATCCACGTTTAGATCATATTCCACAGAGGAATTCAGGGCTACACACTTTGCCAAGTAGTTCATTCAGTTATGCTTCAGGAGATCATCCAGTCTCGATAGAGGTTGAAAGGGTTCCTGCTTTGGAAACAAAAACACTAATGCAGGACGTTACTTTCAGGATTCTTTGTTCCAATGATAGAGTTGGAGGTGTCATTGGAAAGGGGGGTGCCATTGTCAGGGCTCTACAAAATGAGACAGGTGCTAGTATAAGTGTTGGAGCTTCTCTACCTGAGTGTGAGGAACGATTAGTTACCATTACAGCATCAGAGGTTTGTTAGTTTGTACTCTCTATTTCCTCATTTTCATTTTGTTTTATGGGTCTATGGGTTATTAATAGGTTTTATGGTTGATTTGATCTCATGTAGAATCCCGATTCACGATTCTCGCCAGCACAGAAGGCGGTTGTTCTTGTTTTCTCTAGGTCTGTAGAGACAGGCATTGAGAAGGGGCAAGAATCAGGCTCAAATAAGGGCGCACCTGTTACTGCACGGCTCGTAGTCCCATCAAACCAAGTTGGTTGTTTGCTGGGAAAGGGAGGTGCTATAATTTCAGAAATGCGAAAGTTTACGGGTGCTGGCATACGAATAATTGGGGGTGAACAGGTCCCAAAGTGTGTGTCAGAGAATGATCAAGTGGTGCAGGTGCGATGGTGTCTCTTTTTTGTTAAATACAATGGGATGATGGCAAAGAGAGCTTGAATAAAATTCAATTTTTTCCTGGAGTGGTTTTTGAAGGGGGGACCAGGAGGGTAGTAATTCTTTGATATTTCAAAAGGCTTGCATTATTGAATAATGCTTAAACTGTTTTCTTTTTATCTCATGAGAAAGTCTAGCAAAAACCTCTATTGATTTGTCAAGCGATAACTCATCTGTGAACGTATTGGAGAAGATGACTCAAAGTTATTTACTTTAAGATCTTGCTTGGAATATTGCTGGCTGCATCTTTTTTTATGAAAATCTTGTGTAGACCAGCCACAAACAAAATTTACGGGCGTCTATGACATTTAACAGCCAATATTTTAGAGAAAATACACTCATTTGAAGCAGCCAAAATTTTGTCCTTCCAAGTCCTTTCCAATATTATCAACTTTGACGACATTTAGGCTGTTTTCTTGCATGTATGATTTCATGTTTGGATTAAACCATTCTTTTTTTTCTCTTTTTGATTCTTAGATATTCTGAATTTCAGATGGCAATTGTAGTACTACCTTCACTATGCTCCCTGCATATTTGAGCTTCCTTTTTATCAAAGTGGATATATTTAATTTAGTGAGGGTTTTTGTTACGGTGGCCTAATTCAAAGAGGAGAATCTTTAACTGCGGCAAGGTTTTCATGTGTGTCTCTATTTATCCATTGACAGATTTCTGGAGAGTTTTCAAATGTGCAAGATGCATTGTATAATGTGACTGGTAGACTGCGTGACAACTTTTTCTCCAGCAGCCAGAACAATGTTGGACCAAGGACCAGTTCCTCTATATTAACTGATACCAGCCCCTATAGAAGACTCAGAGATCCTGCCCCTCTTGGAAGTCATCCATCAGTTGGTGTCTCCCATAGTCTCAGCCGACATACAATTTTCGGTACTGATCCTTCTGGTGGTGTTTCTCATGTTCTCAGTCGACATGGTACTTTAAGCACAGATCATTCAGTTGGTGTTTCTCATAGTCTCAGTCGACATGGTAATTTAAGCACAGATCATTCAGTTGGTGTTTCTCATAGTCTCAGTCGACATAGTAGTTTAAGTTCAGATCCTTCAGTTGGTGTTTCTCATAGCCTAAGTCAGCATACTACTTTAGCTCAAAGTATAGATCATCTTGGAATTTCCCACGGTCTTGATCGTCCTCCTTCACCAAGGCTATGGGCATCACAGGTAAGATATCTCTCTCTCTCTCTCTCTCGGTTTTTGTATGTTTTTGGCACTTATTATGGGTGGATTCTATTACAGTCCTCAGTCGGAGTCAATCCAAGAAGCATCACTGATGTTGGCAGAGGTTTGACGTCTCTTAAAGGTGGCTTAGAGCTGGGCAGGTTGGTAACCAAACTTGGTTCTGACCGGAGGTGATTATTTTGACCTCTGTTTGATTTGGGTGAATGGACAATTTGCTATCAGATTTCAGTACAAACAACAAATCAGAAGAAATGAAAAGCACAGTTGGATTGTTTTTTGTTTTTAGGAACTAGAATCTAGTTTGGTTTAGGCTGGAGTGCAGACTGAGAGATTACCTATTCTTCTACTTACAATCTTATAGCATTTCAAAGAAGGTAATGAATGGTGGATACCAATTATAACTCGAATCAAAACGTTCAACAATAAGGAAGATAAAAGAAGCCCACAAGGTGCTCCACCCATGCAGACCATACCATCATCAGTTTTGATACCAGTTGTGAGGGAGATAAACACTTGGGGTAGCTTTCACGTGTTGCCTCTATGCATGCACACCACACAACAATCAATTCTGATGCCACTTGCTGAGCAGATAAATATGTGGGGAACTCTCCAACTGAGGCCTTAATATGGCCTGTTAACGTACCACTTAACCGAACAACCACATTAAAGAGCCACGTATTCCGGCTCAACCACATCATTCCTGTTTTTCAAAGGTGTGGGTTGACTCAATAACTATCTTGTGATGCAAATAAGAAGAGAGTAGAGTAAAAAGTATTCAGAATTTCTAACTGTGTCATTGCTTTCATCTTTTATCAGTTTTTGATACTTTCTTTTGGTCTTTGTAGCGGAAGCAAATCTGCCATTGTGACAAATACAACTGTAGAGATCATAGTTCCTGATAATGTTATTAGCTCCGTATATGGGGAGAAGGGTAGTAATCTGACTCGTTTGAGACAGGTATCCCCCGTCTTTCACTTGAGTTCTGTTCCAGCAACACTCTGCATTGGCATTAGTTCTGCCAATAACGGTTCTAGATGTTTTATGATTTGACTGCCCATCTCTGCTCAACTCCATAAAGCTTCACAAAAGTTGGAATTTTTATTTTTCTTAATTATGATTTATGTTCAATGATGACTGCCATATCTGCTTAACTAAACTCTTTTTTAGCTTCTCAAAATTTGCAATCTTTTTGTTTGCTAATTTATGATGAATGTTCCATGATCACTGGCCCATCTCTGCTTAAAACTCCTTAAAGCTTCCCAAAAGTTGTAATCTATTTTTTTTTTCATTTTTCTGGAATTAAGTATTTCAGAATTCAGGGAATGCACTGAAGTGCCTGCTACAAGAGTTGCAACCCTAAAAGTCATTCGTCTTTTTTATTTTTCCTTGTTTTGTTCTATTGGGGGTGACAATGAGCTTAAGTTAAGATTATAAGAATATCTTGCTGGCAAGCTTGGTTTTGTGTGAGCAACTCCATGCTTTAGCCCTCAAATATGAAAATGGAAGGGTAAAAGGGACCTGAGTTCTCTTCTTTCTTCATCTTTCCTTCCCTTTCCTCTTTCTTTCAACCTTTGTTTTAATTTGTAATCCAAGCTGGTACATTTTCTGATACTTGCACACCATAGTCGTAATCAATGTTCAATACTTACTCTGGGTGTTTTTGATTAGATATCAGGTGCCAAGGTCATTGTGCATGAACCTCTTTCTGGATCCAGTGACAGGATCGTTGTCATATCCGGGACGCCCGATGAAACCCAGGCAGCTCAGAGTCTTCTCCATGCATTCATTCTGACAGGATCATCATGATCAACGCATCCTTTTTCTCAGCCGTGATCTGAGAGAAGACAACTCCTGTTTTGTTGCTTGTGTACTGCTTCATTTTCTGCCCCCCGAAAATGTACATTACCATAGGAAGATTCAGGCCTTCTTTACATGCCAATCCTGGCATTTTTGCGAAAGCCTTTTGGCTCAAATTATTGACCGTTATGTTTTCAAATGAGCATTTATTTATGTTTACTGATATCCATATTTTCAGAACAGGTAAGGTGAAAAACGTTTTGAGCTTTATTTCCTTCACGGCCTTGTCCTAAATCTCCGGCTTCACTGTCAAAGTACCTTATTGTATCTGTTAAAAAAGTGTAATGACAGATAGCATGTTAGCCCTAATGTCATTGTTCCCAATATAATTGTATGATGTTCAAATAAAGTTCCTTCCCGAGTGAAGTCTATTTTTATCTTGCACCCTACGGTGGGAGATCTCTCCCTGTTTCAAACTTTGCCGGGTAATGTCCTCAATGACTGGGGAAGAGAGGTAGGTGCATCAGGGCTTTGTGACTCCAGCATCATCACATTTGAATTACTCATACGAAGGTCATCCAAGGTCCTCTGCAGAGGGAGTTTAGGATTTTTAATTTGGCATAATTGCACTTAGGCCCCTGAGGTATATGAAGGTTGCAAATGAGTCCTTAAAGTAACGTTTTCAACAAATAGACCCTGAGGTATAGTTTAAGTCAAATCGAGGCCCCTCTATCTATTTTCCGTTAACGGCTATTGCGAACATGGCTTTAAAATTCACATCATAACGAATTAGAAAGCTATCCAATTAAAAATGTTCATGTCACATCTATGTAGGTGTTTGCAATGAGAGAATGATGTCATCTCATTAAGTTGTTTTTCTTTATTTCAACCAAACGCGATAAGCTGGCAGACACCCGACATTAATGTGACGTGGATGTTTTAATTAGACAATGACGCTTTCTTATTCATTATGATGGAAAATGATCAGAAGGGCTTCGATTTAACTTAAACTCCACCTTAGGGGTCTATTTGTTGAAAACGTTATCACAAAGATTCATTTGCAACCTTCGTATACCTCAGGAGCCCTTGATACAATTAAGCCTAATTTTGATGTTTTCTCCACAATAATCCAAGTCATTGTAATAATTTGGACCGAGTTAATTATTGGTGTGAAAGGTTTTACCTTCATGATACACTTCGTTCAGTATCAAACAGTACCCACTCAAGAAAAGGCTAGCATGACTCGTGGATTTGTTTCCCTTGCCGGCTTTTAACTTGCGACACACAGAACCAGGATGACACACTTGAATTTCCATTTTCATTTTTCACATGATTCATGGGTTCTTGGAGGGAAAAAAGATTTATGTTCATGGAGAATCAAACACAGGCAAACATATTCTTCAAAGTAAGATGGTCTGTAAAAACACAAGACTAAACCAGTACAACAGGATTTACTTCGAATCCAGATCTGATGAAAGCAACACCTCCAATGTTGTTTTTAACTCCTCACGCCAGCTGCATCTGTTGCCACTGCTACAGCAGCTGGGGTGGGTTTGAGTATGATTTCCACATTGTCGTGTACTCCTTGCAGCAGAAGCTCACCATCGTATGTCAAAAGTTTCCGCTTCTTTCCTGCCCTTAGAGTCCCAACCAGTGCTTCGAACATGTTAGCGCACTTGTCGTCGTTGAACAGTACGCCAAATGTGACCTTCGACCCCCAGACCAAAACTTTTTTGTCAGAAAAATCCAAGTAACAAATTTAAGTACCTACGGAACCAAGCGTACGTAATGCAGAAGGCTATAAATTGCGAGAGATAGATCGGTAGAGAACACATTATCTGTATATAATGTCAGTTACAAAAAACAAACATCTCAAAGGCAAGCCATCACGAAAAATTTCAGCAGTATTCTCGTACTTCCTCTACCATTTCCATGTATAGTCTATTGCTCATTTTTCTGCTCACTAAGCCACTTGTTTCCTTTATCAAGGTAACAGAGCACATCAATGTCGATCTGGTTGATAGTTAGAATTGCCTCCACTCTACTTCTTTAATATGGTGATGCTGAAACTGGTTTTCCAGTCTTCTTCAACTTGAAAATTCTAAAAGACAACCGTACTCCAACATATGGAAAATTCAGGAATAGAATAGAGGTTGTCCCTGCCAACTACAAAAGATGAATCCTAAAGAGCATATAGCGATTTGATTCGTTCCGAACACCCCCGAAAACCCAAATGTTGGCCAGGCATCCTATGAGTAAGATTATGATCAACCAATTCCAAGTTCTGTTCTGCCCCAGATGCCGACAATGAGCCACCAAAGAAACCAACGAAAAGTATCCATAACTATGATCCCCTATATAGCCACTACCAATCAGACAAAACGCAAGGCTCTTGTGTCTCTCTCTTTGTGAACTAACATGTTATCCCTTTCCTTATTTTGCAAATGAGATTCATTGCAGAAGTATTTCTACAAATTGTGCAATGAAAACTTGTGAAACAAAATTCAAATGAAGAGCTTTCTATTGAATACATTGCAAAGAAAGCAGCAGAAGAAATAAGTTCAAATTTGAGAATGTACCTAATGATCCGATCGGACTAAATCTAAAGAGCAAAAGGTACAGAATTCCCATGAGGGAACTCACACACACACACCCTCAAACAGAAATGTAGACCCAGGGCAAAGAATACAAAAAAAGTTCTGACTTCCTTGGCATACCAGAGAACTAGAGAAACAAAAAGGAAAGCCTGCACAGTTAGATCTCCCATCTACAAGTTACAGACAAATATCAGCTATATATTGCAGATCAGCCATGAGCCATCTTCATGGTCCAAATAATCTGGATCCACCATCAGAATCACATAAATTATTGGACTTTCAAGTACCACGCAATTCATTGCAGCTCAACAATAAAACGTATGCTTCGTGATCTGGGTCGAGTACCAAAGGGGCAATACGAATTCAACGGGGAGAGAGAAAAAAAGGAGCTCAAAATCTAGCATTTACGCTGCAAAGAAAATGCAACAAAAACGGAAACACGAAAAGCGTGCTTGCGTAAGTAAGTACCTTGTAAGAACCATCGTCTTGGACCTTGCCAAGCCTCTTGATTTCTTCTTTGAGTCGCTCAACTTCTTCTTCCACGTTCATGGTTCTAGTTTCTCCAAAATATCTTTCCCCGACTGTTGCAGGGTTTTTAATTAGGGGTGAAAACCGACGAGTCGGTTCGGTTTTGGGCCCAAACCGTGAGCCGAACCGACTGGTTCGGTTTTCTCATTCTCCCAATTGACGGCCAAACCGCCGGTTGGGAGAACCGGTCGGGCTGACCACCGAACCTGGTCGGCCTGGTTCGGTAGGTTGGGCTCAAAAATGGGCCTAAAATTTACTCTCTTTTTTTAAATGTTAATATAATGGCCCAATTTGTTTTATTTTTTTGAAGCTCAAATCTCTCTTTGCTCAGCCCATTCGGTGGCCCAAAATTATCCACTTTTTCAAATATTTCACACGAGTTAACTTGTAACTATGCATGCTTCATGGTTCTAACTCCTAATAAATAACAATTAACAACATAATTAAAAAAACAAAATAAGAAAACCAAAATGGGGTATTTAACATCCAACCCTAACAACTAACAAGTATCAACTATCCAAAAAAAAATAATAAAAAAAAAAGCTACAAGTTAACAATTAACAACAACAAATAAATTAAAATTACAACAACCAAAAAAATTATTAGCAACTTTGTAAATCACCTTGTAAAATGTAAATATTCAAATCTATTAATATTCTTGAATAATAAACACTAAACTACAATTCATAAATCAGAGAAACAAAAAATCAATGGCAAATCTTAAATAAACTAAACAAGTCATAGCAAACAAAGGAAATCGTCGAGTGAGAGAGATCTGGACCTGGAAGCTTGTGAGGTGGAGAGGCAGCGTGGCCTTGTGAGACGCGGAGAGAGAGAGAGAGAGAGAGAGAGAGAGAGAGAGAGACGCCGGAGGGGTGCGGGGTGGCAGAGGGGAGGGGGGCGGCTAGGGCATCAACGACGTTTTGGGGCTGGGATTTTTTTTTTAGGGGGAGTCGGGGCTAGGGTTTTTTTTAGTGGGGGGGACGACGTTTTGTTGGGGGATAGGGAGACGACGTCGTTTTAAAAAAAAAAGAGGTAAAATACCCTCGATTCTAGATTTTGAGAGACCGACAGTCGAACTGGGCCGGACCTAAACTGACCGGCCCAAAGACGTTCACCCCTAGTTTTTATATTTGGGATGACCGTTTCCAGTGTAAATGGGATTAACGTACTGACAAACATCACAAACGTCGCCGTACTACGTGGTATAGATGTAGTGTTGGATATGTGTATGGTCCCCTTTAGTGTATACACAGTAATTCTCACCAGTCATTGCACTTTCCTTTTTTATCCCTCGTACGTAATATTATGCCACTTCGCATCACTTGGGAAAAGAAAACGCTATTTGCCGGCTCCCTGTAGTGGCATTCCCGGTAAATGAACCCATAATCCGTAGCCATTTTCCCATATCCCCTCTTAATCGTACTCGCACGCCATCTTCTTCTTCCTCCTCCACGTTCTTCCTCTCACACCTCTCACCATACCGTCCAATCCTTCGTTTTGTAGATTTCTTACCTAAATAAGAGGGTTATCCTCCATTTTAATGCAATCTTCAACAATGATTTGTTTTCATTATCTAACAATTTTTAATCATTACAATATTCTGCGCTTTCTTTTTTTTCTTTTTTCTTCTACTGAAGTCTAGGTTTTCCTTTTTGAAGGACATTTTCAGGCTTTTTTAACAGTCAGAGAACTGAATTTTGCGCTTTATTAAAATTTCCAGAATTTTGCGCGTTTTGACTGGATGTGATCCCGAACTCTCGGCCTTCGCAAAAGCATTATTCTTCGTTGTGTTCTTGAATTTCTGGGTTGTATTTTGGGCCTTTTGTTGTTAAGGTTCTTCGTGTCTTTTTGAAATTCGGAATCTTTAATTATGGCTTTGAGAAGATTTTGAACTTAAGCGGTTTCTGTCGTGTGGTTTTTTCAATTTCAATTGGTTCTTTAATACAACGCTGCAATAATGCCGGAATCGAATAGGCAACCTCCCATGTACAATTCAGGAGTAATGAACAACAACATAGAGAGCCAAATAGAGGACGAAGACGATGACGTTGTGGGCGGTGAGGAGTCGATAGACAACCCCCAGTTGCGGTTCGAAGATGGCGCAGTGGCCGTGACATTGAACGGTGGCGTGCAGGACGTTGCACCCAATTCTCTTTACGTTCCCGGCTCTGATTATCCTCCGGTGGCCGGAAACGGTGGCGCTGACCAGCTCACGCTTTCGTTCCAGGGCGAGGTTTACGTGTTCGATGCCGTTTCGCCAGATAAGGTTCGGGTTTTTGCTCCTGGGCGTTGCTCAATTTTGTGGATTATGCGTTGTTGTATATGTTTGTGGCGATTGGACTGAAGGGGTTTAGGATTCTGACATGGGTTTTGCTTAATTTGGTGAATTATCAAGTGGTTTGTGCTACGGTGTCTTTTAGTTTTGGCCGTATGAGTTCCAACTCTGCAGTGCTATCATGTTTGTGCACTTCGGAAAGTTAGCGTCTTCAGCTTGCTTGTGGATAGTTTTTGTGTAGTATGCTACATTTTGTATAATCATGATCCTGCTCAGCCATAAGATCTTGGTTTTTAAGTGTTTTGGAATTTAGTGTGTTTTTTCCTTTTCTTGGGTCTTGTAGAAGATCTAGTAATGTTGTAATTGATAATTAAAAGAGTTCTTTTTTTTTTTTTCATTTTTTCATTCCATGCATGGAGCGTTCCCCATACGAGGATGCTAGGAGGTTATAGTGGTTCTTTTGATGGATTTTCCTTAGTGGTAACGAATAATTACTTGAGAAAAAATTAATATATCCAAAAAGAAAAGGAAACAATTAACATTGTTCTTTTCACTTATATATTGTTGTTGAGTGTGAAGCAAGGGAATACAATAGGCGTAAAGCTTATGTGAAACCAACAAGTACTTTAAGCATTTTGGGGTTCATTTGACAGGTGCAGGCAGTGTTGTTGCTTTTGGGTGGATATGAAATTCCTTCTGGCATTCCTGCTGTGGGGACGGCCCCCCTTAATCAAAGGGTATGTGAACACTTAAATCACACAAACTTTGTAAAAACTATGCCGTGTTCCAAAAAGGTGTTTTTGTTTTCTTCACTTGCATGACTACATCTCTTCCAGGGTATGAACGACTTTCCTGGAAGGTCGATCCAACCACAGAGAGCTGCTTCTTTAAGTCGATTTCGGGAGAAGAGAAAGGAGCGATGTTTTGATAAGAAAATTCGGTACAGTGTGCGGAAAGAAGTTGCGCTAAGGTATTATATTGTTGTTGTGTCTGAATATAAAAGTTCACTGATTCTAGTTGAACTGAATAGTTCTTGTTATAACTCTCATTTTCGTATTCTATTCAAATAAATAAATAAATAAGAAGGATGTAATAATGTCGTCTTTCTTATTATTAACTTGTTTTATAATTTGAAGTCTTAGGACTCTACGAAGCATCAAGTAAATGCCAAACACCCCTACGAGTTTTGGGGCATGAATGTGGAAAAATAAGGAATATAATGATAACAATAACAATAGGCTCACCTCTGGGGCTTTTGATTCATTTTGTCGTTGTGTAGGAAATACAGTGCGTAATAGTAATTGTGGTTACTAAGAGGAAACATTGTGCGTAACAGTATATGGTATTCTGAAAAATCCATACAGGTATAGATCAGAGCCATCCTGGCACCATAGGACTCTCCTGCCATCTCTTACAACCAGAATCTAAGTAACCCATTTCAGAAACAATAGATTTATCTCCTAGAGACTCGAAGAGGTTGGCTTTGAAGATACTTAGTTCTTGCATGTTTCCCTATCAATCATGTGCCCAAGTGACTCATAAGTATGTTTGACAGAATTGGTGCTCAAGTATCCTTCTGTTCCTTTTTTTCTTGTCTTAGTTGATAATTGACATTGGAAAAAGTGGTGGGATGTGTAATGCTAAAAGAACAAGAAGATTAAGCTAATGTATATTGTTTCATTGAGTAACATCTATAAGTGTAGAAAAGGTAATTCTATGCACGCAGAACACTAGTGTAGTGCTTTAGCCTTTTTTTTCTTCTCTTTTCTCCCACAGTATTTTTTCCGTCTATCATTCTGCCAAGAATGAGTTTCCTTCTGATCACCTTTGCATCTTTCATCTGTGGTTACGTCAGGATGCAGCGTAAGAAGGGTCAGTTCACGTCATCCAAGGCTATATCTGATGAAGTGGGCTCAGATTCTTCAGTTTATAGTGCAACACAGGGCGCTGGACAAGATGATAGCATGCAGGAAACTTCGTGAGTTTTAATGTTTTTCTCCAGTATAAGTAATTTCTTTTCAATTATGGCCAAAGGACCATGACATTAGTCATTCTATCTCCTGCCTGTCGCGCTTTTCTTTTTAAGTTTGAATCAAGATCATTATACAATTGAACGGAAAATGTGTTTTTCCCTTTTATCCATTTGTTTTGAAATCTTTCCTGTGATGCTCCTTGAAGATGTACACACTGTGGAATAAGTTCAAAGTCCACCCCAATGATGCGACGAGGGCCAAGTGGTCCAAGGACTTTGTGTAATGCATGCGGGCTCAAGTGGGCCAACAAGGTTTGTACAATCACAGATTATACCGGTTAAATTTCTTACTCATAAGGATCGGATACTTAAATCTTCATCTTCACTGTCAGTTGTTCTATTCACCATCTTCTCAGCGATGTTAGTTGGAGTATATGGCAACTTAGGGATGGCATTGATGATACCTGGTGCTTTCAGTGATCTCATTATAGAAGTTTGAGTTTTGCAGGGAGTTTTACGTGATCTTTCAAAGGCTTCAAATACTGTGGGCATCCAGGAGCCAGCTGTGAAGACAACTGAACAGGTAGAGCTTACACGCCCTGTGAAGCAAATTTGTTTGTTCTTTTGAACCCTGCACCACCAGCCACAGTACTTTTTCTTGCCCAGATGTATATGTTTGTGGTGTGTGTGTGTGTGTGTGTGTGTGTCTCGATTGCATTCTTTGACTTCCCCACTTCTCATGGGTGTTTATCACAGAGTGATGGGGAAGCTAATGACTCAGATGATGTAACCCCCCCTGCAGAACTTGTCTCTGCCCCCATCGGCGATAACTCAGCTGTAACTGCAGAAAGGTGAGCGACCAGTTGCTTAGCTTGCAGAAAGCACCAGTGCCATTTGTATTTTCTGAAGAAAAAAATAAAATAGATCTACAATCAACCAAAATAGCTTTTGATTTGGTTTGACCAAATGTACATATAACGCAGTGCCTTCAACTCGTCTCGAATACTTAATTATTTGTGTAATTTGAGTGTAGTAGTCTACGGACCATAATGGAACCGTCTAAATTTTTCGCCATGCGTATTATATCTCCTCTTTATGAAGAACACCACTGTTTGGGCACTCTGGGGCATCTGCTTGTTTTTGCAGCGACAATATGGATTTATTCTTTACTTCTTTTCACGAAGGTAAGCATATGCGTCCTTCACATGGATGAAAATGTGGGCGACGAAAAAAGTCTCATACATTGCCTTTTGGGAAGCTGAGTCGTTGTTGAGCAAAATTTTGCCTCTCAGATAGTATAAAGATGCTACAGCTATTCATACGTATTCACTCCTTCAGCAGAATACTGGTAGTATTATTTAGTAAAAAGTACGACATCAAATTGGACTTGGAAGACACGACTCTGTGCTGAAGAAGATGAACATAAGCACTGCAATCGAACTCGGGTAGATGGTTGGAACTCCCATGATATTCCATTTATGCTGCAGCTACTGTGTTTCTTCAGTCGTTATTCTGTAGTTGTGGTTGTTTATAGCAGGGGTGGATATCAGAACGGACAGAACTGGAATGGCTTATTCTCGTTCCAGTTCCAGCTATTTTGGAATTGGAATTTTCAAAAGTGGAACCGAAATTTCTAATTTCATTATGTGGGCTTTTTTGGTTAGATGTTTTTGAGTCCTAATAATTTCATTAGGCATTTTGGGCCGGAAATTTGCATAAATTATTTTGTTTACATCATAAATTAATAATAAATAACATGTAAAATAAATATTCATCCAAAATCTAAAATAAACATTAATTTAAAATAAAATTACAACATTCTAAAATTATGGACATCAAAAAAGGTTGTGAGCCCTATTTTAAAATTGTAATGTTTTAAACCCTATTTAAGATAAAATAAATTTTCACCCAAAATCTTAAGTAAAATTACATGGTTTTGAGACATTTTTTAAAATAATTAAAAAAATTGAAATCGGAAATTTCACTAATTCTACCGGAATTTTCAATTTCAGTTTGGATTCCAAAAAATACAAAAAATATATTCTAATTCCGGTTTCAATATGTGCTGGAATTGGAATCGGAAATACAGAACTCGGAATTTCGATTTTGGTTGAAATTTTTGTCTACTCTTATTTTATAGGCTGATTAAGTGGTGATAAGTAAGGATGTTCACTGTACACTCGACCCAACCGAACTCGACCTATACCCGTCCAAATAGTGTTGGGCTAGGCACGGGCCCGGGCATGGGCGGGCCCAAAACACTGGACCCGCCCTATATTCAGTCAGGCCCCAACCGAACCAACCCACCCAATAGGCTTAGATCTTTGCAATCTTGACTCCTTTTCAGAACCCAAAGTCCCGACTCTTCCTTCTCCAATCGTCGTCATCACCTCCCAGCAGCCTTATATTCAGTCACCGTCGCCGTCGCCTCCTAGCTGGCAGCCCACTTCTCCTTCTTCTCCAATAAGTCCACTTCTAGTGTTTTCTCCAGTAAGTCAGTAAGTCCCTTTACACTTACAGCCTACGGGGATATTTGTTGCTTTCTTTTCTTCGGGACTTTTTTTTTTTCGTTTTTGAACTTAAAGAAGACATGCTTGTGATTTTCATTTTTGAATGTTTGTCTCCTCCTTTCTTTGCCTTTTATTCCGTTGTTCGAGGGATTCCGGGACCATTGGCGATGTACAAGATGAACTGTTTTTATCTAAGTGGGGCAGCTGATAATGCGATTCCGAGGTGGGCATGGATTTCTTGGATGATTGTGATTGTTTCTGCAATCTTGATTAGCATCTTGTGGGTTTTAAATAAATGAAAAGCTTGGTTTAACGCAAAAGCTCAGAAAGTGCAAAAGAAAGTCGCGTAAAATATTGGGTTCTTTATTTTTCAAAAGTGCTAGTATATGGCCTGAATTGAAATGTGAAATCTTTTGCTTTCGCTTGGATAGACACTTAGTACTCTTTGAATACTTTTGCTCATATGGGATTGTGATTAGTTTTCAAATTCGCCCCAGTTGAGTCCTCAGATTTGATTGCCTGACTCAACCTGTGTATGAAATTAAATAGCATATGGCAAATTCAATCACCATTAGTGTTGATTTCTACACTTATTCCTATTCTAGAGTTGTAGTTGAGTATCTAAATGATGTTTGGGCTAGTCAATGTTTTTCCTTGGCCCGATTTAGGTACAAAGCTTGGGTTCTCTTTTTGGACAAGAATTGGCAGAAAGAAACATATTGTGGCATGCATTGACTACAAGTACTTTTATTGATCTTTTTTTTTTTCTTCTTCTTTATTGCATGTTCTGTTTTTTTTTTTTTGAAAAAAAAAGGTGGCATGTCTTTACCAAATCAGCTATTCAGATCATAAAAAGGCTTGTAAAGTTGTATCAACTAATGCATTTTACCCTGGATTTAGAAATACAAATTCGAGATAGTCAGATTTCCTAGTAGTGCAGAAATATCATATTTTCAATTAAAAGACTTGGTGGTAGTGGAGCTTGGGTTTATTCAAGTAATTTTAAGCTAAAACCCTATTAGAAATTTAGAAAAATGATATATTGGAGATTGGAGGTTAGGGCATATGTTGGTTTTGTTGGTTTTTGACAAGTTGTTGGTTTGTTGTGATGAATGATTTGTTTGTTTTTTAAATTTTGTTGGTTCATATGCTTTGTTATGCTTATTAGGACTTCTATATAGTAACTAATTATTATGTTTGTTTGTTTGTTTGTTTTAGATGGATACTAATGATTCTTTAGCAAATCAATCTATTCCATCCATTAATACCAATGATGAGACCATAGATGTAGATGAGGGGCCTTGGCCTCGGTAATCCTTTCTAAGTAGTTTGGATCATTTCACAAAATTAGATGGTTGTGATCCAAGTGACCCACTTGCTAAATGTAACTATTGTAGCAAGTAGTACCATTGCCACTTTAAATGCATGAGACATCTAATATGTTGAACCATGTGTTACATACATGTCCCAAGTACCCATTTAGCAATGAATCAGTGGACAAGTATCAATCAGAAGGGGTTGGAGATCATGATGTTGCCAATCTAAGGGTTCATAAATATAATCCTGAAAATATACGGTTGACAATTGCAGAAATGATTATATGTGAATGAAATGTTGTTTAGGGTTGTGGAAGGTCAAGGCTTCATAAAAGTGTGTAGGGCTTTTGAACCACGGTTTCAAGTTCCTTCTCGTATCACCGTAGCAAGAGATTGTATGAAACTTTATATGAGAGAGAAGAGGAGTTGAAGAAGGTATTCAAGTCTACTTGTCAACATGTTTGTTTGACCATTGATACATGGACCTCCGTGCAAAATCTCAACTACATGTGTCTCACGGCACACTTTATTGATAGTTGTTGGAAACTTTAGAAAAGATAATTAACTTTTGTTTGATTCCTAATCACAAAGGTGACACCATTGCAAAACATGTGGAATTAGTGATATTTTTACTGTGACGGTTGATAATGCTTCTTCAAATGACATTGCAATTGAATTTTTGAAGAAAGATTTGAAAGGACATGTATTGGATGGTAAGTATCTCCGCATGAGGTGTTGTACACATATATTGAATTTGATTGTAAATGAAGGTTTGAAAGATTTTGATGATTCAATTGTGAGGGTTCGAAATGCAATGTGATATGTGAGGTCCTCTCCATCAAGAATGGCAAAATTTAAGAAGTGCGTTGAGATGGCAAAGATTGAGTGTAAGAAGTTGGTTTGCCTTGATGTTCCAACTAGATGGAACTCAACTTACCTTATGTTAGAGTCCGCTGAGAAGTTTCAGAAAGCCTTTATGCAGATGGCGGAAGATGATGGCCAATATATTCGTCATTTTAGTCACACATGGGACCACCGGGATCTGAGGATTGGAAACAATTAAGGTGTTTGTGAAGTTTCTAAAAGTGTTTTTTGATGCCACTATGAAGGTTTCTAGTTCTTTGTATGTCACATCAAATACCTGTTATAGTCAGATTTGTGGCATTCAATCAAACTTGATGAAAATGAGCCAGTCTAATAATGTTCTTGTTAGTGCTATGGCGACGAGCATGAAGTTAAAGTTTGATAAGTATTGGGGGAAGATTGAAAAAGTTAACTTTTTTTTTTGATCTTTGTTGCATCAGTTCTTGATCCTAGGTGCAAATTGAAAGTTTTGCATTGGTGGTTTAAAAAAATGTACAACGAGTCTCAAGCATCCGTAATGATTGAGAGCACCAAAAGCTTGTTGTATATGTTATTTGTTGAATATAATGATCTATATGGGACTTCAAGTACGATTGCTTCACGTAATCAAACTCCTCGTGTGAATATTGAAATTTCCACATCTGACTTTGGTAATGATAATCTTGATGTTGCATTTTTTGAGGAGTATGAGCAAAATGCAGACGAACGTGCTGTTGACAATAAGTCAGAAGTAGATCAGTATTTGTCAGATGTGTGTGAATTTAGAACTCAAGATTTTGACATCTTGACTTGGTGGAAGATAAATGAATCCAAGTATCCTATTCTTGCGAGGGTTGCACTAGATGTGTTGGCCATTCCAGTTTCTACAGTTTCTTTAAGTCAGCCTTTAATACTGGGGTAGAGTGCTTGATCCATTTCGGAGTTCGTTGGCACCAAGAACAGTTGAGGCTCTTGTTTGTGCACAAAATTGGTTGAGGTCTGATTCAATTCGAATTGATCTTCGTGAGACATTGGATAATGTTGAGAGCTTTGAAGTTGAGCCAGGTAACTATGTGATGTGATTTTATTATTTTGGATAATATTGATGTTAAATTTGTTTCTAATTTATTTACATTTTCATTGTTTATTTACATTTTCAAGTGTTAGATGAAAACTCAACTCCATGACATTGATGAAGAAGATGAATGATAATTGGTAGGGATAGAGGAACCAAGTCAGCCTGCCAATTCCATAATCTATTCAGTGAACTGAGTTCTTCAGATTGATCTTCTTGGCTGATCAACTGTTTTGCTTGTTTTCTATTTTACAGCTTCTGATCATGACTATGGTTCCCTGGCAATAGGATGAGTTTTTGCTCATTATTATTTCTACTAAGGGATGAAAACTCAAAGATGGTTTCTACTTTTTGCTCATTGTTATTTCTACAAAGGCTTCTGAAAGAGCAAAAATGTAAATCTAATAGGGCAAGGCATTTGCATTAATTTTTTTCCTAAGAACTTGTATTTACTAGCACAATTCCAATTAATCCCTTCATTTGGTTCTTTCTGCTAGGTTCTGTGACATAGACAAGCAGAGGGAAACCAATATAGACAAGCATAATTCCAGTTAGTCTCGGTTAGGTGTTTGATTCATGTCATTTTCTTACTTTATATGTCATACCTTGTAAGTTGTATAGAGTTGTTTATATTGTTTCACCTTTATCTAGCTATGAATTATAGTGTCATAAATTGCATATTATGCATCATTATGACCAAAGTAATAGAGATCTGGAAACAAGACAATTTTAGAGAATGCAGGAAAGAGAATATTGATGGTAGTTTTATGCTCTGTTTCTATAATGATAGAACATGCAAAATCTCATCTTCCCAAGGGTCCATGTACAGAGGGAAAGGGGGGGGGGGGGGGGGGGGGGGGGAAACTGACCCGACCCATATGGATCGGGTTCGGGCAGGTTCAATAAACAATTATGTCGAGTCGGATTTTCAGGTCTGATGGACCAACAAAAAACTGACCCTTATAGGATCCGACCCATGAACTGCCCTAGTGATAAGAGTCATAAGCGAAGGGGGCGGCCGGTAGGGATGGTCAGAACACAACCATCACGCGATTGCTACTTTTTTTTTATGGAGATCAAGGCACCGTTTCGAAGGATCTCGTTCAAGTACCAATTGGGCCGGTTACAAAAGCACGGGCAAAGAAGTTCGAGGATGTACTCAACGGACTTATTCAAGAGTTATGGGCTCAAGCAAATTCATGGAAGCCCATTGAACATGATCCACGTGAACCACAAAGATGTCACTTGATTCAAGTTCTAGAAAGGATCTTTAAGGCGCCCAAATCAACTTCAAGTTGGAAAGAAATATTTTTGGGGCTCTTCTAGAAGGATCTCTATTCTAGGCGCCCAAATCCTTCCTTTTATGGCTTGCACTTCTTTTGGACGTCCATCACCTTTTTTTCCTTATTGAGCTCTTTATTTTAGGCGTCCACATCTTTGGTAGGCAAGCAAGGCATTATTTCCTTAATTGCTTTGTGTGTTTTTAGGCGTGTAGGAATTATTTGCCTTATCTTATTTCGGGTTTAATTAGGTTTCCATGTTAGGGTTATTTTTTCTTGTAATATTTAGCCCTTTAAATAGGAGCCTTTGCTTTGTAATTCGGCAGACATTGCTTAATCAAAATTGTGAGGATTTATTCTCTTTGGTTCTTTGAAGAACTCTCGAACTTATCGGGATTTCCCGTGGCGTTCAACTTGACTTATCAAACGGAATTTCCATCACCGTTTGTGGCGTCTTCCTTATACCGAGGTTCTTGTTTTCCTAAACAACGGGTCGAGGTCTTCCATTCGAATCAGTCCTAGAACGATCTTGGGTTCCCTTTCGTTATTGGGTCTCGTTATTCTTGGCGAGGTTCACATCATTTTTTTCTTTAGCTGATTGATTAATTAAGCCACCACCAGCTTGATAGCCCTAGTGGTACAAGGGTCTGAAAATAAGGTGCTCGAGAAAAGGGTGTTGGAGTGTGGATTGAACCCTCCTGCCCTCCGATATCGTTTGCAGATTGGTGAGGTTGTTCGGTCTTTGCTTTAAAGGATAGGTAGTTATGGCTTAAGTCGAGGTTATGGTAGCTCCTTTCCACCTTTATTGCCCCAAAAAAATAAAAAAAAATTAATTAATTCAGCTCGATTTATGAATGCCAATAACAAACGGAGTTAAGGGTGAGTACTGGAATAGATGGAACCAGAATGGGTCATTTCGGTACTCACCGGAACCTAAAATTTCATTTCGGTTCCATTCCGGAATAGACCGAAATGAAACCGGAATGGAACCAGAATTTCCGAAAACAGAATCCGAAAATTCCGGTTCGATTAAGAGAGAAAGAATTTGAATTCATCTCTATTTCTACCTCGAGTTTTTTACTCGTCCCTCGTACCCGAAACAAGCACCCAGCACAAAATTCATCAATTTCTAATCTACACAATGTACATGAGACGTAATCACTGCAACGATTTCGCTTAATTTCTTGCCCCCTCGCCTGCCACACATTTTTTAGAGGAATTTCACTTTGATGGTGAAAAGGTTCTGAACCCTACCTACACTTAGCCCAAATGCCTCTATATCTTCAATGGATGACTCCAAAAATTGGCATAAATTACTCATACAGTTGCTACATCTATGAAGTCAGGCTGTACCTTCTTCAGAAAAGGTAAACATGCCGCCGAACATTTCATCCTCCTCGCCGTCCTCTCCTACTTTTTTCGTCTCATAGTGGTCACCTCTGCCATTATCAATAGCACCATCTTCACCCATGGCAACCATCGTGTTGCGTTGCTTGAAAGAAGGGCTCAAAACCCGTCTGAAAACATGTGGGTCATCAGGGAGCAACCATCTGGGTAGAAATTGGACTGAGGGGAGGGGGCTAGACGCTGGTGAGTGAGAGGCTTTGAGTTTGATGAAGAAGACTCTAAAAGAGTCAAGAGAGAGTTGAGACTGATGATGTCTCAGGGTTTTTTTCTTTTTTAAAACCTTTCCTTCAAAGTCTCAAACTTAATTTTTTTTTTTCCGAAATTAGAAATTTTGGATTTTCCCGGTTTGATTTTCGAAATTTTTTTAAAATGGGTTCTAATTTCGGAATAGACCAACTAGAACTGGAAATTTCAGTTCACCATTCAAAGATATGCAATTAATATAATAATAATAATTAATTAATTCAGCCCGAATGAATGCCGATAACAAACGGAAAAAAAAAAAAAGGATTGAACGGTGGATTCGGGCGTCCACTAATCCTGATACTGGAACTTAACGAAAACGTAGGGCCAAAACGATATCAGCCTGAAGATAACGCTCACTATTTACACCATCGGATCTGTTTTCAACGCTGATGAACGTGGACGTACCTCGGCATTCCCTGGTGTCCCCCCTCACCTGACACGCGCTCTCCTCTCCACGTGCCCTCCTCGGCCCCACCTAATCCCAACCACGCCGTCCTCTATCTGACGGCTCGGATGCCATCCCTCTCAAAGTACCCCAAAGAACAGAAAAAAGAATGAAAGACATCGTGAAAGCCTCTTCGATTCTTTCAGTATCGAAATGGAGTCTCTTCTAGGAAACACCAACTGCCAAACTTCCAATATTTTTCCAGTTTCGTCGCAATAGGACAATTTTGTGACTGTACATACACATGTATGAATATGTGCACGCAATTAGGGTTTTTAGAACGTGGAAATTGAAGTGATTCTGGGTTTAAGCTTCGAAGTTCCTGTTTTGAAAGCGAGAAAATTTGACAGCGACAGTGAGAGAAAGAGAAAGTGAGTCACTGTGTGATGCTTGAGGAATGAAGATGGTGAATGCGCAGCCACTGCAGGCCAGGCCATTCGAGGAGCGAGAGGACCAGCTGGTGCAGGTTCCGATAGAGGTGGAAGGTGGATCCGAAGATCAATACGTGAATGGAGGTGGTCAGCACGAGGCCATGAATGGAGGAGAGGAAGTGTTGGAAACTCCTGTCAGCAGCGGTTCTGTTTTGGCGTCTCGCACCAGCGAGCTCACCGTCGCTTTCGAGGGCGAGGTCTACGTTTTCCCAGCGGTTACGCCGGAGAAGGTTGGCTTTTTCTTGTACCGCTGTCTTTGTCTTGGTAGTGTTTGGGTCTTGGGAAAACAACGGGGAAAGAGAATCAAGTGGTGAAGAGAAATTTGTGGCTCCACTTGTTTTCTTTTCTCGTACATGATTATAAGCTATTTACAATGATGAATTTCTTTTTAGTTGTTTTATGAGGGTGGGCAGCAATGGGTTTTGGCATAGTATCGGCCTAATGAGATTCAAGAGATACGGGGCCAATTACCCAAAATGGTATTGCTTTCACATTAGAGTGAGAGTCGTTATGCTTTGTAATCATCGTTCTTCAGTACCTGCTGGGTGTTAAGTTGCTATTTTGATGCCAATTCGTTATGTTGTTTTACGTTTCATGTGTTCCTTTAGTTTGTACGAGGCCTATTTTGTTCTTAACTTGCATGATAATTTTGGTTTGGCACATTGCAATTTTTACTTTGGGTACTTGTGCATCTATTCACCTTTGTTGAAGGATGTGTGATTCTTAAGTGTCTTTTTGTGTAATAAGCCCCATGTGCTCGAATTTTCATTTGCAGGTGCAGGCAGTGCTATTACTACTGGGAGGATGCGACATAGCCAATAATGTCCCCAACTCTCAGTTCATGCTACTCCAGAATAGCAGGGTATTCCTATGAAAAACAGCTGTGCTCTCTGAAAAGTTTAATTTATGTTTTCTTAATTCTATTTGTTGTTTTCTTCCGACTCGCCCTAGGGTATAGGAGACACCTCGCGAGGTTCGAAACTTTCCAGAAGAATTGCATCCCTTGTTAGATTCCGTGAAAAGAGAAAAGAGAGATGTTTTGAAAAGAAAATTCGGTACACTTGTCGAAAAGAGGTTGCTCAGAGGTGAGTTGTAAACATGTTGAGAACTTCTGTTATGCGGCTGAATACGAAATCTTTCAAGTATAAGATACATATATTCATACATTAATGTGCGTGTGAATGTATGTGTATATTGAACATCTGAAACAAATATTTGTACATTCTCTCGTCTAGAGTTGGTATAGAATCTGTTCTCCAAGTGCAGACTAGCATTGTGCTAGAGTTAACTTTCATTTGTCTACTAGGATGCATCGTAAAAATGGACAGTTTGCATCTTTAAAGGACTCTTGCAAAGTGGCTGCAGAAACTGGGGATTCAAGTGATGGGACACCTAGTCCTGCACCTGTGTAAGTTTTGAAACTAATATTCACTTACTACCTTAAACTTGAGAGACTTGTACATTTTCAATCAGTTCTATCCTAGGATGGCTCGGTGCTAGTTGGATCTGTTACTTGTTGATGCTGAGATGGTCCTTGTTGATTTTTTTTTTTTTATCTGTTTTTGCATTTTGTCTAGTTTACGTAGATGTCAACATTGTGGGATTAATGAAAAATCTACTCCTGCGATGCGTCGGGGGCCAGCTGGTCCTAGATCCCTCTGCAATGCATGTGGGCTTATGTGGGCAAACAAGGTATGTATTGTCAGGTTTTATAGAGGTTCATGTTCTTCACAAATAATTAGATAGGAGTATTCTTCATTCACAAAATGTCTCATTCCAGGTTTGTTTCTTGATTTAATTTTCTAGTTTATTCAAGATTCTATGAGGCAGGGGTTCTTTAAGACAACAGCGATTGATATTGTTTTATTCATTGTATTTTTACCAAGATTTATTCTTTTATTAAGCAAGGTATGGAAACGTAGATGTAGATATCATGGTAATGGAGACAACAGAAGAAACAAATATAAGATGGGACCCAGAAAAAAAGCCTATAAACTATGAACTTATTCCGCTTCAGAATTTGGGTATTGCAGTCAAAATGGTTGAAAATAAGCCAACACCTAGCCAATATTAAGCTGCTCAACTGCAGCTCTGATGGATTTACATTTCATAAAGCTTTGACAGATCTCCAGTTGAGACTGAAGATTTCCGTTGCATGTAGATGATTCAAAAACTTGTGAGCAGTTCAAGCTTGGATCATGAGTCGGTCTAAAAACTTAAAACCATTACTGTTCGAATTAATCATTGTTCTTGTATACATGTCAAAAGTGTCAAGTGAATAAAGTAACACTTTATTTCATGTGTCATACTAATGACGTCATGACATGAGTCCACTTGAGCTGGATTTTAGAAGAAGACCGATGGATAACAGTTTTCAAAGATTTCTTTGTAATTCTTTTTACAGCACATTTTTTACAAGCTATTTAAGACACTCTGGTGGATTTAAATTAAAACCTTATCATGAGCCCACGTGAACTGTTCTTGAGTCTTTTTGGGCTTTGGTGTTCGGAATGAACTCACTTCAGTACAAAACTCATGCCAGGTTGGTGCAGTGATGAAAAAAATCTGGAACTCAAACTGATAGCGAAGCTTTTCACGTTAAATTTCTGAAAATAGGAGGGGCTATATTAAAGACTGAGACTACGTTCGACATTCACTGTTAATTCTTCTGTATTTTGTTAAGTATTATTTTATAGTTTTATCAAGCTGCAATTAATATTTGGGCAAGTCAGAATGGGTAGGACCACTAACTAAGCAAAGTCATTTGTAGCGTCACTTTCAGGACAAGTGCGTTCAGTTCCATGAGTGATTTCAGCTAATAGCTTCAAATTTTATTCTTGCTTCTTTCTTAAACGCACATTCTTGTTTGTAGTATGTATTTGGGTTCTTATGGAACTTTCCTTTTGATTTTACTTACCCTTTTTTAAATTTTTTTTTTTGGATCTTGAAGGGTACTTTGAGAGATCTAACAAAATCAGGGAGACCTGTTCCCTTTGAGCAAAATGAGCCTGTAAGTATCTTGATCTTGGTTTAGTTTGCAAATCTTCACATGCTTTCTATGTCTATTTGAGACTGGGAAATGCTACACCTTATGAATAATAAAATTGCTTTGAAAGCAGATGTAAGCCACGCCTGGATACGTACTCCTTCCTGACATCACACACCCCAAGTCCATTGTATATAGATCTTGGGTCACTGTCACATGGTTTGTTTAATGAGTGTTTTTTTTTTAAATTAGAAATTGGAAGGAAGCACTTTAAGGTTAGATAGTTCTTGAAGTTTTCTTTAACCTAGCAATCATCGATCTCGGTTATGGATAATATTTGTTCTTGGCCTACTTTCTTTAGATTGTTCTGTTCTCAGGTGAGAATCTTGGGGTTATAGGGATCTTTAGGACTCAAATCTACATAGTTTCTCATAACAAGGAATTTGTGACTAGAATGCTATTTGTAATTATGTTCTTGTTGCTTCAGGGAACCCCAGCTGATATTAAGCCTTCAACATTGAGAACTGACAATTCCTATGCTGACCTAGATGAGCAGGTGAAAATTCTTAGGATTTGTTTGGTGCATATTAATGAAGCAAATTAATCCCAAGTTGTGTGTTTTCTGAAATTTTTTTTGTGTGCCATTTTTCTGTCCTCTCTCCTATTTGAACGTGGTAGTTTTGATTCTGTTAATTATTGATGGGTGGTTCAAGAACTGCCTTGGAAGTTTCTTTTTCAACTGCAACGAGTGGAACTGGAAAGTTTTACGTAAATCCCTACTTTTTTACGCCCCCCAACTTGTCTTCAGATAAAGATGCCTTTTCATTAAAGAGATTATTTGAGGCAGATTACATTCCGTAATTGCATACTGGTTGTTCTTGTCAAGTGTGGTTCCACATAATAAAATTCTCTTCCAAGTAAATGCAGTTCAAAGCCATGATTGCAAATTACTAATGCTCTAATGGGCCTTCTTACTGGACTCGTCTTGGATGCTCAGGGGAAATTGAATGATGCAAAACCTCTACCTATGGAGCTTGAAAATCCTTCTACGAGGTCAGGTGAGCAGGTAGGACGTCCTTTTGGGGCCGAAACACGCAATGCTTGAGTTAAATATGATTGATGTATGGTCCCTCATGGGTAGTATGTGCAAATTTTCTGTGCATTTTCAGTATTAGTGATTAGTGTACTGGACTGCACAATTTAGAGCTGTTGAAGGTAAAATATCAACCAGACTATTGACTAATTGCTTTACACACAAACTATTCACTTAGGATTCATTAATATTAATTTTCTTAGTTTTTTAGCTTGTATGCTCTAATTGTTGTCAGTATATTCTCTTGTACTGTCAACTTTCTTTTTCTTTAATAAAGAGGACTTACATATAAAAAAAAAAAAAGGATACATTAATATTAATGGTCGTCATGATCATTCAACTTAGTCGACACGCATATTATCTAGTATTTCACCATATCTTGGCATGATCTTTAGCTTGAGATGCTGATGCTTAATATCCTTTGGTTTTGTTGTCATGTCACTGCTTTAGTATATTAGAGATCCCATTTAATTTAGAAGTTGCCAATTTGAGGTTGACAGTTTATGCATCTGTAGTTGGTTTAAGTAAAAAATTATCTAATTCAGGATTTCCTGGAACCTGCTGAAGCTGTCGGTGATCCTCTGTCGATCCAACTAGAGAATCCATCTGGTGACCTTGGGGAGCAGGTATCGGTATATGTATATTCTTGGCCTCTGTGGTTCATGCTATTCCTCCAGTTGCCATGATCTTGTAGATTGCTTTTCCCCTGTGGACAATTTTTTCTTCTTGTTTGTGCACATACATTGACAATTTGTACAAATCTTGATAAAATCATAACGGCGTGCATAGCATCCAAGTTGCTCAATGATGGAACTCGCACACTTCTGTTACCTGCTACTTTCGGAGACTTCTGCCACTGCATCAGGCTATAACTCCTCATTGTTATACAGAATCTAATTTCACATGCTAATAATAATTGACAAAAATTACCACACATAGTTGAGACGTGTATTTTAGACTAACTTCTTGGTGCCAATGCACGCTGAAATGTTTAGTAGATCCTTTCTAGTCTCTTAGATCGATGTTTAGTTGTAGGATTATCATATTTTTTTTTCAAAACTTTAGATTGAACTTAAGAACCAGTCTAAATCTGACCCTGCTTTATTATCTGGCACAAGGCCCAGACCCCAATTTTTAGTGTCAAATCAGCATGTGTTCTACAATTTGATGTGTCGTATCAGTTATCAGTTCATATACCAATGCAGAAACAAAAGTATAACTTGTAAAGACATGAAAGCATAAATCAGCCAAGCCATGTTCCTTGCTTTCATGGTTTTCTTAGTGTCTATGGAAAACTTATTTGGGGTTTGCTAACACTGTTCTGGTTCTTGCAGGAAACAATTGATGAACTTGCAAATGCTTCAGAGACAGAATTTGAGATTCCTGAGAACTTTGATGAGCAGGTATTGGCTTCTACCCCCCTTGCAGAAATGTTTTAGAGCTTTTCTTATTTCTTCAAGTTCATGCACAGCTACTTGCAGGTTGACATTGACATTTCGAGCATGGAAACTGACTGGCCAAGGCGTTGAAGATGCTGTGCCCGTAAAATGACCTCTCGTAAGGGCACATCGTCTGTTCTTAACAGGGATGCAGGTGCACTGCTGGTTTGCACTAACATTAGATATCTAGAGATGGTTCATGTGCATACGGACAAAATATGCTTGTGGATGCTACTTTTACAACACATTTTTTTTCTTGTCTACGTCTGTGGCTATATATTTGACTAGAGTTATATGTGAATAAGTCTCCATTGTTCCTTCCCTTTTGCCTCTTCCATTTAATTGGAAAATATACACTTGATACAACCGTTGATGGTTCTTTTGGTCTGAGATAACTTTAGTTGAGAGGAAAAGGAAATTTACTTCTGGACTTGGGCCTGCCTTTGAGTTTAGCTTCCCTCTGATAAATAATTGCCTGTCTATGTAGTTGGATGAGATTACTATACATTGAAGAGAAAAATGAATGATTTCCTATCCCTTGTTTTAGTCTGACACACAACTGGACTATATGCTGTTGCACTCAGTTGCAGCAGTGTTTCTGCATCGTGTTAGCAATACTCAAATCTTTCCTTTCCTTATGACCCCCGGCTCAGCATTTGGCATTAAGAGCGTCTGATTATTGTCTTACGGGTCATAATTTGGAGGGTGATCTGATCTGCCTAGTTTTTGAGTAAAGTGCTTAAAGTTCGATGCTTGTAACTCATATTACCATGACGGAGCATGTAACTGTGTTACTGAAAACTCGCTTATAGAAAGAACTTTATTGAATGGTAACTCGAAGTTAACTTTGACTATAGAGAAGGAAAAAAAAAAAAAAAAAAAGAGCAACTCAGGGTGGTTAACTTGTTTGACAAGGTAAGTCAAAAGGTCCACAAACTCTTCCCGAAAGAACAGAAAATAGAAATCATCAACGGCGCTGTAGAAGCCAATCCAGTCCAAAAGAAAAAAACTTAAAGCAACATCTTTAAAAAGAATAGAAAAAATCGGAGGTGCAAGGCATAAATAAGTACGTCATACGGTCATAGAATGAGTACAGGAACAGCAGACACCACAACGCGAGCAGACACTAGATTTTATGATCTAATGCTCCACCTTCCGGGGCGAAAGGAAAAACAGGGGAGTGTCATGTCAGTAGTAAGTCGACTCTCTTTGTGAATTGGAAAGCAGCTCAACGTAAGTCGTAACAATGTTAGATTTATGATCTTCCTAATCTATTTGCTTACGCGACTTGTTACTTCTCCTATTTTGAAAGCATGCAAATACTCGAAAGGTAAATTGATTAATTCCGTTATTTATAACTTTTAGTCTCGATTTCTTTATGAAAAAGACCGGCTTTATTTTACACCTACTAAACAAGAACCTTGGGTCGGTGAAATGACTTCGGCTCGTGTGCAGCGGAGCTGAGTCCTCAAAAAAAAAAAAAAAAAAAAGAGAGAGAAGAAGACGAGCGCAATGACAAATTGTTCATCTCATTGGGGGGCAGAAAAGAGACGCAATGTAGATCCTTTAGTTGAGAACTGGCAGTCTGGCCCCAGACATCATGGATAATAGAACCAGGGAATTTTAACAGCATCCACATTCATTGCGTAAAGTCCTGCCCTTCGAAAATACCATTAGCCATCTGTTTAAAGACTTGCGAAGAAATCAGCATCGTTTTGCTAACCAGGGGGAGAATACAAGGAATAAAAAATATCAAATGGATTGATGGCCAAAAATCATCTATCGCTACAATATTCATGGCTGTACTTACAGTAACTTCCATTATATATCCACACCTTCCAAATCATCTAATCCAAGTTGGTAAAGCAAAATAAAAGGGCAACCAAATTCCACCCTTACATATAAACGAAGACAAAACAAAAAGCTGACCGGAACCAATGAAGTATCGTCCTACCCGCCAAATAGTACTAAGCACACGGTACCTAAAACATGATTACACAATTGGCCGAAAAACATCACCACTCAACAGATCTCAGACCACAGACCACAAAGCTTGCTAAGAGAATATATATAGAAGGCTGCTGCTTCTGACAAAAGGAGAGGATTATGTGCTCCCTGTTATTCTTTTCTAGGACCCTCGGAAAAAAAATGCATTTATCACCTATATTATATCAGAGGAACAAAATATATAGGAGAAAGCAATACCAATATCTGGCTTGCATAAATCTAGTTAGAAGATAATGCTGACTCCCGATGAGCCAGCCCGGGCAAGTCGTATTCCAACCATCCCAAAGTTGGACAGGGCAATCAAATGAATTTCAAGCCTTGATTGTGTTGAAAGACTTGGACCAATATGCACAGTCAAATGCCTTACAGATCCACCGTCGGGTAGAGACCTGGCATGTTCATGCGTCCACTTCCATTAGAATCTGCATTAGCATAATTTGGCGGTTGAAGCTCCCCTGAGTGAGATGATTTTCGTGACTTTGGATTTTTAGGAGAAGCTGAATATGAATCAATGGAACTGCTAGTAGAGTACATCGATGATGTTGGCAGTCCTTGGATCTTTGGCAACCCTGTTGGATCAGCACCCAAACTGTAACCCTTCTCAACCGTCTCTGCTTCCAAGGGCAACTCATCCAGCGTCTAAAAGAAAAAGAATGGGCCTAATCAATTTTCCCAATCTCCCATCAAATTGAGTGATCTTATTGAACTTCAAGACTAAAATAGGGAATTTTATAACGTACCTACATCTAGGAAAGCTAAGCTAGAAAAATAGCATTCAGAACACTAGGACTAGTTAATCGTCCCCAATCAGATGATGATACACCATGCAAATAATACACACATTGCTTTCACGAGAAAGTCCCTTCCCCAACCCACTAGGCGTATGTTTCAAAACTGAAGGCAGTTTAAAAGGTAAACTCAAGACCATATACAACCACTCAAACCTCAGTGCCAGTTACCAATCAGGAACAAATTACCCGGAAAGCCTGTTGAAGAACTCGGAGTGTTTCTCGAGTGCGCTTTCTCTTCATTGCTACCTCATCTGGCTCCTGCAACATCTCTTCAAACAGGTTCTCTCTGGTTTTGATCAATAAGATACATGGACAACCAGCCATCAGCACAGACAGAAACAAGTTTACAATTCAAAAGTCAAAACAACTATATATATCTCATTACACTCTTCTGCTTTACCTGTACAGTTTTTTGATGAAAACATTGTGTAGCTCACGTTTCGTATGATTTACCTGGATAGAAAGCAAACAAATGAGAAACTATCAGAATCAAAATAATGCCTAATGAAGGAATATTGCACCACGCGAATACTTAGAGAGTACAACATCATGCAGAATTTTTGGGGACAGTTGAAATGGTACCTTTGTTACGGATGCTTTCATAAGATATTTAAGTTCAGAATGAATGAAATAATATGAAAGCAGAGAAAGATGATTGAAGGTTTATTTTTCATGTGCCTGTAATCATGAAAGCATTTCATATCGACGCATAATGTAAGGTCACTGCAAACACAATAACCCATCCCAACATATGAACATTGGGCAAAAAGGAAGAGTTCGCACTCTACCATTGGCAAACCTCAAGAGAGGAATTGAACAGTGTCCACAGCTTATTTACGTCCAGCAAATAGTTTGCTTACAACAAAAGGCATGTTCTACATACACGAAACTGGATTCTTTTCATGATATGACAGGGAAAGAGGATGAAAAATACCAGGAAGTGCATAATTGCTTTAGGTACAGAGTCCTCAATGTTCTTCCGAACTATGTCATAGTATGATCTCAACAGCAATTTTATGGCTACAATCACAATACCCTCGTCCTCTGATTGATTCTCTGTGGGCCTCAAGACAGTTGGGGGCTTCAAGAATATCAAAAGATAGTTATTAGCGCACATTAACAAAAGGAAGAATATTGGAAAAATCTGCAACAGAAACCAAACAACTAAAGTGTACCTCTCTCAACTGTATCACCGAGAAGGCTTGCTCCATGCTGTGAACAGGTTCACTGAATGGCTTATTTGCGAAGCTTTCTTTAGTGGAAGGACGGTTATCACTTGCACCAAAAATGGCTGAGATTCCCCAATTTGAACCACTTGTACTTCCTGGTCAATTAAGAATCCTTCCAAGTTAGTTTCAGAACATTTTGGATCAAAGTACTATGGGTTTTCGCCAGATTTTTAGTCAGGAACAGCTTTTACAACCAAGGGAAATAGACTAGAAGCATTGCGTATTATGTGCTTTGATGCAATTTGCACGAGTGCAGGACAGAAATGAGTGGCATACAAATTCCATTATGGGAGGGATAAAACAACTGTATATAACCATATCATGTCATACCAGAGGATGTGACTTTTTCGACATCAGCCACAGGCCTAACACCCTGCAGGTCACCCAAAAAAAATCACAACATGGGAGTAATTAATTCAACTAAATAGACATTAGAATTCATAAAATCTTAGCTTGCTGCTTCTTAAGTCTTAAGGTGCAATGGCAGCTCTCTCTCTCTCTCTCTCTCTCTCTCTCTCTCTCTTTTAGTGTGGAGAGTTTGTTGTTTGGGTGGGAGGTGGTAATATTTGCTATAAACGACAAAAAAAAAAAAAATCTCCATACCGAATCAGACACAACTCCATTTGCTTGCCTGGCAAGAATGCCTCGGGATTTCATGCTTCTTTCTGATGTAGGAACCTTATCGGCCTCTACACCATCCTTTTAAACCATAGGGGGAGAACAAACCCCAACAAATGAAAAAGGAAACAAAACAACCAGGAGAAGTGAGTGATCTTCCAGATTTCAATACATACACGACTCAAAGCATGGTAGACATTTACCTTTTGCCTGGAAAGAGGGAGAGACGCCTTAGGAAGCTGATGCTTTGCAGTCTCTACAGCTTTGCTCCCACCAATAAAATTTTGGTGGGAAGTGTTTATGTAGTCCATCTGCCAATTGAGTTATTACAAAATCATTACTGTTCTTAAAAATCACAATACATTGATGTAATAGCTATTTCTATGTCAACAAGTCCATAGCAGAACGATCTGTAATGAAAGATAAAAGGGGAGGCAGGGTAAAAGACACAAAACACAAGGCAATACAAAGGGACTTTGAATTTTAACCGCTAACCTCATCAACACTATATACTCCTCTTCCACCCAAGATCAGGATTAGTTTGTTACTGTCGACTGACTAGCAAAATCCAACTCCAGAGTAGAATATTAATTTTTGTTATCATGGTTTATAAGGGGACAAAATTTTGATTAGAAGGCCGCATAATAAAAAGGAAACTATATCACTACCACTTAAATAATTTATCCTTGACGAGCTCAGTGCAAAATCATGTAAAATATCTTGATTTCAACATACCTCCACAAATCAGAAAAATAATATCAGCGACTGTAGCAAAAGGGACTTTGAATTTTGACTGCTAACCTCATCAACATTATACACTCCTCTTCCACCCAAGACCAGGATTAGTTTGTTACTGTCGACTGACACTAGCAAAATCCAACTCCAGACTAGTATATTAATTTTTGTTACCAAGGTTTATAAAGATACAAAATTTTGATTAGATGGCCTCATAACAAAAAGGAAACGATATCAGTACCACTTAAATAATTTATCCCTTATGAGCTCAGAGCAGAATCATGTAAAATATCTTGATTTCAACATACCTCCATTTCAATAATGTGCCCAATCATTGTTTCTGAGGGTTCAAGGCCTTCTCGCAAAAAGTTACCTATTACTTCGTCCATACGCTTTCTCAATACAGGAAATCTCTGCAGTTCATTTACTAGACAACGGTGGCTAATCTGAAGAGAAAACTATGTTATTTCACGATCAAAATTTACATGTGATGGGGTTGTAAGACCGCCAGAGATGGGACATAAAAAAATCTCCCACCTTTATCAACTCGTCATATATGAACCTTGCACACTGAAGGCTTGGATCCAATAAACGCGCTATTTGCCTTCGAACAAGAACCTCGAAAGGTGCCTAATAGACATCAATTAAATTACAATGGTGCTTTCTTCACTTTTTGAAGGAGTTTGTGCAGGTTCCAGAAAAACAACATAATTCTAGACCTAAAACAAAATGTCAATTATAGATAATAGAGAATAGACTATCTTTAAAAAGTTTAAGACCTACTTCTGGGGCAAATAATGCAGATCGGGTGCCAGTTGCATTCTGAATGGCAGTTCGAACGTCGTCATCAGTTAGGTCCTCACATGGATCCACTTCCTGCAAGATAGATTAAATCGCATCAGAGAGAATCAATATCAGGTAGAAAGTCAACAGTTCGCTCGAGCTACAAAATGAAATTCATCACATCACCCATGGTAGCTAGCTCACTCATGGAACATGAACGTACTCAACAAGATGGTCAGATGACCATTAAGACTGGACCTCAAGTCTAGTGCTTAACTCAAATACCAATTATTTAAAGAAAGGACGGTGTCTCTAGCAGGTGACTAACAATAACGCCACCCGCCACCACCACTAACAAGCATAAAGAAAATTCTAAATTTGGTGCAGAGCTTGGTTACGGGACATATGAGATGGAAATATCTAGAAACAAGATACCAAAAGTGATTGCACCATTCCTGGTGGGGGAAGAACAGCAACAGAAATGGTAATGACAAAGGTAATTCTATATTTGGGGGTAGAGTTGTAAACTGGTAATAGGATGTACGAGAGGGAGGTTTCTGGTAGCCAACATAATGAAGGTCATTTTTTCCAGCTATGGTATTCTACGGTAGTGTTTGTGTGATAAAATTTTAGGATATGGGAGTTAGTGAAAAAGTGAAGAGAGATTATTTGAATGAGTCTTTTTATACTTATTATAGTAGAAAGGGATGATTTGATGAGGAGAGAGATTATTTTGTTATTATTTTATTAGATAAAATTTTGGCGTGCCAAAAAACGCTACCTACATCTTGTTGGGAAGGAATTTTTGAGGTTTCAAATATAAGTAGTGAATCGGGAGAGATTTGAATACAAGTGAAAAGAGAGGTCCCAACAACAATTTTTCAAATTTGTAGGATTAGTCATAGATCAGCAACAATAATGAATACCCATAATCGCGAGACCTAGACTCTTGGGAGTAACTTTGTAAGATGGAAGATTTCAGGTTGATTGGTGTACAGATGTGTTGGGTGAGAGACAGAAATAAGATAAGTTAACAAAGGTGGTGTTTGTTTATGGAAATTTTGGGGTATTGGGGTTAGTGTAAAAGTGAAGATATTTTATGGAAGTTGGTGAAAAAGTGAAGAGAGAGAAGATTTTAATGAATATTATCATGAAAAATAATTATTTGAGGGAAAAAGAGATATTATTTTATAATTTTTTATTCTGGCCCGAAATTTTAGGGTGCCAAAATGTTAGGAAACAAACGCCCCCAAAGGTTAAATATATGCTTTGTAATGTATCTCTTATAGGTGAATATAAGTGTAATCCACTTTAAAGAGAAAATAAAACCAGGAGAACTTGTGTTCACTTGTGAAGATTTTCTTCAGATATATAGTTTAGATCCAATTCTTACACCTTCATTAGCTCCAAGTTTTCCCACAAGAAAAAAAATGACGACTGGAAGAAGCACCAAAAATACACCTCGAATCTAGTGCCCATATATATTGAAACACACACCTCTAAACTCTTGACAAAGATCGATTGAAATATATAGTGAATTCTTGCTCCACCAGAAAGCTCTGCTGTTGACATTTCCTCATTTTTCCCCTCCACCATCGAGGAAAATGCTGTTTACGAGAAGGAACAAATGATACCATCAACGATGGTTCTAAACAGTACTCAGTCAAGGACAATGTGTAAAGATCAAAATAACAAAAATTAGGCAGTACAATATTTACCTTCAGAGTATTTTGAAAGAATGTTGAGAAGAAGAGCTCCCTGACCAGCCTATTGGATTCAAGAGGGGTGTTAATTTATAGGCAATTGTCTAATCACACAGAAAACAGGATGCCAAAAGAGCAATGACTTAGATAATCCATATCAACATATTAGAGTAGCAGAAAAGAATCTACCAACTAGGTGAAGATTAAAAGAAAGATTATAGAACCAACCAATGACTTATGAAAAAAGCAAAATTGCACATATGAAGGAAACTGGATAACTGGAGGGGTAAAATGCGAGAAGCACTCCCTGACAGCTAACTGGAGGCACCAGCAAACGGAATGCAACAATTGATACAAATAGCTAGAAGGGGAAAAAAACCAAAAGACAGGAAACTTTGAAAAAAGTATAAACAAAATGTTGGCAGTGGCAAACAGAAGCTGCCAATCAAGTAAAAACTCGAGTGAATTTGTGACAATCTAGCAATGACAACAATCAATACAAAAACGGTTCAACTTACAAATCCCTTTCTAGTTCCGGACAACAACAGTGTAAATTGCAAAGTCACAGTCAGTGCTATATCAAAAGACAAAACCAATAATCTCATGACAATCAACGAAGACAACCAATTGAACAATGATATAAACCAAAGTTGTCTGAACTGCCGACGTAATTAAACATGCCTTGGACTCTGTGATTTCTCCATAGCTTGCATGCTCCTTGGCAACAGAAACCAGCGTAGAGCTTATGCGTGATTTCAGCCCAGGAAGCACTGCCTTGATATGCTGCACTAAAATCTGCAAAGGAATCAAATACAATACATCCAAAGTTAATTGATGAATATGGATCAAAATAATAATTAAGTATTCATGTGACAAAATTAGCTAAAATTTCCAGAACCACATTAATCTACAAGAACGTAAAATAATTGTCTCACTAGGTGAAGGGGTACAACAGGGGGGTGCTTGTGTGTGCACATACAGTAGATTTGCAGAAAATGAAGAACAATAATCATTTAGTTTGAAATAGGAAAATCACATTCCACGGGATTTTCAATGAGTTTTGTGGTGCCAAACTCTACCTGGTTCAACTTCTTTGCCAACTGAGGAACACCACAACGATCAGCTAGTCCATTATATACCTAGTTCAGAAGTAGAAATGAAATCTGCAATTTGCTAAAGGAATTTGCGCCAAGCAATAAATAGTACAAGGCATAGACATACTGGACGACTGCGGAAGAACTTCTCCTCAGCCACAAGAGCATCTTTGATACTCCGGTTAAGCATAATATCCTGTTTGAACCATTACGAATAACAGCAAAATCAAGACCTTAACCTACGAGTAAAGTATCTTGTATGCTACTTTGTTGATCTCAGTCTTGGCGCAAATAAAACAACCAAATTAACAATATTATCTAATTAACACAAATAGGACTATCTCTAAAGAGTGGCAAGATTACCTCTTGGCTACGATTTACAACCCCCACATAACCAAGTCGGAGGGGAATCACTTTTCCAAGCAATAAATTACGAGCATCGGTACCTCTATCCATAATATCCAACTACAATCATACACAAAAAATGCCAACCTCATCAGAAAAGGGCAACAGTTTGCTATTGTTGAAAAAACACATCCATAGGGCAGCAATGCAAGTCAAGATGTAACATACCTTTGTAATTACACCTATGGTTCTATGACCTGCCATTAGAAAATTGACGCTCACAAATCAAACCATACATTTTAGATAGCTAAAAACACCAACAGCATACCAAAGCAGAACTTTTTTTCCTCAATTCAGAACCTACCATCAGGATCAGCATTCCCTGCAATCTGAAGAGCATCTGAATTTGCTAAATCTGAATTTGCTGCTGTAACAGCCAGAATTAGACAACTTGGTGTTCTGATGTATGACATGATCATTGTTCTGATTCGTGCTTCAATATCAGAGGGCTGGTCACCGACAGGAACCTTTGTTATACCAGGTAGATCCACAAGCGTGATATCAAGAACATTTGGTGAAAAAATCTTCAGACGAATCTGCTTGTCTGAGACACCTTTGTTACCTCCTGCTTCCCTCTCTGTCTCAGCCTATAGGCAATTGAGAATTATTGAAAAGAAAAATAAAATACAAGAAAAGAAAGAAAAGCAGGATGTAGTTGGTCTTTAAAAATGACTAAATTTTCATTTACATCCAGTGGTCACACAATTTGAGTAGAGACAATATAGCTACTGGCAAGTGTAAAGAGATCTACATGTAAATCCCAGAAATCACAAACTAACTTTGCTAAACTACAGTGATGTGAGAGAGAGCGAGAGAGAGAGAGAGCTAACGTTCAGAGCCTCAACCCAACTAGGACAGTTAAACTCGAAGCATCAGTGAACTAAAATTTTTTTAAATAAGTCCCACTGATGCTTTTCTTCTTATCCAAACCTTGCTCTCGCAGGTAGTATGAATTGCATCAATTTTACAAAGAATCAAAGAAACAACACAATTTGACCATCAGTATACATACCTCAGGTTCCCTTCGAATACAATGGACTACACACACGAAGTACCTAAACTTCTAAACAAATGCAACAGGTCCAGATACACCTTAATTCAGCCATTCCATAGAAATAACAGCCTATTAGTTCAGTAAAACTTTTGCGTTCTCGTGTCTTACTCTGAGAGACTCTAAATAAAAGTTTACTATCTTCTCCTATAATGCCTTAGCAACAAAACACATCTTTTAACTACCTCTATAACAATCCAGCCTCTTTAATCAGTTCCTCAGCAACCAAACATACTTTAAACAAACAGAAAAATTGAAGTCGCCGATGTTTCCAACACTTCCTCAGCAACCACACAGAAACCAGACGACTAAAGATTGATAGAAAGGCCTCCCTTGAAACAAGGTCCAGACACAATAACGGAGAGCAAAACGTACATGAATCTCTCTCCGAATCTCTGAGAAATCGTAGAACCGTTTCCCCGGCAAGTGGAGGAACTCCCCGTACTCCTCCTCCGTCCCATCCGGCTTTCGCTTTGTCTGCAACAACTGAAGCACAAGCGGCCTCCGAGTACAGATTTCCGATCCCCTGGGAAGGAAGTCGCGGCCGACTAGGGCCTCGAGCACGCTGGACTTGCCGCTGCTCTGGCTGCCGACCACGGCAACCTGGGGGAGCTCGATGGTGGACTGACTCCCTAGCTGCGCAAATATGTCCTGCAGCTTGTTCACTATGGGGATCACCGAGTGGCCCAGCGACGCCGCCGATGAGGCAAACGAACCTGAAGGAGATGCTGATGGTGCGGAGACTCCCTCGTCCGCCATGGATTAATTGGACCGGACAATATAGGATTGGATCTGTAGTACTAGATTTCGAACCCTAGGGTTTTGGAATTTGGAGATAAAAGGTGAGAACAGAAACAGGGACGGAGAGAGAAATCGCGAATGTGAGTATGATTGGGTTTTCGAGTTTCTTGGCTTGGGGCTTGAACGAGCGATGGGTGCGGGGAGGTTAAACTACGCACCTACGTGCTGAGAAGGACGGTGATTTTCTCCTTTATTTTTAAAATTTTCAACTATATATATTTTGTTGGGAAAAGAGTCTAAAGACGGTGATTCTAGCTTTGTAACCCAGATTTACCAATTTCTAATTAATTCCCGAAAATATTTGTAATTAATAGAAGGCAGTTTTATGGCTACCGATTATTACTTGGGAAGGTGGCATACGGTTGTGTGGAAGATACATCATACAGTGCGACCCTACGGGAAGATACGTAGTAGTACTGCATGCTTGATGCTCTTGGAATGTTCTTGTAGATTCCTTCTCTAGAGTCATATTATTCAAAAACTAAAAGGTAAAAACTTCTTAATAGAAAATTCAAAATTTTAAAAAAATATAATACAAACACCATTCACCTTTAAATATAAACTTCAATAACCTTTTCACACAAATTCTAATATTTTTTTAAAACTATTTTATCAAATCATCTCTTTATATATTTTTTTATAAACTTTAATACAAATCAATTTAAAATCAAATATCTTAGAAAAATTTCATCTAATTCTGTAAGTATACCGATAAAACTTCAATCTATTTAAATATGTACAATATTATCAAATTTTTTACAAATTTTAAAATATTTTTTTTCAACCAAAGAATATCACTTAAGATACTACAAATTGTTTCAGTTTTCAAATTTCCTCTTTAGAGCATTCCTAACAGTTTCTCTATTTTAACATTTTGGTTAGAATAGATAACCAGTTTAACAAAAAGGTTGGCACTCTTTACTAGCTTATCTATTATAACAAATTTTAATAAAAAAGTTTAACATGTGAATAGTAGTTCTCTATTTTTAGAGAATCACTATTGACTTCACTATCTTAAAATATTAATATCTCTCTCTTTTTTCTTTTTTTTTTTTCTTTTTCCTTTTCTTTCTCCCAACTCTCACGCTGTCCTCTCTTTTTCTTTTTCTTTTTTCCCCTTTTCTTTTTCTTTCTTTCTCTCAGCCCATTAAAAATGAATATTCAAAAATATAAATATTAGAGAAAGAATAAATAAATCTTTGAAAAATAATATTTAAATAGAATAGTAAAAATAAATGGTTAAAATAGAGAAGCTGCTGGGGTGTTTTTAAAAAGTTGATAGTTAAAATAGAGAAGTATACTTTTTGGTTAAAGTAAAGAGCCAAATTTAAATAAACTACTGGAGATGCTCTAAGGAGCCCTTTGTTTCGCTGTTTCGATGTACAAGTTCTCCATCAAACAGAGGAAATTGCTCTCAAACTCTTATTATTCTCTATTTTTTTTTTCTAACTTCTAACTTTCTGCCCAAGCAAACGACCAGTTTTCAAAACTGGTATAAATAGACTCAACATGCAGACAAATTTTTTTATTTTTTTAGCCCATGTTTAGATGTGAAGAATTTTTTTTAAAAAAATTTTGGCAACTACTTTCTTACCACTCTAATACCCTTTTACAAATTTTAATAACTTTTTAACAAACTTCAATAATTTTTTACAAATTCCAACAACTTTTTTACAAATATCAAGAGAATCATTACCTTCAACAAAAATAATTTCACTAGATAATTTTGTTGCCCATTCAAACTCAGTCTGAGACTCACAAAAATTTAAAAACTAGAGAGATTCGGCATGGAGTAGAACTTTTTCGTAGTGTGTATGCTATATATATATATATATGTTTGATCACGTTACACACATCACTTTTGGACATGTACTCAATTGATGCCAATTAACCTCTCTTTTCTTTTAAGATTTAATTTGTATTGGAAAATAGAGAAAAAAAAAATAATTAGACATATAAAGTAACCATTTTTATGCAAATTGATGAGATCACCGAAGCTTCAATAGGAAACCTTGGCATAACATCAATGAGAAATACATCAAATCAATAGCTCACAAAAGGGCACCGGTGTAAGGCACTCCAGTCTGAGTCAACCAGGCATCTCCAAGTAGGAAAGTGGACACCGTGAAATTAGCAGCAACCGTGGCATTAATCACATGATAACCGGGCCATGTCACTCTATAAGAAGTATTCGATCCAGGTCCTGTGTTGTTATATTCGGCGTAATACAAGGTGTTTACTGGAGAAGATCCATCCCATATGTGCCAACCTGCTGGATCTATCAAACTACCCATGAAGTTCTGCATGTAGACGGTCAAAGAGTACACCTTCCATGGCCTTCCCAAGAACGTCGGAGTAGATAGTTTACTGGAGGCCAAGTCGGCGGCTGCTGTAATAGTGCAATTCTGAATGGAAGTACCCGTGTTTTGATTCGGGTCAGTTCGCCCTTGAGCAGTGATAGTATTGAATTGCCCACTCAACGCCAAACGGGGATATATGTTGCAGTTCTGGAAAACAGCCGCAGCATTTCCAAAAATGTAATCAACCGTACCGTATATATCGCACTCTCTATAGAATTGCCTGAGAACACGTGCATATAACGTGTCTTGGTACCCCTCAAAGCTGCAGAGATAGAATGTGGAGGTATCTGCATCATTTCGAACTGCAACTGCCTGTTGATTTATTGCCCCGGCAGTGTTTCTGAAAGTTATGCCCGCAGCCACAAAACCTCGTCCAATAACGGCTGCAGTATCGGAAAAAGAGCTTATTAATTAGATCCGACGAATCCCATTCCTATTCGCTACTACATTACGCTGAACGAAAAGCCACTTTAAATCAATTTGGTATGTTAAAATTTTTGTTCGAATGATCGAATCCTGAATTTCTTACCAAATGTTGCAGAATTGAAAGTTGTCCACCCAGCAACGACGCTCCGGTTGCCTGTGATGATCGTCTGATTGATACCATCTCCGATCATGAACAAGTAACTCTTGGTCTTATCAATGGTCACATACTCCTCATAAACACCTGCCGTGACGTAGATCAAGAAGTACCCAGCGGTAGATTTGGTGTTATTTGGAGCTGCTTGGATGGCAGCACTGATGGTGGTGAAGTTTCCGCTTCCATCTTGGCTCACGGTCACTATGTCGGTCACGGTTATTTGATCATCCACTGACTGGAGAAGCCTTCTCCTGGTCACAGAGTCGTAAATAGCACGTGTCCGATTAGACATTCTGAAGGGCAAGCGTCCATGTCGAAAAGTGACATGTTTCCGCGTAGGCTTCCATGTTCGAATCCTTGGCACCCAGCCCTTCCGAAAGAGGGCTAGAGAAACACTATACAGCATAGTGTCATTGGAGGTGGTGCCCGAGAGTTCATCTGCCACACTTGAACCTGAAACCGTTTCTCTCAGGCCATCTAAACAGGTTTGCTGGTTAGTAAGAATGGCACTAAGCCAGGTTTGGACGTCATCGGCTTCGACGTCAGGAAGAGTTGCATTGGTTTTATTGACACTTCCAATGGAGCTTGACAACAAATCTAAATTCAGCTCCATTAGAAACTGGCAATCTTCAAGAGCAAGAATGGTGGTAGGGGACAAGGAGGACGGGTTTTGAAGATACTTGTCCAGTAACTTCAGAAATTCAAGGGATCGGGATGAGGATCTTTGGATCAAAAAACGGCCGGAGTCGTGGACGTCTCTGGTGTATTTAGGGAGCACGGATTTACAAAAAAAAGGATACTGGGTAGACTTGCAAATGGTTTCTGGTGAGTCGGAAGAACTGGTTGAGTTGCTATCAGCATCTACAAAAGCGAGAGAGAAAAAAGAGAGAGAGAGAACGAAAAAGGGAGCCATCAAGAGGAAGAAAAGCTTGAAAGCCATTGCTTTGGGCTAGCTAGAGGTTTGAAGGTTATGTGGGTGGTAAAGCTGATATATATAGGGAGGGTGGGGAGGCGGATTTGTGAAAACTAAAAATAACTTCTCTGGGGGAGGTTCTACGGTAGTATTGGGGATGGTCCCGTCCCATTAATTTGCCAGATAGAGCGCAGTACTGATTGTAAGATGAACCTTCAAGACTTCTCAAAACGCGTATAGATTTGACCTTTTTCTGTGTTCCTGGGCAATTAAGAAAGGGGGATAACTTTTGATCATAAAAAACGTTTGATATTTTTCGTATACAGTAACTTGGACGACGCTTTCTTCTTCTTCTTTTTTTTAAATAGAACGTATATTATCTGATCTTACATTAATCCAAATTAGTTAGAATTCCATGCGGATATATATGTATATTGTATAATAGTCCAAGGAAAGTGCTAGATGCCGGAAAAAATTCAGTCCTAGCTAGCTAGAGACACATCAACATTTTCGGCCTAATGGGTATCAGACGGTACCATGTTATTATGCGCAAGAACTAACTCCAAATAAGGCCCAAATTGTCAGAAATATTCAAAGTAAAGTCAAAGCAAAAGCGCCTCATCTTCTTGTTTGACAAGCTAGCTGCTCTGAGATTATGCTAGCTAGCTAGTGGCAATCAAATCGATACTAACTAATTAATCACAGCTGGTAGTTGATATTGTGCAAATCAAATAGCATTTGTTCACGAAGATTAAACAGTTTTCCGGCTCTTAAAAATATCTTTTTGTCTATATGATCTACATTGCATTAATTCTTTTCAGATGTAACTGGATCACGTGGTTACAGGCTTCTTTTCTTCTTTGCTTTTTCTCTTTTTTTTCTGCTAAATATATACGTGGTTATAGGGTACGGTACATATCGTTGTAAGTAGTATTTTTTTTCTTGAAATTTTAAGATATGAAAATTTTTAACAAAATAAATGTATTTTAAAATTTTCAACTTTTATACATACATATTTTATCTTTTACAAATTTCAATAAATTTTAATATTTAAAAATTTTTAAAATTTTAAAAATATTATCTAAAATTTTAACAAAAAAAAACGCCGGTAATAAAAAAAGTCAAACGGAGAAATGAATAAAGAAGTACTCATGACTCTACGGTAGGTAGATTCCCGTAGACATCGTGGAATGTGGCTCCTGTTTTCAATGAATTTTAATTAAGCAAATTGCAATGACTTGATGAGACTTCAACAGTACCTAGGAATGCGTTTGCAAACTCATCAATTACCAAAAAGGCCATAAATTTCCCCTATTCCCAAATTTTGGTTTGTAAACACAATTAATTTAAAAAAACATCAAAAGAATAATAATAAAATAATATATTTTTTTCTTATCAAATTATTTATTTTTATTATAATAAATATAAAAAATTTATTTAAATCATCCATTTCTCTTTATTTTTTCGTCTAACTCCCACAAAATTATTCTTCTCTTTTTCCACTATTTTATCAATTTTCATAAAATTTTATTTTTTTCACTGCTTTCTTACAAAACCTAATAAAACTTTAATCTTTTCAATTTTCACAACATTCCATAAATATTTTACTTAAGGTTTGCAAACATGTCCAGTCTATTTGTTCACAATTTTAAACTAGCTTTTTCATTTTAGCCTCAGCTTTTTCTAACTTCAATTATTCGGCCAACATATGGTGTTTTAAAATTTTAAGTGTGATTAAAAAAAGTATAAAATAATTTCTCTATCTTTATTATTATTATAATATTCATTCAAATCTTTTATCTATTTATTTTTTCACCGATTGTCATTACCTATCTGGCTGTGGACCACTGTTGACTGTGAGAGGATGACCTGTAACATTTTCACTACGAGACTTACCAAGTGCCCCGGACTGCCGATCGATAAAGTAGTACTAGGCGTCGAACCATACAGAGACGCCTTATATGGTGGGAAGCTACCTAGCTCGTCCACCATGGATTAATAATTAAATGGTCTGGATCTGGAGTAAATAGGATTCATAATGTCATAGAAAAGTATTGAGCAATGGGGCTGCTACGTTTAAGGATCTTTCAGACGCTACGTACATCGTTACACTTATATCATTTCATGGTGCCAATTACGTTTTTCTAAAGGATAACATACAAGCAAAAAATGTCGGCTATAAAACGTTGAATCATGTCTACATAACGGTCAACGTTTTATAGCATCCTCTAGAAAAACAAGGCAAGAAAGTACTGCAAAAAGAAATGTTAAGACTTTCCCATTGAAGAGATTAATACTTGGTCTCGTTCCACTAATCACTTATTCAAAAAAAAAAAAAAATGATAGATTGCGAAGTAGTTTATTCTGATATTCTTTTTTCAATCTTTGATGAAACTACCAAGCGTTACATTGAAATTAAACCTTGGGATAACATATATATATATATATATGTTGATGAAACTACCAAGCGTTACATTGAAATTAAACCTTGGGATAACATATATGTATATATGTTGATGAAACTACCAACCATTGCATTGAAATTAAACCTTGGGATAACATATATATATATATATATACAGGTTGATGAATACTTCAACTAATATCAAATGGCAAACCATATCAAACGACTAATCATCACATAAGTCCACCAGTGTAAGGCACTCCCGTCGCCTGTCGGAGGCAACCAGGCATCCCCTATCAAGAAATTATAATTAGATACCGTGAAATTAGAGGCAACTGTAGCGTTAATCACATGATAACCAGGCCATGTCACCCTATAGGTAGTGTCCAATCCAGGTCCTCTGTTGTTATATTCGGCATAATACAAAGTGCTTAGAGCGAAATCTTCGTCCCCGATGTGCCAACCAGCTGCAGGATTTATCAAACTATCCATAAAGCTTTGCATGAACACAGTCAATGAGTACGCCTTCCATGGCCTTCCCATATAGGGTGTCTTGGTACCCTTCAAAGCTGCATAGATAAAATGTGGAATTATCTGCACTATTTCGATTTGCCACTGCTTGGTGCTTAATTGACCCGGCAGTGTTACGAATAGCTATGTCCATGCAGGCCGTCTCTAAGATAAATGAGTTTTAGGCGAAACCATAAAAGAGGCTTTTTATAATAAATTATTATATTAAAATATAAAATATCAATAATGAGATACAAAATTATTCATTATTGGTATTCTCTATTAGACATATTAGATATCTCAAAATTATCCTAAATTTAAACTACAACTATACAGTACTTAACTTAATCTCAATTTCTCAATTTTCTCTAGATAAAAAAGTGATAGTTACAAATATATAAAATAAAAGTATAAAACTAATTTAAAAGTTGAAAGTTAGAATAATAGCACCTGTGAGGAAGAAGAGGGCTAGGGCCGGCTTTGAGATTTTGAAATTGAATCAACACTTGAAAGTTAGCTAGAAAGAAGAAGGATATGGCTTCACAATAGAAAAATAAGGAAAAATAGTGAACATAAGAGTAAAAGTAGGATATAAATTGAAAAGGAAGCTATAAATAAGGATAGGCGTTCAGAGTAGAAAGATAAGGAACGAGGAGAATAATAAAAGTAGGGATAAAGTAAGAAAGGCTAAAAGTTAGAAGTCCGATAGTCTTTTTTTTTTTTCAATTATAAAATTAGAAATCCGATAGTCTTTTTTGAATTTTAAAGTTGGAAGTCATCTCCTTTGAAATTTTGAATTATGTTTTTCTTTGCATTAAATGAGGATTTCAAAAAGTTTAATGGTTATTTTGAGACTTATTTTTTCTTTTGTTAAGTTAAACTATTTAAATTAGGGGCCTTAGGTAACCACCTAGGCTGCCTATGCTTAGAGATGCCCCTGTGTCCATGGCTACAAAACCTCGTCCAAGCACAACTGCAGTATTGACAAAAAAACAACTCATCAAATCCTCTCCATGTTAGACAAGGAGATAGTTTGAATACTCAATATCGAGAGAGAGACAAGTTTGGTGCGTTAAAAGGTTCGTTAGATACAACAGGAATGAAACTCCTACCAAATGTTGCGGAGTCAAAGTTTGTCCACCCATCAACAACACTTCGGTTGCCTGTGATAATTGTCTGATTAATGCCATGTCCAACCATCATCACGTACCTCTTGGTCTTGTCAACGGTCACATACTCTTCGTAAACATCTGCCGTGATGTAGATCAAGAAGTACCCATCCATGGGGGCGGTGTTGTTTGGAGCTGCGTTAAGGGCAGCATTGATGGTGATGAAGTTTCCGCTTCCATCTTTGCACATAACAACTATGTCAGACACGGCAACCACATCATCCTCTGCTTGGAGAAGTTTTCTCCTGATCACAGATCACAGAGTCGTAAATACCGCGTGCCCGCCTAGACATTTTGAAAGGTA
>CM025855.1:22719562-22741484 GCA_003952965.2 Morella rubra
AGATAGTTGTCTACTAGCTTCAAAAATTTAAGGGATCGCGATAATGACTTCTGGATGGAGAACCGACTGAACTCATGGACGTCTATTGTTCCTTTAGGGATCACAGATTTGCAATAAGAAGGATTTGGGGTGGAGTTGCAAATAGTTTCTAGTGAGTCCAACAAGTTGCCAATTGCAGCTGCATAAGAGATACAGGTAAAGGAGGGAATATTAATGACGAAAAAATGAATTGTCAAGAAAAGGAAAAGCTTGGAAGCCATTGCTAATTTGTAGAGAGGTTTGAAGATTATGTGGGTGGTGAAGCTTATATATATATATATATATTGGGAGAGGAAGGGAGATTTATTGGCTAAAAATATAAGTATAGTTTGGTAGTGGGAGAGAAGTAGCGAACTTGCATGACTTTGTCAAAAACGTGTACATATAGAATTGAATTCGATTTTAATTACGTACCATTATTGCCACATTTGGAAAAAAAGGGGAAAAATTTACATATCATGTAGGATATATATGGTTTGGTTTCAAGACATATAAAGTATTATACGTACATGTAGCGGCCCTACCTTGGAATTCTAGAGAGAGAGAGGCTCTGCCTTCTCTCTAGACTTTTCCTCCCTTGGCCAACTGACCCACTCCTCCCACCTCCCTCTACGGCGGCGAGAGGAGCTCCTGCTCCTCCCGCCCCCTCAGGAGCTCCTCTCGCCCCCTCTTCTCTTCTGCTCTTGCCTTCTATGACCAAATTATTCAATAAACCCCCTATTCCGGCCATTTTTAGGGATTTTTTTTTTTGTGGATTTGGTGATTAGATCTACGCTTTTCTTGAAGTTTTGGAAGACCACAACCAACTAGGACGGCATCTACATTGACTGGAGACTCTTTTTTGCACTGGCCAGTCATTGCTGGGACAGTGCGTGTGATCACACGCCGCCACGCGCGCGCCCCTTTCTCTTCATTTTTCAATGGTCAGTGGTCCTCTCCGATATACACGCGCCAGATGGCTGGCATCTGGATGTCCAGGCGCTCCTTGTGGTCATCTTCGATGACCGGTCGGCGGCGAGCGTGGATCTCACGCGCCACCACTTTTTCGATCTGGCCGGTTTGTCACCTCCAGCTGCTGGTCCTGCCACCATATTCCACCTTTGGCTTTCCTTTTCCGATGGTCGTCTCAGCTTGCTGCTCTTCGTGGGCTTTTCACCCTTTATGGGTCTCTACCCATCCTTTTGGATTTAAGTTTGTAAGGCCGTTCGGCCCCTTTGCTCGTTGGCCTGTCGCCTCTTCGAAGGGTCTGACATGCCCTTTAGAGCATGTGCTTGAGGTTTTCAAACCTAATTGATCTTAACGAAAGCTTGCTATTTTGACTAAAAAAAAAAAAGTATTAAAAGTACGCTTCAGATCACACACTTCGAATTAGTTGGCTTTTGACGGGGACAGTTGTATGGTGTTTGTGTTGCACTCAACGTCAACGATCGAGAAATTAAGGTAAGTGCCAGCGGTATATATATATATTCAGTCCAAATTCCGGATACCTTTTATGTTTGCTCAGAAATATTAACTCAGATTGAAACAGCTTCTTTAATTTATATCTAGTGTCGATCATATTGATCTAATTCATCATGAATTTTTGGTATTTATCTGATTTTTTATATTCCGGAGATGTCTACGTACAATTTAATTAAGAGCTAGTTGACATGGTATTGCTAATTTGGCCTGAAAGAATAATATTATTTCTCCACCCAATATCTAGACATGCACTTCGACAGCATGTGCTTGGCATTATTGCGTGGCTGAGTCCACACATTAATTCCTTTGTTTCCCGTAGATTCTGGATTAAGCTTGTGATTTATTTAAGGGGTATATATGTTGACATAACGGTGATTATATATATTAGACGTTAGATACGTTATTGGCTCAACGAGAATCACCAACAAGAGATGCATGCATGGCAGGAAAAGAGAAAATAAACAAACCTCTGGGGATCATGCAATTAAGGATGTTTAATTAAGTACGTACTTTGACGGTAATGCGTATTGTAATTAAAGCTAACGTGGTGTAGGTCGTTGGATTGACTATTGAGCACTTGGTAATTAAACTTGATTAAAGAGCATTAATCTCTCCTTTGGACTGATCATGCAAAAGCTGATAACGTGCCCAGTACTGCGTGAAAGTTGCTGATAATGATCAGTTTTGCTGGCTCGAGTAAGTCACCGGCATTAACATGGCCACTTGCAATTTGAACGAACTAGAGAAATTGCAAGTGGGTGCTAATATCCAAAAGAAAACGCTTCCACGGCTAAAACGAAAAGCGAGTCTATATATATTAGAGTCAATGTAAAGAAATATATTGAGTGAGTTAAATCTGGCAAACCCTTAATTGTCAAAGTCGTAACCCGACAGAAAGCGAGCAATTAATTTTTGATCGATTTCTTTAAACAGAGTGGAAATGCATGATAGCTTCCTTGCATTGTTTGGAACGTGGGGTCCTTTATTAATTATTCCAATTGGCTAGCTATGAACGAGCGACTCGGCGACTTCATCTTCTACCTCATGAGTCATGGCGTTCGTCCTAAATGATGTAATAATAGTCCCAAGTCTTATCATCAAAGAAAATGCTCGTTGAAGATTTTATTCTGAACTTTCGCACAATCATCGGTGTGCCTCAACGTGTACATTAATTAGTACTACTCCTACGCACGTACAATTAGTAATACATGAAGAGCTCACGAAAAGGCCAAGAGGCGCGTACGGTTTTCTAAAATATAGAACATGGATAACATTTAAAAGAGGGATAAGAATAAGGGGCCGGCCGGGTGCTTTTGCGCGCTCAAATGAGTTTTGAGTTTCTTGGAACGTCTATCTATACAATACTTTTGGGATTAGTTCCACGTTGGTTATAAAAAAGATTGGTGATTAGTTTATAAGTGTAAATAAAAGTATCAATTTTAGTACTAACTTTTAAAGTTGAAAATGCTTAAAACCATCTTAGATTTACCAACAAGTCTACGAGAGAAACGAGTTGTCGCCTATCCGATCCAAGGTTTGTATGAGGAAAAGATTGTTGAGATTAGTTCGATATCAGTTGTGGAACGGATTAGTGGTCAATTTATAAGTGTGAAAGAAAGTCTCGTCTCTAAAGTTAACTTTTAAAATTGAGAAAGTCTAAAATTACCCAACGTACACCCAAATAGAAAATATGAGTTGGGAGTGTATGGAATGCCAACGTCTTAGCCAGAAGAGTCAACTGAAGGAAACATATATTACACCAATTTTTTTTTTTTCCAGTCAAACGTGGGGATTGGACCCCGATTATTGAGCCAAAGAAACTCACCAATCAATTAAAAACAATGCGATGCCTACAACAGCATTAATTGGACCACGTGTCAAATGGGATGTATTTTCAAAGTTTCGTTTGATGTTTTTATAATCTAGGCAAATTTCATCTTATGATTATTTATTTTTGCTTGCCTGCAGCTAACATATAAAAGAGCAATTCTATTTAAGAGTTTGATATTTTATTGTTTTACTTTTTTCTCATGGGTGATGCTATTGACCAAACCTAGTTAAAAACTAACAACTCGGCATATTTAATGGTATCTCTTGTTTAATTTGGTCACAGCATCTTTGAACTTTATTTTTCTTTTACATCCAGCACGATCCTCCAATCCGAGGGTATATCTGCGGTCCTGCAGTTAAGTTAAGTAGGAGGAGCTACCTTGATTAATTGGTCAATCGATCGTTAGAAGGAACCTTGTAAGGTTAATGTATTTGAACGATACTTGGCATGTCAGCGGAAAAGTCCAACAAAAATGGTACCCAGTGCAATTTGTATATTTTTTTTTTCCCGTTGTAAGTCTTGATAAAATCCTCGACAGCATCCACTTTTGGAGAGTAAACTGCAAATAGTAGCCCAAAGAAATTGGCGAAAGCTTGCACAAGTTGTTAAGCATGTTATTTTATTTGACACAAAGGAAGAAAAATTACTGAGCTAACTCTGACACACCATGAATTTCTAACGTGGCCAGAAACAAGTAATTAGATGTAAATCAATTTTGATATTGAAATTATTCACAATGGCATTATTAAAGTCACAAGTTTTATTATTACATAGACTTGAATCAGAGTCGATTAATTATCTGAAAGAGACAAAATATTGTGAAGAAAAAGAGATAGAGGTTAAAAAGTAAAATACAACTTATGCTCAAAGAAATATTTAAAATAAAAAAAAAACATTACCCAGTTTGTTTAGGATAAGAAAACTGCACAGACTACAAAATTAATCGAGATATGCATGAACTGACCAAACACCAAGTTTTAAAAAAAAAAACACACACACACAAGACGTGTGGAGCACAAGAATGGCGATGCATCTTTCTTGACACATTTTAATTTGTAGCCCACCTACGTTGTCTGGGCTTGAAATTGCGTGGTGATTGGATCCATCGAAAGCTCTAGGCCCAGTTGTTTCCCTCGGCTGGTTTGTCTATTCTGCTTCGGTGGACCAAGAAAGAATATCTTCTTTTTTGGTAGGTTTGCTCTATGGTATATCCATTATCCACTGCAATTAAAATTAAAAATTAAAAAACAAGGATGATGTCACATTTCCAATCCTAGCAAAGTACAAGAGAAAGATCGCCTAAAGACCCAATTATATGATGCCACGTCTCTGATCTCACATGAACCTGACCTGACTAGATCGCCCATAACTTCACATAAATCACACCTTCCCTGGGTTTTGGGGAGCCGCAGCTCGCAAACCTCTGTTGTTGCACGTCTCTATTTTCTGGAAATTTCTTCTCTGTCTCTACGCCGCCTCATCGTAAACCATGGCTCGCAGAAGCTCCGGAGGTCAGTATCTTCCTTGTCTCTCTTCAGATCTGTATGCTTGCAAGCTCTTAACATCGCTTTGTATCTATTTCTGTGATCGTTTCTAGGGTTTATTGTCCCTGTCCATTAATGTTCTGTCTTGTTTGGTAGCTGAGAAAATCAAGGAGAAAGGAAATTTTTTTGAACTTTTTAGGCTGTGGGTTGTGAAATGAAAAGAAGCTCAACCAGAGCAATGCTTTTATTCGGTTCCGACATTGACTTCCAGCTCTATTTTCTCAGTTACCTAGATGTCATGAAGTTTTGAGATTCTAAAGTTCTGGCTTTTAACAGTTTATCCAGAAATTAGAATTGTTTATTTATTTAGTTCTTTTGCCTGCAATCTTGACCTAGTTGGTATTGACCTTGTATTGAACTTGAAGCTTGTGCTTTTAGGGATTGGGTATATTTATTTGGTTTTTAATTATAGGCCTGGGGATTTGACAAGAAAATTTGGAACAACATTATGCTTGACGCTACTTAGTTGGTAGCATAATGTCGGTTCTCATTTTGTTGTGATTTTGAGGGCCATTTTGTACCCATGTTTGGAATTAGTGATATGTCATTATGAGAGTAGAGATCAAAACTTAATACTTGAAGAGTTATTGGCAGTTACTTTTTCTTAAGATATCTGGAAGCTTTTTGATATGCTTTTTGATATACTTTGGATACCTGAATTTGATTAAGCTCTGTGGAACATGCTTTCCATTAATGTCATTGGCAGCTTTTGCAGTACTTAGAGCTTGATTTGAATCTATTTGCATGGGTTTGGAGTTTTATGCCACTCTTCTTTATTGCTTTCATGGTTTAGTGATTCTGTTTGCATATGCTGCAGGAAGGTCTGCTCCCCGTGCAGCCCCTCGTCATGCACCAGTGCGAAACCCTCCTCAGCCCGGTAAGTATAATTATTTCTTTAAGTTATTCATTCATGAATTATGAGGCTTTTCTGCAATTGGAAGACCCGTCCACCTTGATTCTGTTGCTTTTAGTTTGTTCAGTTTCTTCTTGGTCTGATTGTGTGTGATTATGACATTGGTGTTGATGCAGTTAACCATGCCCCTCCTCCAGCTCCTGCTCAGGCTGGCAGTGGTGGATCCATGCTAGGAGGCATTGGTTCAACCATCGCTCAGGGTATGTGAAGGGGATTATTTGTTACTTGGGATGTGAATTATTTCACTGTAGATCTTGTTGCTTTGTTATTAACATGTAGTAGTCTAAAATTTTTATCTCTTTTTACAGGATTGGCTTTTGGCACTGGAAGTGCAGTTGCCCACAGGGCTGTGGATGCCGTGGTGGGTCCCCGCACTATTCAACATGAAACTGTTGCCTCTGAGGGTGCTGCTGCTCCAGCTCCCACCACAAACAGTCTTGGTGGCTCCGATGCATGTGGCATTCACTCCAAGGCATTCCAAGATGTATGGAATTCTTCTCAATTTTTATTTATTACAAGTGTTATCTGGCAGTTTCTTTAGAGATATTATATATATATATATATATATATATATATTTTTATTAGTAGTTTCTTTAGAGATATATGAAAGATGTGACTATGAACTTTCACAAATGTTTGCAAAAATGCCCAAAATTTGGGGATTCCACCTTCCACAGGGGCCCTTGGTGGATGGGTTGGCTGGACAGGATTTAAAATTGCCTATAGATGTGATCATCACTGAAGTTTCAATATTTTCTCTTTTGACACTCGCATTGTGCAGAATTTTCTCACTTATTCTATTACCTTCTCTGCCTTCTGGTGAACCTAGCATTTCTAGAATAAGTGTTTAAAGCTTCCAGCTCTGTTATGTTAATGTGTTAGGATTCCTAATAATTTGTTTGATGTGGAAGATAGCAATCTATTTTCGCTGTAATATCTTGAGAATCCCAGAGTTTGGTAGGCATTTTCTGAGATTCATCTCAGTTTTGCTTTCACAATTTCGTATTTTTTGTACCTCACAATCTTTTCAGATAATTATTTTGTTATTTAGGGGGATTTGTTTTATAACTGTTGGAAGCGAATACGCATTAAGTAATGGCTGTTTGGCGTTTTTGTTTTGTTGCAGTGCTTGAACAACTATGGGAATGACATCAGCAAGTGCCAGTTCTACATGGATATGCTGGCCGAGTGCAGGAAGAATTCTGGTTCTATGTTGAATGCCTAAGCAGTTTCCTCTTCTCTGCCATGCAATGGGAACTTTGCACCAGTTACCCCAATTTTATGTTTGTGACAATGGTGATACGGTACTCCATTTATGGTTGGAGATTTGAATTAATAATCTATACCGGACTGACATTGATGGTGGTTCTTTAAACATTCACCCATTTATATTCTGCCTTAATAGCCATGTCAATATGTGTCTGCTCGTGAAATTATTATTTCTGTGGATACAATGGTGAAACGGGCAGAATTAATCATTAAAATAACTGATCTTTGTTGGAAGCTATTTAAGGTTTTGAGTATTTCATCTCCTAAAGTACTGTGGAATTTTGTTCCGTTTGTCTGTGGGTAATGGTCCTGTTGGTCCTTAAGAACGACATTCAAATGCTGGGTGGACGGGCCTTGTGGGCCTTCTGACAGTGAGGTACAAATAATGGGTGGACAGACTGCGAGGTCTGGCTCCCATCACTTTTCACGCTTTTCCGCCTTTTTGGGGTGCCATTTTTTACAGTTCCTCTCATGACCCACAGCTACAAGCCATATGAACGATTTTTCTTGCTCGACGCTTCATGGAAATTATGAAACCTCAACTTCCTACAAGTTGCTCGGTCGTTCTGTAGATTCTCTTCGCGTGACCCGCCAATCCCTTCCCTATTGGATAACGTCATTAGACATCTTTCCAGATCAAAACTTGCGGTCAAACTAATTTGCTTCAACATGTCATTAAGAATTTGACCCAAAAAAGCTATGAGCACCAATTCTTGGTCCATGGCCCCCCCTGTCTTGGACGTATTTCGCTTGGTACCGTAACACTTTTGAAGTTTGACCGCTTTTAACTTTCAGTTGCGACCGAAGAAGAAGGAAAATAATCGAGTTTGGCAGGCAGCCCTCGTGTTAAACGGGTGTTTAAGTTCTATGTTCCGTGAGCGTGGGAGTTACTTTATGAACAGCAATACAACACCTTTTCTTTCAAAAAAAGGTAAATACTCTATTTAATTTTCTATGGGAACTACAAATTAATTTGACCATTATTTTTTTTCCTTGGCAAAAAGACTGTTTGGAGTGATCTATCATCGAGTCAAGTCAAAACATTCATCAATTAAGTTCGGAATTTCACATGATATGAAGACCATTAGAGTAGAATGGACTTACCAAGGTTCGAACTTTCGTCGAATTTCACCTCTAAGTCCTAACTGAAGTCCAGAATCACTAAGCCACCATCCAAGGTGGTGTTTGACGGCCATTTATTGTTTGTGAAGAGCATTGCTTTGGCTATGTCTATTGTTTCTTTCCATCACAATAGATGGCTTTACCTACCTAGTGGAGTAGAAAAGTATGATAGAGAAAGGAAACCCAACTCTTCTAATGGAATTCAATATTATCTTTCTTAAGTATGCCGTTTGAACTCCATTACTGTATTGTGGCAGAAAATTCAAGGTCAAGGTTAATTGGTACAGTATCGAAGCCTGTCAAGGCCATGAGAGGTCAAATAACAGATGGCCCTTTTGTCGGCCAGGCTGCTAGAGGTCGATGTCAATGTCAATGTTTCCCGCGGGAGTGGATTATATTAGAGAACTAGACACAAAATATGGCTGTGCTCTTTCCTTGACACAAAATGTAAATACCAACATAAACCAATGGATTTTCTCATTTGCTGTTCATAAATTTAAGTAAAGATAATTTTACAACTTGAATTGATGCTTCAAACGTAAGAGTTCAAGACAGTAAACACGTGACAACTTGGATTGTCAACACCTTTGTAATGTCTTTGATATGGTTGAAGAGTTTGATAAATTCCTTTCGCGACAGGAATTTACACTTCCATCATCATATCTTAAATTGCAAATTTTAAAACACCTAAACTTGTCTCCTTATGCAGCTTTAGCTTGTATGCTACACTTCGCTAGCTCTTAATTCCTTCTACTTCCCGGAGACAGTTTATATTTACATCTTCCTTTTTATTGTCGATCGGTATTGGTGATCTTGATCATCATAACCTAGCCTTGAGAAAGTTAATGCACAATTTCTTCAATGCGTCTCTGTCTGGCTTCCGTGCCCCAAGCTTAGCTTTCACCTCCTCAGCTAAGGACTCCTGCATGTATTATTCAAAAAAGAGTGAAAATGTTCTTTTTACAGATAATCTGGACCATTTGGTTTCTCAGCCATAAGAATGAGAATTGTTTAGATGGAGGACATACATCAATCATACGACGCAGGATAAGCCGGTCGACAAGGTGCTGAAGAATGTCTTCGGTGTACTCGGGATGACCTTGGATGCCGAGGATATGATCTCCATACCTAAACATCTCAATCTTAGTCTTATCAGACCAAGCAAGCACCTCAGCTTTGGGAGGAAGTTCCCGGACCTAATAAGTTAACATTAAGTTGCATACCGTCAATTCTTTAAAATTGTCACTCAACAATACCAAGATCTTTAATAATATAAATATACCTCATCTTGATGGATTTCAATCACCGAGAGAGTTGCCGGAGTTTTCAGAGAAGAAAAGAGCTCCGAGGCTGGTGATAAATGGATGGTTTTGACTCCAATGTCCCAGCCTGACACGTTCCGGCCTGTCTTCCCTCCCAGTGCACGACTCAGTATCTGATCAAAACCACAAATAAATTTCACGAAAGGCATTACATGTCTTCGTTTCTTATGGAAGCTTATAGTAAGAAACAAACATCGCGATTTCCAATTTGCCCAAGTAGAAGTGCGCTCAACAGTGGTGGTGACGAAGCAGACCATTTTCTCAGATAAAAGCTCTCTCTCTATGGGTTGCGGGATGAGAAAGTAAGCTGAGTGTTTGCATATAGTGTCGGGCATCCTTTTCGTATTCCCCCCATTAACGGGGGGACAAAATACGACGTCTTGGGTCGGGAAATGCAAAACACGACGTCCATCACATTCTCAATTCAAGAAACTTATAGGATGAGCGCGGCTGCCCCATAGAAGTAGGTGCATTACACGCAGATCAGACAACTTTCAATCAAAGGGCACCACATTTTAGCGAGGGACAGTTTGTGACGTGTCTGCCGACAATTCCATTGTGACACCCATGAATGAACCCGTTATGTCCTTGTAGGCATAGTTGTCACTTGTCAGTATAGATAACCTATTTAAACGTTTTCCACTTTTATGAAGGCCCCTGTTTTTTCGGCCAAGACGTAAGGGCCTAAGCAAATTATTTGATCGATTTGAAACCGCAAGTCAATCATCTTACCTAATAGATATAAAGCTATACAGTGCACAACGCACCGGCATGTGCCTAGCTTATGTGGAAGTTGATCTAATTATATAAACCAGCAAACCCACCTACAGCAAACAATAATGCAATTTAATTACTCTAATCTTTAAAAAACACAAAAACAAAACAAAAAACAAAACTAGGGGTTGAAGCATGGCTGAGATTGATGGGTTTCGAAATTTATAATCGAGGACGCTGTTTTTCGTGCGGCAATTACTTGTACGAACCAAATTCTAACCTAGCGGCTAGGAGAAGCCTAGAAGCATTTATAAATTCTAATTAATGTTTGACTTTGTGGGTCGTAATAAGATATACTCTGTAAGCATTATTAGAATTGGCATGAGTGTTCCCACTGGTGCCACTTTAAGCCGAAGTAGTTACCCAAATCGTCCCATGCGCAACAACCGGCTCAAAACACTACATGGTTCCCACTTCCAAGCTCCGAAGTTTACGGCAGTCCAAGCACAAACTAGTGAGGCTGCTGCCTGTAGAGCCATTTGGCTGATAAATTCGGTGTGGTGGACCACACTGCAACCAACTCGTGATTTGTCTGCTCTATCTCTCTGTCTCTGTCTCTCTCTCGTAACTGCCGCAATTGCCTTTTTCAGTCAAGTTACAACTGTCATCTTCACGCGCATCGATCGCGCGTATAAACCACGAAACAAACAAATATGAGGACGGCCTACCGCCACTACTAACACGCCCCTTCCGTTCTTGGAAATGATTTTCACTTTGCAACTAACTGTTAATCTTTTTTTTCTTTTTCGTTTTTTCTAAGCAGGAAGGAAAGAAGAAGAATGCGTACCCCAAAAAGACTGGGCAAAAGGAAACGAGAATACTAAAAAACGACTTCCCGTTTTCTTCCCTTACATTCTTCCTTTTTTTTTTTCCACGAATTAAAAATGGAAAGCGACTGATTAGTTCAACTATCGTCTAAATATTGAAACGATTCAGCAAGAAAAAAAAAATTCTAAATATTGAAACGTATTTTAACTTCCATCTTAGAAACGTGTGTTTAGCCCACATACCTTAATGACAAACCTATGGAGATTTTGCAACCACGCAAATGTGCAGCCTTTTCCCTCTTTTTTTTTTTTTGGAAAAGAAAAAAACGTGTCTCAAAATTGTAGTCAGTTTCACATGCGTCCTTTGTCCTATTTTGAGTGTTTCTGGGAACTCCAGACGAGTAGTGCTTCTGTTGCGAGGACGATAATGCCGTAAAGTCAAACAGTCAAGTTTGAGTAATTAATTCATATTTCCAGCTACACAAACAGATCTTACTGTCGTACTTCCCTCTCCTAAAACCCAGAGAGAAAAAAAAATTTGCTTTTTTACTGTGGGTATCGTCACTTTCACGTAACTTTAAGAAAACACACAAAAACCGCGTAAGATTTTTCTTCCACCTTCTGAGAAAGGAATCCTCTAAAAAGAGATGGAGCCTCTTTCAGAAGGACAGAGCTGCAGGCTGCAGGCTGCAGCTTTGGGCTTTCCTAATTAATTCCCTACGTGGTTTGTGCTGAATGGACTGTAAGTGTAATGTGGCATCCACCGGTTTACAGAGCAGTAGACTCAATCACGTTGACACCCAAGTCGATTACCAAAAGCATTTCTCTTTGCTGCTCTAATTCTTCACCGGAATCACCGTATTTTCCCGGAACGATATTTAACAGATTAACGGCTATGACCCTATACCTAACGGACAACTAACTCAAGGTAATATGAAGCAACACAAGCAACCGATTAAGAGTACTGCGAGAAAAGGATAAGGAAAAGATTACCTGGTGTCCGAAGCAAATGCCCAGGATTTTTTTCTTCATGGAGTCCAATTTCTTTATCAGGGTCAGAAGCTTACAGATCCAAACGTCGTTCCCATGCGCATCATTACAGCTACCGGTGATCACAAACCCATCGTAGAGTCCGATCTCCTCGTCGTCAGGAAACTCGCCGCTGACCACGCGGTACACGTCCCAAGTCTCGCCTTCCTCGGCCAGCATTCTCACGTACACCCCAAAGTAGCCTCCGTATATCTTCTTGACGTACTCGGAGTCCTCTGCGCAGTGAAGAATCGCAAATCTCTTCGCACCCATCTCCCCTGTTTCACCCTCTCGGCAATGGGTTTTTTTCACAGTGAAAAAGAAAGACTGTCTCCTCCTTTCTCTTTCTACAAATGCCTGCTTCTCCCTCTTAATCCCAACTTATATATAGAATCAAGACGACGCCGATGAACTTGTCAATCTCAAGCCTTGAGGTTGTCCCTCTCTTTGTCTTTTGTTCTCTGGTTTTTGATGGAGTGGACGACACACATAGCAGCTGTTTATAAACTGGTGGGTTTTAAAACCCGTCATGTTTGGCCCCCTAATTACAATTTTGTGTCCCCAGCCCTGAATTGCCCCTTTCTACGAAATTTCCAGCACCCCCCCCCCCCGAGTTGTGAACCGCGCGAAACGTCGTCAATTTGATTTACTGAGTGTGCCTTTTGTTTATCGAAATTTCAAAGAATATTTCTAAAATTTTAAAAAATTTTTGAATTTTAAAATTTATTGAAGTTGGTAAAATGTGTAAAGTATATATATATATATAAAGTGTGAAATTTATTGAGATTTATAAAATATATTTGGTGTAGTAAAAATTTTAAGTCTCCAAAAAATTAGACAAACAAACACCTCCTAAAGCTGACCACAGTCATAGATGAATCTACCCGGATTTACAGCCGGATTCGGACCCAGACCTCTTTTTCAAGTTCCATTCAAGTGGGCCTTTTTGTCAAACGAACTACTTCTTAATTATTAATTTAATATTTTATTTTAGGAAACAGCTTTTCTCAGTTCACACAGACGCTGAGTACGGAAATAGAAACTCGCTCGACATTTAATAATTATTTAGAATTTTTTTTCCTAGGCATTAATAATTTAGAATTTACTTTCTCCATTCAATTGATGCCAAATTTTGATTACAAGACAAAAAAACGATTTGAATTTCTTTACAGGACTTTGTTGCCTATTGAGTTAATTACCACAGATACACTCATGCCCATCAAGGGCCATTTCCTAGAAAGAATTATCAGTTAATAGTAAAATAATTATTATAAATTAATAATAACAATAAGATCTCTCACATTATTCTCGACTAATAGGAACAGAATTGCAAAACAAATATGATTTTAGGTCCCTGTGTTTAAGTTTGTTCTAAAGGGGCAGTAGAACAAATATTTTGAAAATGTTCAGATGATTTTCGCAGGATTTTGTTGGGTGTGCATTGCATTAACGAGAAAAGTTATTTATTATCCAGTAAGAAAAAAAAGAAAAAGGCGTTAGGGAGCAGAGCACCAAGAAAGAGCAAGATCGTGTTGGGTTTTGATTTGTTTCTTATTTTATTTTCAGGACCGACTAGAACCAACTTTCCACACAACCCAAAAGTTGGTTCCCGAATATAACGGGAGAATATACATACATACCTATTATATATTATATATGCACAAAATATTTTACTTAGCATATTTGATTTATATTTTTTTATAATTAGGAAAACCTGTGCCAGCCATCTTGGGTATCAGGCTCAGACTGACAAACTAAAGAAATACTAGACTATTACAACCCATTCTTCAATGTCATTGGTATATAATTTTTATAGAAAATCGAATATGAGATCCTACGCCTAATTCATATATCCTCAGGTACGGTTGCGTCTTAACCTGATACTACTTTTTCTACGTAAACAGTATTTTCCTACCCATGATGCAAATCACATGTCTTTTTTCGTTTATTCTTTTTTTGGGAAGAATATAATGTACGTATAAATATCTAATTAATTGAGAATGAATGATTAATCTTCAGCTTCGAAGTATAAATTACGCCAAACATGGCATGAAGAAAGCAGGGCTTTCCTTCTTCAGGTCTCCAACTTTTTCTATGGCGGGGATGTATTGCATAACCCTTATTAAATGTCTAATTAATTGCACAACCCCGTGGGAAACGTTTGCTGTAGTGTGTGGGAATGGAGGTATCTTATCTACTGGCTTAATGGCAGCTAGCTGTCTGAATGGAAAATTGCCAGAAGATTTCTTGAAAGCTTAGTGAATCAAGCGGAGACAGGATTAAATTCGGATGAGCTAATCTACAGTACATAATTAATGGAGGAGGGTAATTTTATTAATTTAATTTCCCTAGTGGTTATGTCAGGCATTGTAGATCTTATACTAAGGGAAAATACGCGGGGGAATATCAAAATATTTAGTGTTGGGCCATGCATTCTCTGTGTTCAACTGTAGTGCAACTATTCGAGGATCAACTTTTTTTTAAAAAACTATTAGTATTGTACATTTCCTAAACTGCGATTAGGCAAAATATTCTTTGATCTTTCTCTCTTGGGTAACCTTTTGCCATGGATTACGACGCGTGATACTCCTAACGGATCACTTTTTTAATGCTAAAAAATTACGTATTTTTCTCGCAAACTATAAAATCCAATAGAACCTCTCTAGACATCGACGCATGACATTCCAACCACTTTAGAACACCCAATTATCAGCCCTGGGTTTGGTTGGTGGCGTCTCATTGTGATTAGCCCATTCGATCCCCCAGTTAGCAACTCGAGCTTTGATAAGTTTTAATCAGTGTGTACCTACTCTACTTTGGTTTGAACGAAGAGACGAACATTTGGTGTCGGAATCGAAAGAGACTGTCTCGAGGAATCACTAGAAGAGAGAGTAGGCAGTTTCTCTTGTGTTTACTTGATATTAATGGGTTTTTAGAATCTAATAAAATGTTGACAAAAACTGAAATAAAGCAGGTCCTTCAATTATGTTTAGAGTTTCTCTGCAATACGCTAATTTATGAACGATTATATATATATATATATATAAAAAATACTAAAATATGGTAAAATCAATAAATGAAGTAGTAAATAGCAGTACTCGCGCGTCACCTGAATGAAATTAATTTAGTTCTTCCGAAGTTCACGCAAATTATATTAATTTAAATAACGATTATGGACAGACGGACAAAACAACCTCTGAAAAAATAATAAAAAAAAAGAACAGAGAGGGAATAAAAAGACCGGACAGACAAAACTAACGCGATTTGAGCCAAAGATTTCTCCCACTTTTTAGGTCGCTGCAAATCTGTACCCTCTCGAGACCGCAGTTGAACTGGTAACAGTGCCAAGTACGTGGAAGTTTTTCACGTGATTTTCTGTCACCTAGCTACACTCCACGTGCACCGCTTAGCAAATGGATACCATACACGTATTCCGCCAGAATCTCGGTGCCACTGCAAATTTGTTCTCTCTCCACATTTATTATTTTTTAATCAACTTGATTTTTTCTTGTTCAATTTGTTGGGGGTTAAAATTCGACAGTGACTCATGGCTTTTTCTGTTTCAACTGTCAACTCCTGTAGATGTTTGAGTTTTATTTGACTACTCTGATATTATAATCCAAGATTGGTCCATGAATCATTGGCCAATGCCATAAAAAAGGAAAGAAAACAAAAGTGTTGATGAATTCCTGGCTACAAAAAGAAAGAAAGAAAAAAAGGATTATACAAATATTTTCTTGAACTTCAACGCAAGAATATTATGCTGACCAACGCAAAAAAAGAAGGTTCTTGTTTGTGTGTAAGGTGCAAATTTTATTGTTAAGAAAAAACCGATCGATGTGTCGGAAGACCAACGCAAACCAAAGGTGCACCCAAGTGTGGGTATGGGAGAACAAAACACACTACACCGTTTATAGAGGGAGAAGGAAAGAAAGAAAAGAAAGCAAGGTGATAGAAATATTTGAGGGCACGCACACGCATAGATAGACTTCGTTCTCGTAGCTTTTATTCAGGAAAATGGGGGTGAAGCGGCCCTACGCAAGTTACCTGACTAATGGAATCCCGTGGCCGGCCGGGCGCTAATTAGCTAAAACTGGAATATGTTTTAGTCCAATAGAGACGGGTGTGAACCGAGTGTTCAACTTTGCTATGGGTGCGAATACACAAGGACGTACTTGCCATTTCAAAGTTCAAACCAGGGCAGGTTTGCTGCAGTGGGACGGCATCTTTTGTTTGTTTCTTTGTTCAAGCAACTGGATGGCATATTGCGTTCTGCTAGTGGAAGCAAAGTGGTAGAGCACAAGAAAGTACACGTACAGGCCACAAATGCTTAAAGGCATAACGAAGATTACCTGAACGCATACGAAGACAATATTTCAGTTGTTGGGCGTAATGGGAAACGATCGAAAGAAACCGCAATTAGAGTTCTCTCGGACAAAATGATGACTATATTTAGTTTAGATTTCAAAATAATTTTTTATATTTGTATTTTTTAGAAGTAGTGTAAATTTTTTAAAATTTGGTGAAAAGTTTGTTAAAAATTATTAAAATTTTAAAAAGTTATTAAATTAGTAAAAAAATATTAAAATTAATAAAAAAAATAATTGTGAAAATTTTTTGAAAAAATTTTGACATCAACCCAAACGTAGCCCCGATTATTTTCACAAACCCGTTGTTTAATGGATGTTGTCGTCGTTTCGTGTCGCAGTTTGTGATTCTAGGCCGCGTTGAGGAGCCGCCCAAAGGTGCCCTCTAAGAGCCTTTTGCAGCTTTTCGTACGTTTTGAAAAACCGTAAGCCAATCAAATTGGAAAACTAAATATAAAATTAATGAATGTCAAACCCATTCGATTCAGAGAATCCCATTTTGAAGACATCAAAGCATATATTAATATCTTAAACAATGCGTATGAAGATTACCCGGTCAAAATCCACGTTAAGAGGACGTTGGATTTGGTTTGTATTTTAAGATATATATAAATTTTAAAATTTATAAATTGAATATATTTAAATATTAATATAAGTAAATAATTTATGCACTTATATTAATAAATTTTATCATCATTTAAAAATTTTAAAAATATTTTAAATTTTAAAAATCTGACTAAAACGAATATTCTTAAGTTCAAATATTTTCACTTCGCTAATTGCAATGATTGAAAACTTTAGGGGATTGAGAATATATAAATATTTAATTTACTTCATTTTTCCATTCAAACTTAGATCTGTTCTCTGCGGTGAAAATGATCGAAAAATGGAGGAAGATACAGATAAAACAGAAGGCCATTTCCACTTTGCGGATTGCAAATTGGGCCTCGGGAGTATGTGGCCCATATGGTGACAAGTGGATTTTAGCTTTTAGGCAATTCAAAAGTGGGTTTCCTTCGGCACTGCTTCACGTGTGCTGAGATGGGCTCATATTGCTTGTGGAAACAATGGGCCCAATATGAAAGAGTACGTACACAAGATCAAAGGTTCACGTTAGTTGCAATACTAATGGGGGAACAAAGTCACAGGCTTATTCCCGACGAAGGATACGCTTGATTGTAAGAATTTTGAGATGGTAAAAATTTTAAGGTACTGAAGTAGGTGAAAAAGTGGAAAGAGAGATGATTTGAATGAATTTTTTATATTTATTTGAAGTAAAAATTATGATTTGATAAAAAAAAAAATTTTGGAGACTTATTTTATTAAAGTAAAAATTTTGAAGGCCCGAAATTTTTGCTCTCAAATATCTCAGAAGCTAGCCCACTTAAGATTAATTTTCTCGACTCATTCGAGCTGTTCCATTACTTGATTCTTAGGTCACGGAATTGTACGACAAACTCAAGGACTAAGCTGTGGAGGGTCCATGCCGCCCCTCCCCACAACTTTTTGCAAATTCTTTTTATACATGGCCAAAATTTCAAATTTTTGTTAATTTTTTTTAATATAAGGGCAAAATTGGTGGTAATTTTGTAATGGCACCCCCTCTCCCAAAATATTTTGGAGAAATAAACACTAGAGAATGAAAAAAGCTTGAGAGATGGAATAACTAATTTATAAGTGGGTCCTTCAATTTTTTAAAGGAAAAAAATAATAAGATTTTATTGTTTTTACTTTTCTCTCTCCTTTTTTTTTTCTTTCTCTAAAATTTCTTTCTCCCTCTTTTTTTTTTTTCTTTTAAAATTCCTTTCTCCTTGCATCTTTTCTAGAGTGTCTTTCTCCCTCTCCTTTTCTAAAGTGTTTTTTTTACTTTTCTTTCTATCTTTCTTTTTCTAAAATTTTTTTTCTCTCTCTCACTTACCGACTCTTAATGGCCTCTCCATTTTTCAGATGTTCTCTCAATGGCCTTTTGCTCTCTCTCTCTCTCTCTCTCTCTCTCTCTCTCTTCTCTCTCTCTCTCTCTCTCTCTCTCTCTCTCTCTCTCTCTCTCTCTCTCTCTCTCTCTCTCTCTCTCCTGCTATTTGATCTCATATGTTGAAAATAATAAAATTCATACTCAACTATTGGAATACAACAAACTTTTTGCTTTGCACCAAAAAAAGCCTCTTCAAAGTTAAAATTCTAAATGTTATTCCATTTAATTATTATTGTCCTTTTTTTTTTTTGAAAACATACTCTTTTTCATTATTATTGTTTAATTAAAATACTATTGCTCTATTATTTGTGTGTGCCTATGTTACTTTAACTAGATTTTAACATTACTTTGTGCCTTTGTCAATAATTTATGAGCCATTTATTTTGAAGATTTTAAACTTTTGATTATATTGGCCGCACAAGGTTTTAGTACTAATATAATAATTGATGACTTTTACTCGAACGTTTAATTCAATTAACATAATTGATGAAAATTTGGCTTTTAATTAAGTTAAAGTTTATAATTTTTTTTTTCTTTTTTAAGTTTTAGAATATGTTATCACATTTTGACTATGCTTATTTTTATTATATTAAAAAATTGAAGGCTCTGAAATTAGTTAAGTTATAGTTAAGAATGACTTCGACATCCAATTAAAAAAAAAAATTTCAAGCAAATTATATTTAACCCATTTCAAAGAGAAATCCTGGCTTTGTCCTGGGCGCACTCATTGCTAATGGGGTCCTCTGGTGGCCATTTTGGCTCCTTAGACCCTGTTTGCTTACCCCATCTATTCTGTAGTACTGTGATTCTCAGTTGATCAATGATTAGCTATTTCCCAGAAAAAGAAAAAGAAAGAGAAAGAGAAAGTCACAGTAGATGGAGCTATCTTACGGGTAGAAACTTCCGTTAACAGCTGCCTGCGTTGGGAAGTTAGTTAGGAGCTACGACCATTCATTTTGCCTGCACGAACTGTGAGCTGGAAAAGAAAAACGACATTGAATGACCTTATAAAACAAAACGAGTCTAGAGAGACGAGGCAGATCCTAAATGTTGCTTTTCGTCCGCTAGGCACGTAAAATTAATTTGTATCGGTTGGAACAACTACGCAATTGAGTTGAGGAGGACATGCGCCCCCTGGCCTACCTCCTCTTTCCCGCTTGTTCGCTACCCTTTAGACGCCGCCTGTAGCTTCGCGAGTCCAGAAGCGCGGAGCCTGCCGCCTCTAGAGAATCATATATATCATTTAAATTTCTGAAATAAGAGCAGCTCTATTGAGATTTGAGTCAATATCTTCCCCATGTATTTACTTAGTAAATATAAGGAGTAAGAATAAGGAGTTAAATTAAAGATAAGAATATTTTGGACGTAATATATTAAAGTGTGAATATATATGATGTTTACTTGTCGACTCATAATCAATATACCATCCCGGTCCCAGCAATATACTTAATTATCTGATATTAAGAAGTGACGAGATCCTTTACAATTTCAATTTCTTATCTGAATTACACTGCGATTGCAGAGAATCCAAATCCTATTCGAAGACTGTTAGGTTGGCCAGAACGCTTTCATTTGCAGTAATTGGCATCGTAGAATGCAGATCTTAAGTTTGTGCTCACACTGTCTCTCGTTTCGTTTCCACTGTTAGTCTCATTGATCGTAAAATAGACTGCCGTCTGCACATAAAGCTACCAAATACAGAACTGTGAATTCGGTTTTGGAACCTCTTGACTACGAGATGAAGTCAATGTTCGCCTTCCCTTCCAATCACGAGGCCGGAATTACCAGCTCGTTGTCGGAATGGTCCCAATTTCTTCTATAAATTGGTACATTTTTTGAGAAACAAAATAATAGAACACTGTCTCTCGAGCTCTCCCTGGCTTGATTCAACGACAATCTATAATCATAGGAGGATCCAAATAGATTTTAGCTTTTAGGCATGAGTTCCTTCGTAAGCAGGTATCTTCTGAAGTGCTTTTTGTGTGCTAAGCTGGTTTTATATTGCCGGTTGGAGGAGCATTCATCTGATAAGTGAAACATGCCGCTGGTAAGGTTTTGAACAGCTATTAGAGTGGCTACCAAATGATGTTCTTAGGAAGGATAAATGGTCATATATATGATCTTTAATTTTCAGAAATATATATGAGGTAGCAACCGTCCATACAATTTGCATGAAAAAATACACTGAAAAAGATATCAATTTCCAAATCACAAGGGAAACAGAGTAAGAAGAATTACTCTAAATTCAAAAAAGGAGTAAAGAAAAAAATTATGTACGTACAAGATCAACTGTTCATGTGATATGTACTTGTGCGCACGCATTCCTAATGCATGTACAAAAGTCGAAGTAATTATCTCTGGTTCAAAACAGCGTTTATGTAAGATGAATGGGTTTTAATTAGTTCGTTAACAGATGCCAGCGTTTCGGAAGTTATGGAGCTGCGAGAATTCATGCCCATATTAAGCCTGAACGAACTGTACGTACTTGAGCTGAGCTGAGCTGAATTGAATGCCCTCTTTTCGTCGTTCCTAAACTGTCGTAATTTGTATGACCTTCTAAGCTCCACGAGAGTATCCTACGCAGCAGGAGCGTGATGCGCCTCTCGTGCCTCTCGTGAATTTGGTTTTCGAGTCTCTTAAGCACGTACGAGATGGAACACTTGTTCACCTACCCGTCAGACCACGAGGACGGAACCGTGTTTTTTTTTTTTTTTCCTTCAATGCGCGCGGAACCATGTGTGGTTGTTGGGACGCTCCTAATTTCTTCTATAAATGCGGATGATATTTCTCTCGAAAAAAATTTATAAAACCGTGTCGTTCTCCCTAGCTCTCTCCCTCTCTCTGTCTCATGTGGCTATCCTTGGGTTGATTAACAGTAAAATACGATCATGGTGGGACGGAAAGTTCTGAACGGGAAACATGTGGCTGTTTGGCTTTCCGTTCGCAGCCACACCCAATAACTTTGCTGAATCTGGTCCGAGCTAGCACACGCGCTTCTGCGAATTGCGTTTCATTCTCTTAGCACGGGGCAAAGTCACACTCGCTCTTCTCCGCTGCGAAAGCCGATGAGTCGTTCCCCCACAACGTGAAAAGTTATAATGTGGAGGATGGGCTGCCCGCGGGTCATGTGCTTTCAGGGCATCCAGTGGAGGCTGTAGACCTTTTCCTCAATGTCTCTACCGAGAACTTCAAAAGGGGCGTAGATGTAGCAGTGGCGGAGAATGGGAAGAGAATCACTTGTTTGCTCTCCGACGCATTCTTGACATCTGCCGGGGACGTGGCGGAGTATTTCCACGTTGCGTGGGTCCCGGTGTGGGTGTCTTTTCCATGCTCGCTCTCTGCTCATATTCATACTGACCTCATCCGGAAGCGTTGTGCCATTAATGGTACAAAGGTTGGTGCTGGAAGTAGAGACGGAAATGAAACACTGGAATTTGTTCCAGGGTTGTCTTCAATGCGTGTTTCGGACTTACCGGAGGAGGTGGTCTCCGGAAGGGATGATGAGTCACTTT
>CM025855.1:22742846-22831726 GCA_003952965.2 Morella rubra
CCCAGAGAATTTCTTGAAAAGACAAGCTCGCAAGGGAAAATAGTGCCATGGACAAATCAGACCCAAGTACTGGCACATACTTCAATAGGTGTCTTTGTGACACACTGTGGTTGCAACTCTGTGTACGAGAGTATTGCGTATGGGGTGCCAATGATCTGCAGGCCGTTCTTTGGTGACCAACGAATGACTGGACGGATGGTAGAGGAAGTATGGAGGATTGGTCTCCTGGCTGAGGGTGGAATACTGAATAAGAACGGGCTGCTGAATAGCTTGGAACTCATTCTGGAACATGAAAGAGGGGAGGAGATGAGGAAGAAGGCCCACGAGCTGAAAGATCTCGTACACAACGCTGCTGGCCCCAATGGCAGTGCTACACGAGATTTGAGAGATCTGGTGGACTTAATATCTACGAGCTAGTTTCTTGATCTCGGCTGAGAAGGTACTTAATTTTGGACAGAAGATAATAATAATAGTTAAAAAAAAAAAACTGTCATGGATTGAGCGTACCTCCAAGCTGAACAAGGAAAGGTCTTGGGTTGGGCGTGTTCTTTAGTGAAGCAACTAATTAATGAAGTTATCAACCAAAAAAAATAATAATTAATTAATGAAGTTTTAGTCAATAATCTATGATTTGTTTAGCATATCTTTGTTAACCTCATTACTTAATGTCTCCATAAGTACTCTGATAGACCGAGATCCCAACTGTTTAAGCGGAATAAAAGAAGAGATGTGATTGGCTGTTGAAAACTTGGTAACAGTGATTGTTGACTATTTAATATTTGTTAGCTAATATTTTGTAATAAGTTATTATGTCTTTTTATTTTAGGAAGTTGTAATAGTAAGTTTATGAAAACTTGTTAGTAGTTGTTTATTTAAATTCTGCTAGAAGCTTTAATAAAATTAAGCATATTTTTATCTAAACAACTTAAGTTTTGTTATCGCTCGAAGATAATTGAATTTGCTACAGCTCTGACAAGTGACCTATCATATTCCATGATCCTGCAAATATTCCCTCTTTAGTACCGCATCCTCTGCATCCCCGATTGGGGAATCTTGGACCCGCAGAGAGCGGAGAAAGACATAGAGTAATCCAGAAATGGAAAATCTCAAATAGCCACAATTTGTTTAGTGGATACGGACAGAGAGTGGTTGCACAATTTTTTTTTTTTTTTTTTTTTCGTCTGGAGTTGCGAAATTCTGTTATTAATTTCGAGTCAGTATATATAGTTATACAGGAGTAGTAGGTGAAAATAATCAGGACTAGGACTAGAGATGTAACTGCGACAGTGATCTTCAGACGACAAAACTGAAAGTGGCATACTTATCAAAATGACAAGTATATTCGATTTCACCGAATATTTCATAATTTTTATTTTTTTTATTTTTTTATTTTTTTTATTAAACTTCCATAAAATTTTAATTTTTCCCAAATTTCTAATATTTTTAAAAATGTAGATTACAAATATGAAGTTGATTTTTTGAGTTTCTTGTAACAAAATTCAATACAAAGATAACCGTTTGCTAATTGGAAATTTGGAAATTTCGGCCCCCATCATGAAACGTAGTTGGGAGCCCGCGGACAAAGACTTGTATACGTAAATATCGCGGATAACCCATTTTGTGCTTTATGGCGAACTGTCTATGGAAAGAGATTCCGCAGTTAATGAATCGATCATTTATCCCCCAATTATTCTCACTACCACATAGAATAAACTTGGAGAGGAAGAAACTGAAAGTGACTCCATAAAGTGCTCAAAAGTACTGAAGCGCTCACCCAAAGATAGATAGTTGCGGCCAAAAGGGTAGAAAATAAGTTAGGAACTTGGGGTAGATAGTTTGAGGGCTAAATCTGATCAAATTTGTAATTAGATTAATTAATGATGTTTTGAATGATAATTGGTCAGCTAGAAGTGATGTTTTCCCATAAATTAAACAGAGAACGATCTTTCCTAAAGAGGGTAGCTAGGAAGAACATTAATGGCAGTAGGATTTTGACTATCTCAGCAAGTAGTGACGGAGTTGCAGTTTCTTGGGGGAAAAACCGCATATAATTTACTGAGCTAATCTCCTCTTCTTTCTCCTGATGCAGTGAAAAGGAAGCTTCTGGTTGCGAAAGATTCCGCGCTGAAATTGAAATAGTTCATATGATCATTATTAAGATCATTTTTCCGTCCCCGAGGAGTCAATGAACACCCTTATTATCTTCAACAACTGGAATTCGACATCCCACTGATTCTAAGATCAGTCGGACAGTGGAAAGCTAGCCCAAAATACGAAGGAAGAGGAGATAAAGAACACAAGGTTGGAAGATTATAAACCAAAAACTTACGTAGGAAACCAGACCCGTAGGCCGTAAGCGCACGCAGGCTCAACCAAAAATTTATCGTTCACAAGTGGAACAAAAAGTTAGAAAATATACAGAAAAGCTACATTCCCCAATCTAAAACGTATATAGAATCAGCTTAGTCAGATATAAAGATATATAGCGGGCATATCTAGCAAGCATTATCCCTTGCAATCTGAAATAAGATTCCAAACCAAGTTGTCCACCCATCGCATTCCTCAGATAATCCTGCCTATCTAATGCCAAGAAGTCCAAGCTACAATCAACTCTGGAAGTTATCTACACCCTATGACAAAAGTTCCCAGCTGCTTTGCATCTGAATCCTGCACTGGTACAGCAAATCTGATGGTTCAGGGGGTGCTGTTGGGGAACCCCAAATGACCAGCTGCTTCACCAGAACCAATTATTGACTCAATGCTGCTGAGCGGACTATTGTTTAAGAGCCCCAAAAGTGCATCCAAGTCAAACATTTCTTCCGTGGAATAAGCATATCCATCGTCCCCACAATTGCTTGTAACGCTAGTAGTTTCTTGCTTGCTGTGGCATGGCTCATCCTTTGATCCTGGCTCCATCGAGTAACTCAGTCCATCATCCCAACTAGTGTTTATAACGCCAGTAAATTCTTGGTTGATGTTGTATGGCTCATCCTCTGCTCCTGGCTCCATTGAGTAACTCAGTCCATCATCCCAACAAGTGTTTGTAACGTCAGTAGATTCTTGGTTGATGTTGCATGGCTCATCCTCTGCTCCTGGCCCCATCGAGTAACTCTGTCCATCATCCCAATTACAGTTCATAAAGTCACTATTTTCCTGTTCGATGTTGCAGGAATCATCCTTTGCTTCTCTCTGCACTGTCTTATTTTGCATGGCAGGTTCAGTGACTCCAGCATAATTGCAGATCCTCGATTCAAACTCATCATTCTCATTTCTCAAGTTGGGGGAAAAAGGCTTCACGTTTATATCCTTTACCGAATCAGATCCTGTGGAAGTTTCGGCTGAACAAATGCCTGATGAAGTGGTGACAGAACAATAACCAGGAAAATTGAGTCTGGCACATGAACCGTACATTGCCCTTGCAGCTGCATCATAAGCCAATGCAGCTTCAACCGCATTTGCAAAAGTTCCAAGCCAAAGCCTTTTTCCCCTGTCTGGCTGCCGAATTTCTGCAACCCACTTGCCCCATGTCCGCTGCCTGACACCTCTGTAATTACATGTCGAGTTCTCAGGTCCTCCCTTTCCCTTCATACATCCCTTCTTCGACCCAATGGCTGGAACTTTACGAATCAGTTTAATCTCATCATTGCATGAGTCGAGACATGCATTCTTCTCGTTCCACTTGGCAAGGGTCTCAGCCACAGACAGAGATCCATCTCCCCCCCTCCGTGACTTCCTCTTCCTGGAAGAACTCAACGACAAAGAGGTCATGTTAGCACCTTGATCTCTAGCAAAGTTAATTGGCAGAATCTACACAAATGTACACAGAGGAAAGCAACAATCAAGCAAAAAAGTTATTATTCCTAATATGAGACCTTCGAAATAGGCACTGAGATTAGAAGCCAAATCCCATTTAAAAAAAAACTGGAAATTCAACAGCCAACGCTGTGACTTAACTAATGCAGAGTTAAAAATCACTTATTCCGATTTTCCAAAAGGATTCTCCCCCTCCCTCTCTTTCCTCTCCAGTGTAAAGCGCCACTGCTACTAGACAAGGCCAAGAAATTCCCCAATTCAACAAAATCCCTAAGCCCTAAAGACTCAAGGATTAAGAACAATATCCAAAGAACCCAAAGTTATCAGTCACACATCGGTTAGGAACATATGGGATGACTTCACATAAGACTGGGAGATTCGAGCCTGAAAACCGGTTTACCAGATTGAAGCTATCCCAGAGGTTTCCTAACCGATATACGACTGTTACATTATCACTCACACAGTCGCAAACCGTTTCCACCAAACCTTGCCGGGAAACCAACCCAGAAACATAAATCCATAATCCCCAATCCAAAGAAAAACCAAAAGAAAATTCAACAAACGAAATAAAGTTAGTGTTTCCAACCTTGTAGTAGTAGTCTCCGATGAAATGCCCAAAAGAGAAACCTCCCTGAGATTGTAATCTACCTTTCCCTTCCGATGATCGATACAAGACGCAGCGTAACTGACGAAGCTCGGGCTTTCCCTCTTTCCGGCAGGTGGTTTCTGATGCTCTCTCGCTGTGATTCTGCACGACGTCGTGGGATCGCAATACGGATTGTTGGTTGCCATAAGAGCAATGTTTCTAGGCGGGATTTTTCAGATATCGCGCGCGGTCGAGAAACCTTGGTCGGTAGGAGACCCCTAGGGATATTTATACCCTTCTCCAGCACAGATATTTCGGAGGTCCGTCTAATATTATGACGTGGAGCCTTTTTACTGGCCTTATTGCTTACGTCTCATGTCACTGGAAGTTACCCGAACCACTCGCTCGGCTCGAGCCTGGCTCCTAGTCCTGGCTGTAATTTCTTGGCTCCTAAGTATCTCCCCTATAAAATTCGGGCCTGTCCCTGCATCCACCTTGCTAATAAATTCGCTTATGCCATCCAACTCCTCCTGCGACCGAAGCGAGCGAAGTTGTACAGAAAGAAAGGGCTTTTTGGTCAATCAACCCTTTCTGTTTTGTGTTTGTGGAAGTCAAAAATAGTTAAATAGGTGTAAATTATAGGAGCAAAGCAGGGTGGACCTACGAGAGGAAGCCAGAGGCCCAGATGGATTAGATGAATTGGGAGGCCCAGATACATTAAGCTTCAGCCCAAAATTACTCATTTTTTGAATTTTCTCTTCAAATAATTATTATTAATTGGCCTCGTTAGCTCCGTCCATTACTTAACGGGACGGACTTGTAAGGAAATTATCTTTGTGTATTATTGTCATATTTCCATTTATTATTTATTTTTTTAAAAATTTGTAGTATTATGAAAATTGAGGTATATTGTAGTTTTATTGGATTTTGTGGAAAAAATAAAGAAATTTTTGAACTATGTTTTTGGGATGTTGACATTTTTTATAATTTTATGAAGATGGATAAAAAACGTGGATAAAGATGATTTAATTGAACTTTTTATATTTATTTTGTTAAAGAGAGACAATTTTGAAGTTTTATTATTATTATTATTAAATCTAAAAATAAAAAGAGAGAATTATTTTTATCATGAAATAGCTACAATTATGCACTTGAATTGAAAGTACTTCTACAAATACATGTATCTTTTAAATGTTCAGTGGACTGACATTTTAGACGGTTGATTAACCCAAAAATATTCCAAGTAAGCTTTCAAGTAGCGCATGCCGCTCAGTGACATAGTAGAGACCCCTTTTAGTGGAAGTTTTCGGTGATGAGTAATGTCGTTTAGTGGTTTTGATGGATACCCTCTTCCCACTCTCCCGACAGAGAAAAGAAGGCAGGACAGATGGGCGGATGATGTTCGCGTATGGGTGTCCGAATGTTGGTAGTCTACCTAGGGAGGTCTGGGATACTAATCTGTGATGTTTGTATGTTGCTAAGGTAAAAAAGAAAAGAAAAAAAAAGCACAAGATCAAGTGCCAAAACGACCTTGATATTGGTTTATTGGAGGGTTTACAAAAGTACAGAAGAAAACCCCATCACCCAAAACCTATTACACATCTTTTGCAGAAATCATTTCTGAGAAGTCGGCATTGCCAGGTTGACTCCAGTGCCACCTGGTAAATCCTTCCATTGTTGAGTGACTGTTTTGATCTGGGTGCAAAAATTAACCCCAGCCTTGCCTGTAAAATTAACATAAAATATAGAAGTAACCACTACAGTGAGAGGAAAAATCAGAGGCTTGCAAAAGGAGAAGGGTGGAGGATACTTTACCATAGAAATTTAGATCGCCTGCGAAAGATGCCTTGGAGCCAGTAAATGAGAAGAAGGGCAAAGGAACCGGAATAGGAACATTAATGCCAACCTGAGTCAAGGCCAGAAAAAGTAAAAAGTGGATATACGCATTCCCTCAAAGCAGATATGAGCTTGCAAAGGGCAAAAGTTTCGCTTGAAAATCTGGAAAACCAATATGGCTCACTATTTCCATCAGACCATGTAATCTGATGTGTTTCGGAAGCTAATGCGCCAAGTTCCTCTTGTTAATCTAGCCAACGTATCTAACACAAATTTAGTGAAAAGGGTGGCAGAAAAAGTGGTCCGTAGGGTAAATCAACACTTTGCCACGCAGTCATTGGTTTAAACTAATCTCTACTAGCCCTACTTAGGTTCTGAAAGCAAGAACCAGGACATCTGGAAAAAGTTTCTACCTGGCCAGCTTCAATTTCGGTCTGAAATTTCCTTGCAGCTACACCAGATGTAGTAAATATAGAAGCCCCATTGCCATATCTGTTGCAAAAGTATCAAGTCACATGTAATGCTTAAAAAAGAGAGGGAAGGAGAGAGAGGAGGAGGGGGGGGGGGGAGTAAAATATTAGAGAGAAGCAGATTCAAGAAAGTACTTGTTTTTGTTAACAATGTTTATGGCCTCCTCCAAGCTGTCAGCCTGATGATATGAAGAACAGGTAACAATGTGTTAATGTCTCCATACTAAGCAGTGGAATCCCTGATTACCAAAGAACAAGGAGTAATTAACAAACCTCCATGCAAAGAAGAACTGGGCCGAAAATTTCCTCCTGCAAATGTGAAGATAAAGACAATTATCTTTTCTCTGAAATCAGAGGTTCAACTCAGTGTTGTCCATTGGGAACAACATGGTTCATTTCAAGAATATATGTGAAGAATTGTAGAAAATGAAAGGGCAAAGAAAAACAAAGATACCTCGTAGCACTCCATGTTGGCTCTGACATCTGATAGGATGGTAGGACCAATAAAATTCCCATGCTCATATCCAGGGACCTATTTGTCAATTATCAACATGTTTATTACTAGACCAGTTTCTGAAAAATCTGAAACTAAGAATGGGTAACCTGCAACCCCATCAGTCATCAGTTTATCTTTTAAGAAATGTATATGACAAACCATCTACACTTTTCAGGCTTTTAGAAATCAATTTAAGAGAGTGCAAGTCGTAATAAATTAACCACACAAATCTAATGCCCTATCTCGCCCAATACAGTCCCAGCTTTTTACAACTTCCAGCGATTCTGTGAAATATATGTACTATGCTTCTTGAGAACATAACTCAGTTATTATCCACCGTCCAATACACAACATACAGATCACTATGATACTATTATAAGACCGATATAGTAGCTACAATGAAAGTCAGGAGAAGGTTAGCCATGTCAAAAAGTACCTCTATATTTCTTCCATCAAGGAGTAGCCTGGCACCGCTTTCAACACCGCTTTGAACTAATCTGTATATTCGTTCCTTTGCCTGTAGATAGCAAAACTGGTAAGTTAATACAGTCTAAAACCTCAGTAAAGGCTGATTCCAATTATGAAATGAAAAGTACCATTTAACTGCAACACATATAGCTAAAGAGCGGTTTCTACAAAAGATGCAAAACCAAAAAATGGAAAGTACGAATGTTTTCAACTTCACTTTCCACAGAAACTGTTCCTCTGGAGTGAATTTACCTGTTTGCTAATGACTGGACCAAGGTCTGCATCCGGCTCTGTTCCAGCATTTACTTTAAGAGCTTTGGCACGCTCTAGTAATTTATTCTCCCTGAGAAAAGTTAAAACAGGTCACTTATTTTTTATTTTTTTTACACTAAAAAATTATACCATAAGGTCCTGATCAAAGAGTCCAAAATTAGAATTGAAACATTGGAGATTGGAAGTTAACTAAAAATCTCGTAAAACAGCTCGACTTAGCAAAACCTAAATACCATTACCTTCAATATAGTAAACATGACATTGTCGTTCCAATACAGAGGTAGGAATATAACAGAGACTAATATAGAAGGGATAAACATGCAGACACAAAATGAGAAGGGATACAAAGCATATTACCATGACTTTAAGCCTCCAACAAAAACAACCGTACTGAGTGCCATGCACCTTTGTCCAGCAGCACCAAACCCAGCAGCGGCTATAGCATTTAAAGTGGCATCCACGTGTGCATCAGGCATGACAATTGCATGATTTTTGGCCCCCATATTGGACTGAAGAAGAGTTAATGAAGCAGCTAGTTCATTTCAAATTTAACTATTGCAAGGGTATAAAAGGAATCAAATTCCTCAAAAGCGAAGTTGTGAATTTATTACTGAAGTAGAAGTGACGCTTACCTGAACACGCTTCCCTTTAGCTGATGCTCTTCCATATATGTGCATCCCAGCCTGTGATATAAAAACATGAAAATCAGGCAAAAGCATGTAGAAGTATGTCTAAATCACCAATTCTTGGGGTCGACCAGCTTATACGGAGTCCCAATCAAGGCTGGGGAAAAAAGATGTGCGAATTATTTTTATTTTTTGTGTTTTTCATCAATAAAATACATATACACCCAGTGGATGTTCATCCCACAACTTTGCTTCCAACCCTATTCCGTAAAGGGTAAGGTGCCTTTTGAATTGGAGCTCATTGGCACAAATACAGGAGAACGCCAAAAGTTACATTTTTCATCACAAAGTTCCTATCATCTTTGTTTCCCTTTTATGTAGAAATAAAATGGGCAAAGAATATACTTTTTTTCCCCCTTCAGATTCTAACTAATATTTCCAATTTATAACATACAAAATTGAAGAACCTAGGTGGAAACTAAATTCAGTTTCAAAGTCGTGCTATGAACTGTACCGTACATTCAACAGAAGTTAATCGATTGAGTTCAGTTATTGAGGCTCCAACCATAACGTAGCTCATGAAATAGAGGACTGAAAACTTTGGTATATGCTCACAAAAGGCGGTTCTGATACCTTAACAAGAAACCAAATGACATATATGCATTTATTTCTAGTTATATGTAAATCACAAAATTCATAATAAAGTTATCGACATGTAACGTGAATGTAAAAGGTGCAGACTGACATAAAGAAGTCACATAACCGGATTCCAGATGGATGCTACATGATAACTTACTGTATTAGAACCAACAAATGAAACAGCTCTAATATCTTCATCATCACAGATAGCATTAACAATATCCTGCCACAAAAGTGAAGCATACTAAGAAAACCAATTCTACAGAGTCAAAAGTTAGTGCCATCAAAGAACCAAAACATTGCAAGTTTATGTCTTCAAAAACAGTCATCAAACGGGATTAGAAAAGATAAAAAAAAAAAAAAAAATGCTGCATAAGCGAGATGTCATAGACGCAAAAGATAGTGAACTTATTAGAAAAAAGTTTTATATCTCCATCATTAGAAGGGCGTCCCTGAGGGCAATAACTGGGGGAGATGTATAGTGATTGAACAGCTAGTGAACTAGTGTTGAAGTAAAGAGTATACATTGGTGCCGTGAACAATATTTAAGACACCATTTGGCAAACCAGCTTCCATTGCCAACTCTGCAAGCATTATAGAAGCCCCTAAAATAGAAAAGAAAAGGAAAAAATATCAATCAATTGCAAGTACAAACATGAAAAACCAATTGCCTTACCTCCCAATACACAACAAAATAAGAATTAGATCTGATCTATATGCACAGGAAACCCCAATTAACTTACCAAACTATAAACTGATTCATGTAATGAAGTAAATAAAATGCATGACTGAGACAGAGTCAGGGACGCTGTAAGATTTAGGAGTACCCTATAGAAAGACTGAGGGACAAAGGGCGGACTTGATCAACTCATTCTAGATGACTGGTGCCTTGGTAGCAGCAATAGACTCTGCACCTATTCATCTCTGTAACAAAAGGCGAGATTCACTTGCAAAACAACTCTAGATTGGTCTAAGAATTCTGCTAGGAGATCATTATTCCATCTACTTTGGAACTGGATTTCACTTAGCAAGAAATGGCCTGAGAAATTATAGACACTTTCCACCAACAGATGATAAATTCGTACTTTTCAGTTTCTTCATGATAACAGTATGCATACTGTTTGTTAGCCACAAGCGAAGATTACTGAAGAACAGTAATTTTACACCTCCAAAGCCAAAAATATATTTGCTTGACAACACCAATATGCACCATCTAAAGCATTATTTGTTCAGTAAAAATTGCCACAACTCTGGGTGTACAACAATCCTCAATCCTCAATCCTAGGTGCTTCACATACCTATGACCTATCCAGGCAGGATAATGTGCTATAAGCGCAAACAAACTAGACTAAATGCTTGAGGATTAATCAAAAGACAAAGAAAAAATTCGGATCCTTCTTCCATAATTAGATGAATGATGCTATCACGGAGATACTGCTCAAGGATTCCATACACCACACTACTGGAAGAAGATCAGAATTAACCTGGATCTTTTTCGGATGGCTTCAATACAAAGGTATTCCCACATGTAACTGCAACTGGGAACATCTGCAAGAATATCATAAAAAACCAAATGTTTAGAAAACATCTATTCATTGGAAACAAGAGCAAATCTCTAGTTACCACAAAACTAACTAATAAAGACCTTAAAAAAAAACTACCAATGATATGCTTGTGTGAAGTAATATTGTAAGTAACTTCCCCAAAAAGAAACAAATTGTAAGGTGTACGACATTCCTTTGGGTTCTTTTTGCAGAAACAAATAGAAGGAAGAGTCAAGAGACAATGGAAAGAATCCTGCAACTATGCTTGATTTACACAGATTGAAGATTGGGAAATGTGTTGATTGGAAATCAGTAAGTTGAGCACACTCTATTGCATACCATTGTGGAAGATGTTACAGAGTAAGCTTGGTCAATGACGAAAAGTCAAAAGATATCTAAACATAAGTTTCTGCAGTGATTAATACATCCTTTAACTTTTTCGGTAATAAAGCTAATCTTGTTGGTTTACGTTCCATTGGAATTCGGCTTCGAGCTGTGGCTGGGCTGTTCCTATTAACCATGAGTTTGATAATTGTATTTCTCAACTGTATGAACAGTAACTGCAGTGGCATGCCCTTGCATTCAAATAAGCAATGCGGCCTACACCTTGGAGCATAATTATGATGAAGAATGGGAAATGGGTGAACTAGTCTGGCAAGCAAATTACAGGGAGTAAAATATGTATAGCTGCCTACCCATAAGGGAATCATTGCTGGAAAGTTGAAGGGACAAATCCCAGCACACACACCAAGTGGCTCTCTCAGGCTGTAAGTATCAACTCCATTTGATACATTGGAAACATATTCCCCCATTTGGAGAGTTGCCATCCCACAAGCATGTTCAACCACCTCTATAAGAGGAAAACAAAGGCAGCAAAGGAGTCCATTCTCAAATTACTAGAATCACTGAAAGAGCAAAGAAAACAGACTAACCTAGCCCACGGAACACATCTCCATGAGCATCCTTTAATGTCTTTCCCTGTTCAGTAGTAATGTTTAAGGCGAGCTTATCCTGAAACAGTGACGAGTGCAATGAGCTCAAAAAAGAAAAATGACTAGTGATCGCTATTATTCATTTTGAGTCTCTGTAGATAACGAAAATATACAAATTTGAAATTCAAACCCACCAATAATTGACAGACTTACGATGTCTCTCCGAATAAGCTCTTGAAGTTTGAACATGATACGTTGACGGGCAGTCACTGGGGTGCTACGCCATGACGAGAAGGCCTGCTTTGCTGCAGATACTGCAGCTTTGAACTCTTCATTTGTAGTCAGTGGGACTTGTGAAACAACTTCTTGTGTTGCCTACTCAGAAATAGTGAATCAATTAGACACCACAAGAGCCAATATATATAAATCAGCAGGAAAGACGAAAGTAGGCAGCGTGTTGCGTCTTATGCTCACAGGATTTATAACATCAATCGAATCCGGGGACTGGGAATCAACAAAAGCACCTCCAATAAGATTCTGAACCCTCTGATAAAACGAAACCAATCAGATGAAATGAGAAAATACTAGATCATATTTAGGGAGGCATAAACGTTGATAGGCCGTTTTCCGCTGAACAAAAAATCAACAATTCTTATGATGATAATGGCTAACGGTCACATGAAACATAAAAAAGATAACAAACGAAACAAGCTTTCAAACACCTTAGCTTAACTTCCATAACAAATGAAGGATTTCCCAATTAATTAGGGGTCCAAATAGAAATAGAAATATTTGCTCTTTAATTCCAATTTTCTGCATCCTGGTTTGTGTTCCATTTCCACAAACAGACAGTTCCTGCGCCAAATTTCCAGGAAAATAATACTCTTCCATAAACCGTCTATTTGATCGCGAGACTTCTCTTCCACTCGCGCTTGTTCGCCTATAGGATAAGCATATTAAAAGGGACAAACAATAGAAAATAAAAACACTATCTTGCCAACTCAAAACCGGCAAATTTCGTTTCAGTTCATTTCATTGCTCACATACTCGTAAGACAGAAAAAGTGTGATTTTAACTTTAGATACACCCAAACACAAAAATGCAAAGATACATGTCCTTCAAATTATGTATGCATGCAGGAGATTTTTTTTTTCCCCCTCGGATACAATTTTCCCGGGAAACAAACAGGGCCTCAAGACTACCGGGGGTTGAGGCTGCTTGGCGGAGGGCTCTGTGGCCGTAGAGAAACGAGAGTGGCTCAAAGCAAAGATTTGAGACCTCAAGACCTTCAAGTTGAAACTCCTCGCTGGAACACAAACCGGCTCAAACAATCAGAATCAAATCCTACAAAACAAAAGACAACTGGTAATAGAATTGATTCATAGGATTCAACCTCGTTGAATCGAAAACTGCAACATTTTCTTCGCTTAAGGTTGCGATCCGTTTGCGCTTCGAGTCAGCAGCACTGCACAGACCTTGTCCGAGGGGCGTGGATGCACTGGCTAATTGTTTATATAGAGCAATTGCATAGTACAACCACCATTTGGATAGTGCTTTCCTTTTTGGGGCCCACAATTAACAATTTTTATTTATTTTTTATTCTTTTCTGATCCCGTGATTTCGATATCCATGTCATATCCAACGTGTATCTCTAAAAGATAACCTTTCGCGGGGGTGGGAGAAGTAAAACCAAGCCGGGAATTCACCTTCCGGAAAACCTTTTCCTTCAATTTTTCTGCATTAAAAGTCGGTATTTACCAGGGTTCGTTTTACGGGGGGCAGCATACAGACACGATAAAAAACTAATAACAACTGAAAAAAGAAATAAATTTAGCAAGACGGTCCCGGGAAAATGCATCTCCAGGTAGTAGCCTGAGGAACTCTCATTGAGAGTGTCATAAAAAGGGCTTGTTCAGTTCTTGCTACAGTTGAAGGCCAGAAATGCAGCAGCAAACGTCTTGGTTCAGAAAATAGTAACTTGTATCAGAATAAAAGCAGTGAAAAAACCTCAGCAACCCAACATGAGCACAAGTATTTCTGTCTGTAAACTGAATGCCGAGTTCTACTTTTTGAGACTGAAGAACGGGAACCCTGGTCACGAGGGCCTGAATCTAATGGATGCGTTGCTTAATGCCCTGGGAGATTCTAAACATGCACGATTCATCTTAGTACAGCGGATCTTAAAGACGGGTATATAATCATATGCACACCCAGGATACATCAATACATGCATGGAAAACCCACCTGTTGATACATTTCGCCATTAAGTGATCTCGATTATTCCTACACAAACTGATTTAACATTCACATAGATAGGTTCAACATACAATTTCTCGCCTTAATACGAAGTAAATAAAGTTATGTACAAACAGCATCTACATTGAAACCTCTTACGGACTTGGCATTGCCACAGATGCACCGCTGCTGTCCAGTAAATCCTTCCACTGTTGGGTAACAGTCTTAATGTGGGTGTAAAATTGAACTCCAGCCTTGCCTGCAATTCGGAGTCTCAGAACAAATTTGTACTATCTAAGCCGCCTACACTACATGATTGCTTCTCAAAAGGGTGGAAACCAAACAGCAAGATTCCCGAAGCAGTAAATGTTACCGTCAAAATTGAGATCACCAGCAAAGGATGGCCTGCAGCTAGTAAATGAGGAAAAAGGCAGTGGTGCAGAGATGGGAACATTTATGCCAACCTGTCAACCCAAGTTCACGACGCAAAAACCAATACAGTGGAAACGAATTTAAATATGAGGTTAAAAGAGCGTTGACAACAGAACTACTAGGGAAATCATCAACAAAATGCACTAAGCATTTTTAAACGAAAGAGCATGCCCAATTTAGGGAGACAAGTACATTTCTAACTCTTGCTCACTCGGGATTTTTCAAAAGTAGGCAAAAACAAGCACAAGACATGGGCCAAACAAGAAACTCTTGTAGTTTAGCCAGGTTCAGGCTTTCAACATTTGTCCAATTCTTGTGCGTTGTGACATGCTGCAAAGAAAAGTCTACCTGGCCTACTTCAATCTCTGTTTGGAATTTCCTTGCAGCTACACCAGATGTGGTAAATATAGAAGCTCCGTTGCTGTACCTGTAAGAACAGCAACTTATAGGTTAAAAAACGACATATGATTCCTATAGACGATTCTCATGCTATAACAACGGCAAAAAAGAAGCTAAATTTCGGAATACTTGTGTCTGTTGACAATGTCTATGGCCTCTTCGATGCTGGCAGCCTGGGCACCAAGAATATGGTATCACCTTTAAAATAGGAAACCACCAACTTGCTTACGAGAGAAACATTAGGGAGGATGAGTAACAACCTGCATACAAAGAAGAACTGGGCCAAAAACCTCCTCCTGTAGAAACCAAAGTAGAGGAGTCATTTAAGTTGCAAACAGTCTCTTCCTCCCAAAAAACCTCCGATTGCTTCTGGGACTCATTAAAAGATACCTTGTAACACTCCATGTTGGTTGTGACATTGGATAAGATGGTGGGACCAATGAAACATCCATGTTCATATCCTGGAACCTATTTGTTATTCACAAACCAATACTGTAAATCAGGTTAACTTGGACCCTCTCCATAGTATAAAACAAATTGCAAACACAGACAAGTTTCCCACAACTCAAACCACAAGATCCCAGTAAAAACTTGTTCACTGTCCATTAAGCATGCAAAGGAAAAAACTTTGCATGATATTTCCGTCTCTAGGAGATTAACAAAACAATGTGCCAATGCACCATAGGCTTACAAAGAAAGCTATACCACCAGATGAGAAAAACAAAACTTAATCCATTATACTGGTACTTTTATCTGTTATAATAATTCCCTCAAACAAGTGGAAGCAGAAAGAATTTCGAGATATCCATTCCCTGTCAGGTTGGGCAATTTTTGCATCATTAGAAGTGAAGGTCTCTAAATAAATGAACCATACAATGACGACTCCACCCTACTTTTTTTTTTTTTTGATAAGTAACGACTCCACCCTACTTAGAAATACTAATAATGGGTTGAAGCTGAAAAATAACACAATTTTGTTTTCTGTCGCATATATGTTTTACAATTGAACATTCTTTGTTGAACTATCCTCCCAGCCCTTCACAAGTTTAGATCTCTTCTGCAAAAAGTTTGTTATAAATATCCAGTTGAATTCTGCCCAAATAACTGGGCCATGGCAGGTTGAAGCAGTTCAAAAGATGCACAAGCACAGAGACACGAAATAAGAATACAAGAAAACCATCCATATAATTGATAGATTAGCGTGGTAGAACAACGATACCACAATATTTCTCCCATCAAGGATTAGTTTTGCACCAGTGTCAACACCTGTTTGAATCAATCTGCATAATTGTTCCTTAGCCTGTCAATAATGCCCAATGTTAGGCTTGTGAAATCATAAAATAGCAAGACACATTGAAGTGCTCAAAACGCTTCCAACCGCGCACACGAAATAATGAACGCAAAATAGTTAAGTTTAGGCAGGGCACCGCAATGTAACAATATTTGTTATTATTGGATCATACCACTTCGATTATAACCACTCCCTCCACAATTTAATGCTGCTAAATTGGTCAAGGGTTTTGAACTATGCATCACCTGCTTGCTAATCACTGGACCGATGTCTGCATCTGGTTCTGTTCCGGCATTTACTTTAATTGCTTTGGCACGCTCCACTAGTTTATCTTCCCTGGAAAATATCAACCCTTCTTACACTAAACCACTTACAGAAAGCCATATGATTTCTGTCCACTAACTGGATCCAAGAAGCAAAATCAGATCAATCTAGCAATTAGACAAACATAAAAAAGGGGAGATGGGCTTTTAAAATAGAGGAGCATCATTTTGACATACCAAAGCAACTGAGATCTAACTTTTTGTTTTATTTAAGTGCATCCTATGCCTTGTCCATAGACCTGCTGCCGAGGAATAGAGCCCAGGCCAGGAGTCAACAGCCAACCAGCCTTTACCACCTAAGCCAGGTGGGACAGGATATGAGAGAAGGTTTTAAGTAGTTGTTTTCCACGGAAGACCATTTGGAAGGTAAAGGTGCAGAAAGTGGCTTTCTTTGTGTAGACAGCTGCTATAGGGCTGAATCTCACTAGTAATATTTTAAGGAAGTGGAGGAAGATCAAAGTGAACTCTCAAGATGTGCGGAAGAAGAAGCTAATTGGTGGATCATGTATTACTCCATGATTGCTTCGCCAGGCAGTAGTTTTTCTTTGTTTGGCTTCACATCAGCATGTCGAAAAGGGTCATTTGGTTGGCACAATACTAGTGGCATGGAACGTGTCCCCTTTATGGTCATGTAGTTTGTTGAGCTTTTCTTGCCTACATAGAAGTTTTATTGCCTGTGGTAGCGCTACACATGAAGGGGGATTCCTAACTTGTTCTTATTCATTGTCAGAGATTCTGAAGAATTGTGACCTCAAAGCATGGATTCTTTGTGTCCCTCCATTTATGCTAGCCGTGCACTCCATGGTTCCCACCACCCCTTTCCTTAGCAAACATATCCTTCCTTTGTGGGGAAAAAATAGAAAGGAAAACAAAGAACAGATCTTCATTGAAATGGTGCTCAAAGTTCCACTGATTTTAGGTCTTGTTTTCATACCAAAACCCAATTTCCCATGTTAAAGCTTTTACCATCCGAACAACTAGTTCTCAATCTACGCCCCCCCCCCCCCCCCCCCAAAAACACACACACAAAAAAAAAGCAAAAATAAAAACTCCTGTCAAACACCATACAAAGAAGCTTTCATTTACCTGTCTACTTTCACAAAATCCCAAAACTTTCATTTCAAAAAGTTTGGAAAAATTTCCAAATTTCCATAAAAGCCATTAGATTCAACAAATATAACTTCAAAGCACCAATCTTAGAAAGTTCCATAGCATGAAGATAAGCTAGGGAGGCAAAACATAGTACCATGGATTTAAGCCTCCAACAAACACCACTGTGTTAAGTGCCATGCACTTTTGTCCTGCAGCACCAAAACCAGCAGCAACTAATGCATTCAGAGTAGCATCTACACTTGCATCAGGCATGACAACTGCATGATTTTTGGCTCCAACATTCGACTGAAGACAACAGTCAACCAGCCAATTTTCATTGACTTCAACTACTGCATTATTGAAACAGCAACCACAATGCTCATAAAAGGAACAGCGGGTTTGTTACCAGGCATAGGCATTGAGAGTACCTGAATACGTTTCCCTTTAGCTGATGCTCTTGTATAAACATAAGCACCAGCCTTTAAAAGAAACACATAATAAAATAATTAAAATTAATCAATTAATAAACCTCAACCATTTTTCCAAGCAATTCAAGAAAACATCAGTTGCTGTATAGATAATAATTGACAGGAAGTACATGTTATAAAGAACAGAGGACCCATGCAACTCTTTTCTTTCAGAATCATATTGACTCAGAAGCAGACCACAATTAAGATTTGGGGCTTAAAGCTGCATAACTTCTCTACAACGCACATGGTCATTATACACTTCATTCACTTCTATGAATCACTTGTAAACCATCTAAAATGGGGGGAGGGGTAGCAAAGAAGAATACAGTGGATGCCAAAAACAGAATGACTTGTGAGCGCTGATTTAAATTTTGCTAGTCCTATCAACACAGAGGCAACAGGCTGCACAACTTGTACCAGTGTTCCACACTGAAGGTATAACGTACCGTGTTTGGACTGACAATTGAGATGGCTTTAATATCATCATCATCACAAATAGAATTAACAATATCCTGTCCAATTCAATGATAAGAAAGTGAAAAGCTAAAAGAAAAAATTTAATAAATCATGATATGACTGTAGCAACAAAAGAGCATAAAAAAACAAATAAGTTTGATTGAGCATGAAGATGATAGCAAGTTACATAAAACCCATGAGGTAGAACAAACAGATTTATTTTGTGAACTGTTCAACTGACAAAGATTCATGGCTTAAAAGTAAAGATCAGTAACATATACTGATGCTCAAGGGAGGCATTAATTGAACGAATAATCTCTGATACATAATAATGGAAAACCTTACATTGGTGCCATGCACAATATTTAGGACACCGTTAGGCAAACCAGCCTCTACAGCTAACTCTGAAAGCATTACTGCAGCTCCTAGAGAAAAAAAAAACACACACACAAATAGTAATTTAAAGGGTTAATGTCTTGCACATACATGTCCCTTACTTCAAGCATAAATTTCATGCACATGCGTAACAAATGAGAAAGTGCAATAGTAGAAACTAAACATTAAATTCATACCAAAAAGACATTCTAACCGGTCATGCAGTCAAAATAAATTTTTTCCACATGGGAAAGGGAATTCACAAGGAAGGAAGCAATTAGAAAACCATCCGAGGTCATACTATTGGTTACAGATGTTAGGTATCAGAGTGTACTCTTTTTATGTCTTCAACAAGGATCTTAAGAGAGAGAAAATCTTTACAGCCCTTTGACAGGCCAGACATTTGATCCCAGCAATAACAGGATAGTATTTCATCCCCGCAAGTTATACTAATTATGATCTTCATATGTATGACACAAGGTTGGTTTTGAAAATCACCTGGATCCTTCTCTGATGGCTTCAGAATAAATGTATTACCACATGTAACTGAAACAGGAAACATCTGCACAAGAAAATGAATATATAGAACACCTTTGCACAAAAAAAAAAAATATTCTTTCATTTTACAGGTGTCTTTAACTCAGAGTTGATCACAAAGCTTGTCTATCCATTTGACAGTATATACAACACATAGAATTGCATGAGACTGAACTTTGTGACTTCTCCTTACATCCCCTTAATGTCCCCTTAATGAGAAGGAGGTTCCATTTGGTCCATGAACCTTTGAAAGGTATATTAAACATCTCTTCAGTCCTTTTTGTAGTTTGGATCAGTAAGAAGAGTTTATTTAAGAATACCAAAAAGGGGTGCAGCTCAAGTACAAAGATAGTATACATACGGAACCTCCCCAGAATTTTTTTAAAAAACTACCGCTCATTGCCTCACATTGAGGAGATATATAAAATGAAGAAAAGTCCAAGGAATGTCATATAATCCCAGCAAATTTTATATGCTCTCACTAAAATAACAAAGCTAACTACGATGCACAGAGATGACCATAAAATTACTAACAACCTTCATAAACCTATCCCAACTACAAAGCAGTTCTCTTTATTATTGCTTTTTTCTTCCTGGATCACTCACAAGGTTGTTGTATGCTTCTAGGACTCTTAAGTCTAATTGAATAAAATAATGGAAAAGATGTATTAAGAAGTATATCATATTACTTGAATCGGTTAACCATGTGCTGCTTCATTGTTCATTGGCACGAGGGCTTTGGAATCATGTTCTTAGTATTGTGAATTTTCATTGGGTATGCCTGAGAAGGTGGTGGATGTGCCGTGGAGTTGGAATAAGAGGCTTTCTAACCCAATCGCTAAGGTTATTTGGAAAATGATTCCGTCATGTATTTGGTGGTGTCTTTGGAGGGAGCGTAATTATAGATGTTTTGAAGACGTTTCTTTGTCTTTGGTGAAGTTGCAAGGATCTATGTTACTTTCTCTTTTTTGCCGGGCTAATGCGGTGTTAGGGTGCCCTTTTTGCTGATTTTCATGATTTCCTTAGTTTTGTTGCTTGTTTGGAATAAGTGACTTCGGTATAGTCTCTTGTACCATTTTTGCTTTTCTAATGAGATTGGCTTACTTATAAAAAAAAATCATATTACTAGAATAACAGTTCTATCTCCATTCTAACAACTTTGTCATCTGTCTGTCAAGAATGTGAGTGATAAGCGGAATGGCACTTTTAAGAGCAAAAGGGACATTCATGAGTCTTAAACCAATTAACTAAGGCCATGAACTAAAGGGCAAATGAACAAATACAAGGGAAGCATGGCAATCTTACCCATAAGGGAATCATAGCAGGAAAGTCAAAGTGGCAAATCCCAGCACAAACACCAAGTGGCTCTCTCATGCTGTAGCTATCAATTCCATTAGATACGTTGGAAACAAATTCCCCCATTTGCAGAGTTGCCAATCCACAAGCATGTTCCACCTCCTCTATAAATGAAAATCCAAAACTTTGTAGGGCATGATTGGCATCAACTGAGCTTTTTCTTATTCCAAAAGATAATAGAAGGACTAACCTAGCCCACGCAATACATCACTATATGCATCCTTCAATGTCTTTCCATGTTCAGAGGTAATGTTCCTAGCAAGCTTATCCTACGACAGACATTGTGATGATACATATTAATTAAGAGATCAACAAAGACATCTAACTAGAATTGCGTAAACCAAATGAAAGCACCCACAATGTCTCTACGAATAAGCTCTTGGAACTTGAACATGATGCGCTGGCGAGTAGCGATTGGCGTCTTTCGCCACACTGGAAAGGCCCGTTTTGCAGCGAATACTGCAGCTTTGAACTCCTCATTTGTAGTTAAAGGCACTTGAGAAACAACTAGCTGTGTTGCCTGTCATGAAGGAAAACAAAATATTTTATATTCACTAAAACAACAGCATAATACTGGAAAAAGAGATTTTAAAAGCATTTATTACACTTACAGGATTCAGAACATCAATAGAGGTAAATGATTGTGAATCAACAAATCTACCGCCAATGAGATTGGGAACCCTCTGATATACACCACAGAATGAATTACTGCATGGTATAAGGTAAAAGCCCCATCGCAGAAAAAGAAAAAGGAGGGGTGGGGGGGGGGGACATGGAGAGTACTTCCAGAAGCATTTATAGAAATAGATTTCCCTCTTTTTTCTTTTCCATACTGTTTCCTCTTACCCAAGTGGTGAGGATAAAACTTCTTCAGCAGAGTCACATCTTAGCTTACCGGAGGATTGCGCTGTCTCCAAGATGGCTCGGTGACTGTGAGATAATTGTTTCTTACAGCAGATTTCTGAGGTCTCAACGCCTTGAAATTCCTCACTGCAACACAAGCATGCTGTCTTACACCCTAAGTAAGGAGAAACTCTTACACACACATACCAAATTAATATTGTAGCATTACACAGAGCACTTAATTTAGATGTCTCGAAGCAAAGAAGAGATTGGCATAATTTGGTTCATTCAGGTTCTATAACTAAGACCATGTGAAACTGTTTTTTCATGGAAATGAGGTAATCACAGATAGAAAGGTAAAACAAAGCGTGTTCAAGGACATGAAACTTCAAAAAAAAGCCCACACCTGTCGTATTTCCTTGTCGGAGTTTAGCTTTAACATTATAAACATGCTTTGGTGTTGATAAAAGATCCGGATTACTTTGCCTCAGTCTCTTGAGAATTTGGCGAGGTTTTAATCCAGCTTCTGTCATTTCTTTGATTAGAAAAATTTCTCTCTCTGTAAAGCGACGAGCAGAGGGATGGTCTGAGATGTCCTTTATGGGTTCATGATTGTGAGATCCATTTTTAATGGTAAGGACCCACAAGCCATCATCCTTCTTGCCCACGGCTTCGAAAGGACAATTTGTCAGCCGAGTACCGGTTTTTCTTCTGCGGGTACATTCAGCAGATGACTCATCAACAGATTTCCGCCTGTTCCGATAAACACCTCCTCTGTCGCAACCTAAGACAACCACTCTGTCCCTCTTAGACTGCTTAATGGTAACCACATATCCCTGGGACACAGCAAAGTCCCCAACATGTTGGATTAGTTCTTCACGATCTACAAATGTTCCGGGTGGAGGTGGAAGCATCTGTGGGGGTTCATTCAACTCTGTGGAACTTTGAATGTCCATCATTAGTAACCATAAAAGAAAATCTGCAGTGTCACCTCAGCATTGTCACCTTCCATCTATCTACTTCAAATCTTGAACCAAATGTAAGAGCACCAAGGCACCAGTTAACCTGAAAAAATTGACATAATGCATCAAAAGTACAATAAGAAACGCCTCATAGAACAGCAATGATATCCTCCTCTAGCATTTCACCTCCACTTGAAACAAAATAGGTCATCCACTATAAAGACTCCTGTCAAATGATTGAACTAAGTCAAGTGATAAACGCTTCCCCGTTCAAGATATACCAACATTTTGTGCCGTTGCAACTTCAGAAGCTAAATTATTGTTACGTAGAAGCCTGTGCACCCAACTTAGTGTCATGAGCATCAAAGACTGACTGAACAAACATTCCTTCCCATCAGAACAAAAAGGAAAAGAACCAAATTTGAATGAGACAGTCAGTCTTGTCTTCATACACCAAAGACAAAATTCAACATTTGATTTTTTTTCGTCCATTTTCCCTCGTTTTCTCTGAAACCAATCAGACCGAAGAGACAGAGCCTTACCGGCGAAGGCGATCGGCCAGAGATGGAGCGGCACAGTAGGACTGGCGAGGATAGGGATTTGGTCTGTCCGTACGGGTAGGGTATCTATGTGAGCGGAACTCAAGAGATTCAGGGTGGAACCTACAGACGGGTTGTTGGTTCAAGAAAGGGGTAGCAGCTCCGCCCCTGTTCACAGCCCTCCCGATGAATGCCACGTGTAACAATAAAAATTTGAAGGTCAATTATTTGCCATGCCATCATTAAGATCTTCCTAATCGTTGACGTCAAACACAACAGATAACAAAAAAAATTAGCTTTCTGTACCCTCTCACGCCTATTAATCCACTAAGTTCGATTCAGTAATTTTTGGAAACAAAACCTTTGATTTCTGAACAACAAAGAAATGCAACAGGCTTGGCTTTTTTCTGAGATGTTTCTGAAGTCTCAAGAGAACATGCTTTGAAGCCGAGGAGAAGCAATTGGAAAACCATAGACCTTTTCATCAACTCGTTGAGTTGGAGTCTGCCATAATGCCATTGTTGAAGCTTAAAGTTTCGACTTTTCAACCCACAGACAGGCAAAGGCTTTGCTTTTCTCCAATGGGCTCTGAAGCTTATTTTGCTTTTATGGAAGGGGTCTTAGATATCAAGATAAACAAAGGATCTGAAGCTTTAGTGACTTTATCAACGTTGACGCCCTCTTCATTCTCTACATCTCCACCGGAGACTCATACGAGGAAAGGTAAAATTTATGAAGTGATAACCAGCAGTCCAAGCAGTAAATAATTGCTTGAGATTTATTTGTTTTTTTCTTCTGGGCCTGAAATTTTGGGTTGTGTATAACTTATTGGCTAAATTACTCTAATGGTACTTTGGGTTTAACCTTTTTCTCGATCGGTCATGAAAGTATTTTTTATCTTACCGGTACTTTTGAAGTTTGTAATTTTTCCCATGTTAGTCCTGCCGTCAGATAACCAACGGAATTTGCAGACGTGGCTGACGGCAACCATGTCAGATCCAATAACATCCTGACACCTATTAAAATATGCCACATCAGATTAAAACGTTGCAAAATGGTAGGTCCGGCAGTCAGTATGTCATTCCACGTTAGATGTCATTCGACCCCTTCAACGTAAAAAAACAACCACTATAGCTGAAAGGGAGAGTTGCAGTACACTTCTGCGCTTGCAGAGTTCCTACGTTTACAAGAATTTTTTCAAGCACCTAGTGTGCACTACAATTCTAAAAGAAATACAATGGCATTCGGTTATCCAAGAGAATTCATAGAACTACAATAGCACAAAAATGAGCTCTGAAACACCAGATTGATCTTGTGCCACATTTGGTTTTAAATCGTGACCAGCCAAGCCAAATGATACTACAATTAAAACAGTTGCTGACCTCCTCCCTCTACGCCGGGCCAAGCCTACCCCACTCTGAGTCTTTTGACTTGGCCATTTTACTTCGTATGGGTACAAAAAGAGAAGGAGAGGTTGATTGAGAAACTGGAGAAGCATAAGGCAAAGGAGGGTTGCCTGAGCATTCACAGCGATCCCTACAATAGAATGATGATCAGTCCCAATGACATACTTCAAGGGAGTAGAACCAGGCAAGGAACCTGGAGTTTAAAATGTAAAGTCCTTTAGCTGTTGCAAACTCTATTGAAAAACTTACCATGTGAACATAGTCGGCGAAGGAACCCAAAATTTGTTTGAGTTTTTAGGAAATCTTTTATCTCCAGTACTCTACCGCTCTGTTTTCAGATTTGGATACGCAAAAATTTGAGGGAGTTGTCTCCCGCTTTTATCCCTTCTTCAAATTTTTTTACCTTTACTAGCACGCAACAACGACCCACGTGATTTTCCTGTCATTATAGAAGGTCAAGTTTCTTGTAGCAGTACTTCCATCTTAGTTTTTCGCAAAGTGGCAAGAGAGGTCTGGACATGAGAATTTCTAGGGATTTTAAGGAGATTGGGAGAGAAGACAGATGATAGAGTTCTGTCCCTTCCCTTCCAACTGCATTTCCTGCTGATCCTCTTCACACCATCATCTTAATCACCTTTTTTCCCGCCATCATCTTAATCACCTTTTTTCCCGCTGATGTGGCATATTTTAACAGGTGTCAGGATATTATTGGATCTGACGTGGTCGCCGTCAGCCACGTCTGCAAATTCTGTTGATTATTTGATGGCAGGACTAACGTGGGAAAAGTTACAAACCCCAGGATACTGGTAGGACAAAAAATACCTTAAGGACCAATCGGAAAAAAGGCTAAACCTCATAGATGGTTGGAGTCATTTAGCCCTTATTGACTAATACCTTCTCTTTTTTCTTGTTGCAGAAAATAAGAAGAAGGTCCCAAAGCAAGGTAGAGTTAAGGAACGTGTTGTAAATTATTAGAAATCAGTTTACAACGACTTTTTGGGATCAACTTTTATGTGAAAATAAAAGGAAAAAAAAGACTCCACAAATTTTTTTCCCAAATTCAGAGACCAGTTCTTTTTTATTTTTAGAAACAACTTATCTATGCTTCTATTAATTATTTCACCTCTTGGGGTGGAGGAAATTTTACGGCATTTTGGAAATGATAATATTCTGAAAATTCCTGTCCAACAGACTATTCCGGCTCCTCCTATTAGATAAAATTCTTGGTCGTGTCTACAGTTGACGGTTTATTCATGCAGGATTTCGGCACTTACTGGGTGTATTGTATAGCCTAGTACGCGTAGAGACTAGTTGCTACTCAGTTGAGAGTTTATCTACACTAAGTCATACAAGACGAATCAAACTTCGCTTTCTTCTCTTGCATTTGCTTGATAAGAGGTCTACTTCCAAAGATGCAAATTTTTCCTAGAAATTCTCTGAGGGAGAAGAGTAATCGAAATGAACAGAACTGGAACAATACTTTTAATAGGGCTCGGCATAGCCTGCATTCAGACAGAGTTCAGAGAAAGAGCTCATCGGTTCCTTTATTTGGTTACTTCTCTTCAACCATTCTTAGAGACAACAATGGTTTAAAACAGCGAAAGAATCAAATCAAATGACAACTAAATATACAATTTATCAACTAAAATGAACACCAAGGAAAGCTACATAAAATGTATTATTCAGATTTGCTCGGCAACTTACAGCATCAAGGAATCCATGTCAAGAGATCTTAATTAGCACATCATCAAGACCATCTTCTGTAGCGAAATGCAAACAACTCATACTTGCAGCAATCGTTTCATGTCCATCCATCTCATCTCCCTTCGTATAAAGCTTCAACTTTTGCCTGCACAACCTCAATTGATCTTCCAATAAACACCTATCGGACTCGTGTTTCATAACAAGCCATTGCAAAGATTCTAGTACTTCTTGTTCGTATTGCAGCTTCTGCTCGGCCAACCGGCGGTACTGATTGGCTTGCATCTCTATTGAGCTCTTCTCACTTTGAAGGCGAAAAATCATGGCCATTGCCTCCTCAGCTGCCGATGCAGCCGCCATTCTTTCCTTGTCAAGCTCTATATAAGCAGCATTTGCTCTCTGTCTTTCTATCTTCACCAATTTTCTCAATGCCATTACATCAAATTGTTCATCCTCATCATAACATTTTGTTCTGTCATCATCCTCTTCCAAGACGTCCTTTGCTTTAACATCACCATTTGAATCCTCAACCTCCTTGCTTACCAGTAAACCATCCTTACTAAGTGACTTCGATTTGTCCAAGAATTTGAAAGAGCCGCACTCGCAAGGCACATTCCTCGAATCACACACTTCAGCAACACCATTTTTCAAACAAAAACTATTCCTCAGACCAGTTGATTTCCCTCTAAGTTCACACAAGAATTGCAACAAACCTTTGCCATGCCAACCGAGTTGCAAAACACTCAAGCCGAAACCAAATAGAAAAAACAATCCCAAAAAACTGAAAAACTGTAAGGAACACCCAAACACAAAAAACCCACATCCAAATCCACTGCCCTGACTCAGAAACTTCAAACATGAAGCGCAGTCCATGACCAGAAACCCCAGTAGGTTCTTCAAAATTCTCTTGCCCGACTCAAGAACAGCGCAAACCACCACCAATAAACAAAAACTACCGGGAATCTGCATGTGGGTCTATTAGCTTTACACTCTAATATCCTTTCAAGTTCCAATTCAACCTTGGAATCCTCAAACTTAGGGCACAAGCAAGAAAGAAAAAAAAAGGAAACTTTATGAAACGAGGTTAGAAAGAGGTGCAGTAGAACTCACATTCTCCAATGGCACAGGCAAAAAACATTCCAATAGAAGAAGCACTTGAGAGAGAGGAAGCACTTGAGAGAGAGAAAGCCTTACACAGTGTCAATGTAAGCGGAGAAGAACACGGCGATAATATTATTTGGAATGGAAGAGAGAGGCGAATAAATCAAGATGCGGCGTCGGTTATTCAGAATAAGGCTAAAAATTAATAGCAAAATATACAATCTGATACTTGAGGATCAGATCATCGACATTTATTTTCCGGTACTTTCTATGGAATAATAAATTTGCAGTGCGATACTGTCGTTATTCAGAGCAAGGATAAGAAGTATGTCCAGGAAGTGCAACCAGGAGGTGCACGTTTCAGGGAGAACGGAGAGAGAAGAGTCTAGACAATACGATCCCTCGCATAACCTCTGCCGGTTGAGATGGATATGTCGTTACCGCCACGTGAGCGACTGGTATTTTCGTTATTTATTGGAATATTGCGGGCATTACTACCGCGCGTTCATGCATTGTCATTATTTGTTTATCTCTGAGCAAATGATGTCTTTAATTAGAATAAAGAGAGATGCATATATTTAAAGGCAGTGCCGGGTGTCATATGGTGGCATCGGAAAATTCCGACCCAGTTGCCAAATTTAAAGTTACAGCCTTGTTGTACCAGAATCCATCACAGGCATGCCCTTGACCGTTATTTTGGGTAAGTATCTTGCTGATCAGATCGTGGGCAGTACTCATTTTATCCTTCATTTTTTGTTTCTTTGGTATGTCCCGTTGCGTTTTCATGTCGCTCAACGGGATAGAAATTAAAGCCAATTAGTACTAATTAATACCGATGTCAACTAATTATTGAAGAAATAACTGATTATCATATAAGTGACAAGTTGTATTAGAATACTCTTTAACGTGGCGATTGATAAACTAAAATTTTATTTTATCAAATACACTTCAAAATTTTATTTTTACTTTTATCACTCATTCACTTATTCCAATACTACCTCTTTTTTAACACTAACACAAAATTTTACTAAAATTTTAAAAATAAATACTTTGTAATTTTCTATCGGATCTATTAAGAGATTCACATAATAGATAGATCTCTATTATTCGAAATTTTACACGTGTAACATTAAATAGTATGATGTTTATTTATTGTATTTATCTCTCTCTAAATGACACGGTGTAATTTGATCATAAATTTATAAAAAAAATATTGATCAGGAAGTATCTTCCATTATTATTCCAAATATTGAATGATTTAGGAAAAAAAACAAAGAAAGAAAAATCTTCCCTTGTAATGCCAAAGCTGTGACAAGTGAATGAGTTGGTGAAGGGTTACATGGCAAGAAATTCAGTGCCATATTTAGCACGAGAAAGGAATTCTTTCTAGGCTGAATCATGGACACCACAAAAGGGTGTGCAAAACGTCCCCTTTAGTCTGTAACGAGTAGACTCCACATTTTGTTTTGGAAATTGCAACCGCCATTTATCATGGATCTAGTTGAATCGATTGAAGAGAGGCCATAAGGTCAATGGAAACCTTTCCACAAAAAGCTTTAAATTATGTTATAAATCTCATATTATATCAAATATGTGTTAGTCAAAATTTAAGTCTAGACCAAGGTTGCTTTCTTGATCTTTTATCAAGTACTATCCTGAAACGTATGGCTCAAGGCATTCAAGCTAACTTAGATAAATAATGAATTTAAACATAATTTGCTGAAGTTCGTTTTCTTGTAAACAAAAGATTTCAGACTTGGATAGACCAATAATTTTTCTGCTCCTCGTGAGCCCCCGAGTGTAATGCTTTCTTCTTTCCCCCCTAGCGACTGACTCTTGATTGGGTTTGCTATCCCTTTCTTCCTTTCGTTTCCCTATCCTATCCATCTAGTTTCCATTTCCTTGGCTCGTGTCTTTCCTCTTACTAGTATCTCTTGGTCACTATGGAAGAAATCATAGAAAAAACAAAAATGTTGTCTTGTGGTGATATTTCGGGGTTGCTGAAACCTAACAAGAACAGAGCAACTCATATGACAGGTGTCGTTGGTGGGCAAATTAGTGTGAAAGAAGATTTACCCTTTCCATATTATTCAGTCGATTATCAAGTTGGGATCCTTTTTTACCAGAACTGAAGATTGAGGATGCTGCGCCAAATTGATTTATTTTTACGTTTGCGACGTTGGAAGAGAAGGATCATATTCTCTCCCAAGGCCCTTGGAATTTTAAAGGATCTTATATGATTAGGAGAGAATGGGATCCTCTCTAGACGATTGATGAAGTGGATTTATCTACAGTGGAGTTCTGGTTCCAGATTCATAGATTCCTGTTGGTAATTATGGATGAGGATAATGCTTGGCTGATTGGATGTAAGCTGGGGATGATACTAGAAATGGATGATATTGGTGCACATCAATATTTTATACTATTAAAGATTAAATTCAACAGTTCCACACCACTTGAACCAGGTTTCTCTTATCTTTGTGAAGATAGAGCCTCAGTTTGGATTGGCTTTAAGTATGAGCGGTTGTCGTCGTTTTGTTCTCATTGTGGCCTTATGGATTATACGATTGGCGCCAGCTTTCAAAATCCTCCCCACCCACAGAATTATGCTTTGACTGAATCATCCAAAAAGCTTAAGCTGATAGAAAGAGGGAGATTTTATTATTTGAATTATATTTTCTAACACTCCCCTTCACGTGTGGGCCGGACTCTCCTTTAATTGGGAAGCCCAACACTTGTAATATTTAATTGAAATTAGGGTGAAGTGAGGAGTCAGCTCTCGAACTCAGGACCTTGGCTCTGATACCATGTCAAGTTTCATCCCAAAACCAATTGGCTATTGGAAGAGGTGGCCCAACAGGTATATGAAACATAAAATTAAATGGTTCCTAATCAATGTGGGACTCTAACACTCCCCCTCACGTGCAAGCCGAATGAATATGGTATATGCACGTGGATAACAATTGGGAACTTTTCAAAACATTTCATGGTATCAGAGCTCATTTGCTTACGCTAGTCCTTACCTTTTGATCCTGCTTTCATTTCTTCCTCCAGCTCCAATACTTCCGCCGTTACATTTACTCCTCCTAACATCACCCAACTTGTTTCGGTGAAATTAGATGGCACATATTATTTGATGTGGTATTCACAATTTGCGCTTGTTCTACGAAGCAATGACTTAATGAGTTTTGTGGATGGTACTATACCCTATCCACCAAAGTTTCTTCTTGATGATCAAGGGAACCAAAATATGCGGGAAAATAAATCACAAAGCTCTAGATTGTTTTCACCGCATGGATTATTCATACCAAGGTCGTCATCCTCCAGCTCAACTTACTGCAATGGTAGCTCAGTCTAATGCTACCCATGAGAATGATGTTTGGTATGCTGATAGCGGAGCCAATCAACATATCACAAGCAATCTTGAACAGCTCTCTTTGCAGCAACCATATCCAGGTTCTGATGATGTTGCCGTGGGTAATGGTACAGGTTTAAGTATTAAAAACACTAGTTCATTCAAATTTTCTACTCCCGCTGGTTCACTTATTCTTAATAATGTTTTGCATTGTCCTCAAGCTTTTGCTAATCTCCTTTCTATAAATCAGTTTTGTCTTGAAAATTAGTGCTTCTTTATTCTAACTAAATCTCATTATTTTGTAAAGGACAACAGAACAGGGGTGACGCTGTTGCAAGGAACGAGTGAAGGAGGCCTTTATCCTATACGTCTGGAATCATGTTCTTTCAATAAAAAGCATGCCTTAGTCGGTTTGATAGGTGTTAGGACTTCGTTTAAAATTTGGCATTCGCGTTTGGGTCATGTGTCTCTTCCAATTGTACTTCAAGTTCTCAATTAAAATTCTCTTCCTGTTTCTAGTTCAATTAATAAAGAGGAAATTTGTGAGCCCTGCCAACTTGGCAAAAGTAAACAACTTCCTTTTTCTTCATTTGTCCGTGAGGCAACAACTCCTTTAGAACTTATTCATACGGACGTATGGTCTTGTTCTATTAAATCTTTGAGTGGTTGCCGTTATTATGTTCTATTTGTCGATGATTACTCTTGATTTTCATGGTTGTATCCCTTGCACAACAAATCTGATGTTTTTGCTTGTTTTATCAAGTTTAAAACATTAGTTGAAAATCAATTCTCCAGCAAAATTAAAAGCTTACAATCTGATGGAGGTGGAGAATATTTTTCTCAACAATTTCAGGTTCTTTTAGCAAAGCATGGAATTTGGCATGGAATTTCTTGTCCTTATACAGCTCAGCAAAATGACTGAGTTGAACGGAAACATCATCACATCATGGAAATGAGACTTGTACTTTTAGCTCAATCTCATTTATCTTCTCAGTTTTAGGTTGATGCATTTCTTATGTCAGTTTTTCTCATCAATCATCTATCTACTGCTGTGTTAGCTAATCAGAATCCTTATTATAAACTATTGGGATAAATGCCAAATTTGTCCCTGTGCTTTTCGTGAAAATCGATTTGGTCCCTATGAAACAAAAATCATAAAATTAGTCCCCATATTCCTTAACTCGTTGCTGTTGATCCACCCACCCCAGTCCGTTAACTCCATTGCCGAAACCTACTCCATGTAAGCTAAAAAATGCCACTGTTTATCCAACATGCATTTGCCATGTCACAAAAAATACGACAGCTCCCTCATATCCTGCCTAACCCACCTAACACCTTCCCCCACCCACACGAAACTTTTCTCCAAAGCATCTCTGGTTCACACTTCTCAAACCCTCGTACCCACTTCCAAACCTATAGAACTTGAGGCTGGGAATGGACGCACTCTGTTTTACCCTCTAGAAAAGGATTGTGCTTCTTTTTTTGTTCCCCAGCATCTCTGCTTGTCTGTCTTTTCTCCTTCCCTTTCACCAGTATTTTACTACTCATCTTTAACTTTTGCAAGTGTGTTTAATCCCGTCACCTATTCTTTTGAGGCAATGGCAGGCTGTTAGTGAGAAACATGCATTTGTTTCTCATCCTGCCTTTTTGTTTCATTTTTGTTAAGTAGTTGTTGAGTGGGTTCATTGACTGTATAATCTGTTGGACAATTTACAGGTAGTTGATCAGTTTTACAATATATTGCACAAGCACTGCAACAAAGTGCAAGTTTGCTTCAAGAAACGTATTCTAATGAGGCCCACTATAACTCCTACAGAAAATCAAAACCCAGAAATGAATCGGCCCCATTCAACAAAAATTCAGAAAGCCAATAGAAAGGAAAGCAAGCTTAGACGATATACCATATTCATCTTCAACACAGGCAGTGTGGAAGAGTCCAGAATAGACAGAACCATCCTTGACATGCACGTCAACTGGGAGGCCAATGATGCACATAGTGGCGAAGATCAAAGCCTCACTCAATGAAGAAGAAGAAGAAGGAGAAGAATAAGAGTTCTCGTTGTTTAAGAGCTCTCTGTTACTGCCCATATTGCTCTTTGTTTTTTGCTGATCCAATTTGCTCTGTTTCTCTCTGTTCAAGAGTTTTCTTGCGCAGTGTGAGCCGGAGTTCGAAGGAGGAGGGAGAGATCTGAAGCAATGCCGGGCTTCAAAAACGTGGCAAGGCCAGGTTGGATAAACGTGGCATTTTTTAGCTTACGTGGAGTAGGTTTTGGTAATAGAGTTAGCGGATTGGAGTGGGTGGATCAACGACAAACGAGTTAAAGAATATGAGGACTAATTTTATGATTTTTGTTTTACATGAACTAAATCGATTTTCTCGAATACCATAGGGACCAATTTGGCATTTATCCCTAAACTATTTGGTAAAGACCCTGATTATACATCTCTACGTACCTTTGGATGTGCATGTTACCCATTACTTCGTCCATATAATTTGCATAAATTAATGTTTCGAAGTAAGTGTTGTATATTTCTTGGATATAGTTCAAATCATAAAGGATACAGATGTCTAGACCCTCTCTCTAGGAAAGTTTACGTGTCACGACATGTTATTTTTGATGAGATTACATTTCCAGCGGCTAAAGGACTCTCTTCTTCTCCAACTTCCTCAGCGTCCACCTCGGATGGAACTCCTGTTGTCTTGCCACAAATCACGTTTCTCCCCACACATTTATCAAGTCCAGGTTCGGTCTCTTCTTCGAGCATTTTATCATCTTCTTCTTTAAATTTAAATTCTTCTAACTCCTCTCCACCCATGCCTATTCCCACGGTAGATATTTCTCCTACTATTTCTCATTCCTCTCCACCTCAGCCTATACCAACTACCTCTGTCTCTACCGTACCTCCCTCAGCTACTCACTATCCAATGGTTACTCGCTCTCAAACTGGCTCACTTTGTTCTTGTGACTTGCCTGATTATCATCTTTTCTATGCCACCAAACATCCAGTGCCTTAGCCAGTGTTCAGATTCCTCATGAACCTACTCGTTACTCACAAGCAATCTTATCACCTGAATGGCGTGTTGCTATGGGAGCTGAATTTATTGCTCTTATTGCCAATGGCACCTGGTCTTTATGCCTTCGTCCAGCCAATCATAATATTATTCGTAACAAGTGGGTTTACAAAATTAAACAAAAGCTAGATGGTTCTATTGATCGATACAAAGCCCGATTAGTGGCTAAAGGGTTTGATCAAGAAAGTGGTGTGGACTTTAATGAGACATTTATTCTAGTTATTAAACCATCTACTATCGTATGGTTTTGGCATTAGCTGTTCATTTCAATTGGTGCATTTGTCAGCTAGATATTTCAAATGCTTTCTTGAATGGCATCTTATTGGAGGAGGTTTATATGGAGCAATCAAGAGGTTTCATTTTTGAACACTTTCCTCATCATGTTTGTCGGCTTCACAAAGCATTATATGGGCTTAAACAAGCACCTCGTGCTTGGTACATGCGTTTATCTCAAACGCTCATCGAATTTGGCTTTCACTGCTCATCCATGGACAACTCCTTATTTGTGTTTCATTCATCTGATATTCATATTTTTATCTTAATCTACGTGGATGACATTTTGGTGACAGGGACATATAGTTCTATCATTCTTACCTTGATTGCCAACTTACAATCTAAATACAAATTGAGAGATATGGGAGACTTGGGTTACTTTCTTGGCATTCAAGCTTCACGAGATTCATCTGGTCTTCATTTGCGCCAATCTACATATATTACAGATCTTTTACATCGCACGAAAATGTTGGGAGCCAAGCCTTATCGCTTCCCTTGTCTTTCAGGATTTAAACTCTCTTCTCAGGATGGTTCTCCTCTCTCTGATGAAGACACTACTACTTATCGACAAACTGTTGGTGCCTTGCAATATTGCACATTGACAAGGCTTGAGATTGCCTTTTCTGTCGATCAGTTGTGTCAACATATGCATCATCCCACTTCTTCTCATTCGATGGCTACTAAACGTGTCTTGCGTTATCTCAAAGGGACTATTGATCATGGATTATGGTATACCAGGGGTGATCTTCGCTTGTAAGCTTACTGTGACTCAGATTGGGTGGCAATCCAGATGATCGTCGTTCCACTACAGGCTATGGTATCTTTTTAGGCCCTTGTCTAATTTCTTGGTCTGCTAAGAAACAACCTGTTGTAGCTCATTCAAGTACCGAGGCTGAGTATCATGCAATGGCTCTCACAATAGCTGAACTTTATTGGTTACGAATGCTTTTTAAGGATCTTCAGATTCCCTTGCATCATTGTCCTACAATTTGGTGTGATAATATTGGTGCTTTAGCTGTTGCATCTAATCCTGTTTTCCATGCACGTACCAAACGCATTGAAGTGGACTATCATTTTATTCGTGAGAAGGTTCTTAACAAGGATATTATGCTCAAGTTCATTAGTACTCATGACCAGTTGGCTGACGTTTTTACCAAAGGCCTTAGCTCCAATCGCTTTCTTCTTCTCTGAGACAAGCTAATGGTTTGTTCACCACTCATCAGCTTGCGGGGGGATGTTAAGGATGTTACCCACCAAGCAACAGAACAGCAGCTTCCACAGGATTCTTCGGCTGTTATATCTCCAACAGAATAGTTTTTAAATTTAATTTTGTTTGTTACGATTTGATTTTGTATAGATAGAATTTGTTACGATACACTTGATATTGTAGTTCTATAAATATGTTGAATACAATGAGCATTTTGGTTCATTCAAGCCAAAACTTTTCAAAACATTTCATGGTATCAAAGCTCATTTGCTTACGCTAGTCCTTACCTTTTGATCCTGCTTTTGGCTTCCTCCTGCTCCAATACTTCCGCTGTTACATATACTCCTCCTAACATCACCCAACTTGTTTCGGTGAAATTAGATGGCACAAATTATTTGATCTGATATTCACAATTTGTGCCTGTTCTACGAAGCAATGACTTAATGGGTTTTGTGGATGGTACTATACCCTGTCCACCAAAGTTTCTTCTTGATGATCAAGGGAACCAAACTACAAGTCTTAGTCCAGAATTTCTTCTCTGGAATAAGAAAGACCAATTCGTTTTGAGTTGGATTAATGCAACCTTATCTGAAAAGGTGCTTCCTACTGTTTTTGGCCTTAACACTGCTCAGCAAGCCTGGTCTTCTCTCTCTGGTCATTTTTCTTCCCAGACAAAATCCAGAGTCTACAATCTACGACTTAAGCTGCAGACTATGAGTCAAGGCTCCAAGTCTTGTACTGAATATCTGGAAATGGCAAAATTGTTAGTAGCAGAACTTGCCGTAGTGGGCAAACCAATTAAAGATGATAATTTGATTTCATATGTAGTTGGAGGTTTGAACACATTCTACACTAAAAATAAAAACTTAGAGGATTGTTGGCAGTCTTTGCAGCCAGGTTCTCATGGTTTGCGCCTAGCAGTTGCTTTGGCTGGGCATAAGGTGGCAGCGGTTTCCGTTTCGGTGACTCAGCCGCATACTATTGGGTTGATGGGTGTGAAACCATATTTGGAAGGTTATTTTCAAAATGGAAGTTATGTGAAGTCTAGACAATTTGAAGATTCTCGGTGTGACATGGGATTTGGAGTAGAAGTCCAAGGTATTTTCGTGATTTCGGGAATCAAACATGGCTTGGTGACTAAACAAGGATCTCTAGAAATTGGGGGGGCCAATCAACAATAAGTCAATCAGTAGCAGTCCACCTTTGGAGGAAACCAGAGCTTCTTTGGACGTTTTGCATCTGGGCTTGGCCTTTCCTGATGGGCTAAGGTATGGACCTAAACGAGTGGAAAGCTGTGTAGTGCAGACCCCTATTCAAAGAAGTCAGATGAGGGGTAGTGATGGACCTGAGAAACAAAGTGACCTAGAGAATCCTCTAGTGAGTGGAGATGTGGAAGGCCCTGGTAATGGTTTGAAGGGGAGTCTTGCCCTAGATGAGTATTTGCTTAGCCCAAGTGTGGCAAGGAGACGAAGGTGTTGGTGGATGTTGGGCTTGACAATTCATTGGATGCTATATTTCACATGGACAATGTAGGTACTGCCAAGCCAAGGCGCAAATGGCATGTTATCAGAGGTGGCCGGTCTGGGCAAAAGAAGTTGGCACCCAGGGAAGAGTTAGTTTCTATAGTTACCCCTATTTCCAATAAGGCCGAGGAGGTGGGCCATCCCATTCCCCTACCCTCCCCATGAAGCTCATTTCCTGGAACTGCTGGGGGTTAGGAATACTTTCAGCAGTTAGAGCCCTTATGGAAATTGTGAAGACAATGGACTCGGCGGTATTGTTTTTGATGGAAACTATGGTTAATGGTGTTGTTATTTCTCATGTTTTGAATAAGATTGGTTTTTCTTATTTTCTCTCGGTGCCTTTGATTAGTAGAAAATGAAGTCTTGTTTTTTGTTGGCATTTGGAGTTTTGTTTGAAGGTGCTTTTGCAATCCCATAATTTTATTCATTTGTTAGTGGAATTGGGTGGTGATGATCCAGATTTTCTTTGTTCTTTTGTTTATGGGCCAGCGGTGTGGAGGGAGAAAGCAGCATTTTGGCATGATCTACATACTTTGAATTATGATGAGAATATGCCTTGGGTGTGTATGAGAGACTTTAATAATATTCTGAGTCAAGGGGAAAAGCAAGGAGGGAGAGTCACTCTAGTGTCATCCTCTCGAGGACTGTCTCATTTTATGCAGTCTATGGGCTTTGTTGACTTGGGGTATGTGGGGTCAAAATTTACATGGTATAATAAATGCCCGGGGTTAGCTAATATCCAGGAGAGATTGGATCGTGGCATCTCAAACTTACCATGGCGTCTTGCTTTTCCCAATGCTGTTATTTATCATCACCCGGTCACTAATTCAGACCATACTCCACTGGACATGTCACTCTTTGGGCTGGAGGAACATCCACCAAAGTCTTTCTAATTCGAACGATTCTGGATTAGAGATGCAACTTTCATGGGAGTGGTGGCTACGGCTTAGGCTATGAGATTGTTAGGAACCCCGGTCAAGGACTCCAAAACAAGCACCAATTTCCCTACGTACCCGATCTATTCCAATAACACAACGATTCTCCCGACCAATGATGAATAACACACGAGCATAATATACAGGATCTAACACACAAGAATGACAAATACTCACTGTTTATGATAAAAGAAAACGTGATCTAAGGATTATTAGTCATTCGAACCACAAGAAACAAGACAATCCCGATCAAGGGTTTATTAGCCTAGAATGAATCCCAAGCAACAAGGTTATTAGCCCTGACACCGACTAAGCATATACGTGCCTATGCTTGGCCAAAACACTCTAAAAGTACTCGACTATGCTCGATATTCTCTCAATCCTTACACTAATGCACCTAAGGGTGTTTATATAGACATCCTTAGATGCTTACAAACCCTACTGGAACCAAATCAAAACTAAATCAAATAATCGATCTTTAGTAATTAATCCCGTCGATCAAGTAGATTTGATATAATATGCCTATTAAACCGAACTAAAAAAGGAAAGATAATATTCTAGACTTTCGGAGAACGCGCGAATCTAGAAGATATGATTCATCGTATTGCTTCACGGAAGGAAACCAATCGCAGAAGATATTTCCGTAAAAAGTGTGATCGTGCTGCCGCTATGCTCTGAGCTGATCCCGATCTGTCTGCGACTGGCTGGTTGGCATGTCGGCACAAGTATCACTGGGCTCCTGGTCGGTTAGCACGCTCGAGATTTCTTGGTCGGTCGGCATGCTTTGCCCTCCCTGGTCGGTTGGTCGGTCTTCCTGGCCCCTGGTCGGTCAGCATGCCTTGGATGTCCTGGTCGGTCGGCATGCTTTGTCCTCCTTGATCGGTCGGTCTTCTTGGCCCCTGGTTGGTCAGCATGCCCGGGATGTCCTGGTCCGTCGGCCTGCCTTGTTCGGTCACTGGTGCCGCCTCTTGCCCCTCACCTACCCACTCGTGGTAGTCCAGGCCGTGGTCTTCACTGAGGATCCTTTCATATGAGCCATGGGGATACTTCAGCTGGTGCGATGTTTAAAAAGATCTGTGCTACTCATTATGATTTAAGACGCTGGAATAGGGAGCAGTTTGGACAGATTCAAGTTTCTATTCAGCATGTTAAGGAGCACCTTCGAATCTGCCAGCAAGCGTCTCCCATTTTGCAAAATTTTCATCTATCACATTTTCTAAGTTTGGAATTGGATAAGCAGTTGTGCCGTGAGGAAGCTTTATGGAGACAAAAATCATGTGAGTCCTGGTTGGTCTCAAGTGATCTGAATACGAAATTTTATCATTCCTTGACGATTATTCGCAGATGTTGGAACAAAATTTTGAAGCTGAAAACTGAGTGAGATGGTTGGATTTTAGGGAGATCTTCTATTGGTAAAGAGACGGTTGCTTTCCATCAGAATTTATTTTCTACTAGCAACCCTATTATTTCAGATGACATGGAGCAATTGCTTGAGCCGCTTATTACTAGTGAAGAGAACGTAACGCTCATTAAGGTGCCGGATGCAGAGGAAGTTTTCACAACTTTGAGGAAGATGAGCTCGGAGAAAGCATCGGGTCCGGATGGTATGACAGTTTTGTTTTTCAAACATTTTTGGGATGTGGTCGGAATAGATGTTATCAAGGCGGTGCAAGATTTCTTTGAACGAGGTGAGCTGTTGTTTACTTTGAAGTACTATTCAGACTCTTGTTACGAGAGGAACGCAGAGGAAGCCTCAAAGGCATTCAGATGGGGCGTAATGCTCTTAGAATTTCCCATTTAGTATTTGCGGATGATCTTCTTCTCTTTGCTAAGGCTACTACTCGAGAGGCCTCGATTTTGACTGATTGTCTTGGTCTAGTCAGATAGTGAATAAAGAGAAATCCTCGGTGCACTTCAGTAGGAATTTTGAGGGCCAAGTAGTTTTGCCTATTTTGGACTGTTTGCAATTAAAAAAATTACTGCCAAAAGCCAAATATCTTGGACTCCCTTTGGTTTTTCCTCGTAATAGAGTGAGGGTAGTGGATGAGATCAAGGTGAGATTCTTTCAAAAGATAGCTAGTTGGAAAGCGAAGGTGTTATTCCAAGCCGGTCGTACGGTGATGATTAAATCAGTAGCGAGTGCCACTCCGTCCTACCTTATGAGTTTTTACACTATGATGAATAAGTGGTGTAAAGAGCTTGATCACGCAACTAAAATTTCTGGTAGGGTCACAAGGACGATCAGCCGTGGCATTTGCATTTAAAAGCATGGAAGTCTATTTAACCCCACCCCCCCCCCCCCCCCCCCCCCCCCCACCACCTTAAAGATCATGGTAGGCTGGGTATTCGGCTTTTCTCGGAGATTAATCAAGCTCTTGTATCCAAACTGGCTTGGAAAATACTTACTGATCGGGAAAGCCTTTGGGTTCGTGTTTTACATGGTAAATATATCAAAGGGCGAGACTTTTGGCAAGTGGGGGCAGGCAGGAAGGTGTCCCGGGTCTGGAGAAGCACCGTGAAAGCTCGTGCTGTTCTGGTCGAAGGTATGTGCTTCCAGGTGGGGAATGGCCAGCGTATTAGTATTTGGAGGGACCCGTAGGTCCCTTCCTTGCCTGTTTTCAAATCGATTGCTCGGGAGGAGGATATACACTGCCCTGATATTATTACTGTGCTAGATTTGTTGCTGGATGATGGAAGAATGTGGAATGTGGATCTGATCAGAAATATTTTTGCTCCGACATCTGCGGATGCCATTTTGAAATTCGGTTAGGAGAAGGCATGTTGGCAGATAAGCTCTTCTAGCCGTTGGAATCTTCTAGAGAATTTAGTGTTAAATCTATTCACAAGACTCTAGTGCACTGTAGAGCCAATATTCTGGCCCCTCTTAGTTCAGCTCAGTGGAAGGAATTGTGGCAGCTTAAAATGCATGATAGATTAAAACTCCTTTTGTGGAAGGTGGTCTGGGAGGTTTTGCCGACAAAATCTATAGTTGCAGCCCAATTGGGTGGGAGCGAGATGGTGGATGATGAGCTCACATGTGTGCTCTGTGGAGAGCACCCTGAATCAATCCAATCTCTTTTGCTGCATTGCCCTTTCAGTAGATCCATTTGGAGTGAATCTCCATGGCAACTCAATATTAGAGCCTTTGGTGATGTCTCGGTTGCTACTTGGGTTCAAACTATTTTACATCCTCATCAGTCTATAGGTATTCCTTTGGAAAATCATCATTTATTCCAACTATTTGCTGCCAATGCGATCGACATGGTTTGGGCTGCAAGAAATCAAGTTGTGCATGGAGGGAAGAGATGCGAAGCGCTGGTGTTAGCTCATAGAGTTCGACGACTTAGTTGGGAGCACAGGGCCGCTTGGCAAAGGAAGCTTCAACCAGTGCGTCAACAAGTATGGTCCCCACCTCCAGCAAATATAGTTAAGGTGAATGAGGACACTGCTATCAGAGAGAGGCACTCAGTAATTGCTGTTATTATTCGAGACTCAAGGCGTGATTCGAGGAGCAATGGTGAAACGAATTGCAGAGGTTGATCCACTGGAAGGAGAGGCTGAAGCTGCCAAGATGGGTCGAGGTAGCGCAACAGGGCTTTCGGGAGATTATTTTGGAAGGAGATTCTGAGCTCGTTTTTAAGGCTATTAAAAAATGGCCTCTTTGTGTTGTGTGGCATATTCAAACCTGTGTGCAGGAGATTCGTGATGTGTGTTGTAGGTTCTTGAGTTGGTAGGCTGTTCATGCCTATAGAGATGCGAATGAGTTAGTGCATCACCTTGCTCGATGGGCCGCCTCTGAATATACCTCAGTTGGCACTCCTTGTAGTTCTGAGCATTTGCTTGATTTGTCTTGGTTGTATGCTCGTACTGACCTTCCTTAATGGCTGGTGTTTCGTTTTTGGTGGTTTTGGAATAAAATGGGGCTTTGATTAAAAAAAAAAAAAGGATTTCAGACTTGGATGCCAGTTGCCACGGCTAATGGGGTTTATTTAGAACCTGACCTTACACCATTCTCAAAATAGATCAATCTCTCCTCACCAGTCAGTCAGTCACACAAGCACCTATGCACATGGGTCTGAAGGATGGGGAGAAGACGAAGAAGAAGCAGCAGCAGCAGCAAACACCAGCAAACAGATAAGACAAGGGTACTAGACCATATCCAAATCTTCCACACCAACTAATTAACTTGATGGAAGGGCAGTCAAGTGATCTAGAGCAAAGCATCAACGTTGGGTTTGTGACCAAGTCATGGAGAGCAGCACCCAAGAAATGCAATCCCAATAAAACGCTGCCTGGGCTTCGCCTCTCAGACACCAGAGATTGTGATCGTGATCGTGATATAAAACACAGTACTGAGTTTGAAACTATACCTTTCATTTGTTATTTATCACGTCCTACGGGGTGTTGGTGGAAATTTATTGATTTGTCGAGCTCGAGGCCATTGCCCCGGTATCCGTGGCGATACTCCCAAGGGTGCTCCAACTCTATACAGGTGGTGAAAGGAGCTGCGCCTTCAACATATTTCTTCTGGGATCCAGTCATGAGATTTTCGTATAGTCTCCCGCCATGGGATGCAAGAATTCCATGCCATTGCGCCGTCCTTTCCTCATCGCCTTCAGATCAACGTAATCGAAATTATCTCATGGTGATAGTTTTTACAGGAACCAGTCATCCAGCTTTCTTGTTCCATAAGCTGGCCGCAAGAGTATTCGGAGAGCATGATGAATGGATGAAGCAAGACTCCACCCTTATTGACCTGCAAGTTTCAAAAGAGTCGCAAGGGCATCCTATCCAATTTACTAATGCCATGGGGTCTAGAGGTAAGTTCTATGCTCTAAGTCTAAGTTTGCAGGGAACTCTTGCAGTGATAGAAGACGTTGATTCTCTTCTCAAAATCACTGCTTTGGGTACAAAAAGGGCAGTCCCTACTGTTTCATCAAAGCATTTTAGAGAGTATTTGCTCGAGTCAGACGAGGAGATCTCACTAACTTTCCTCGTATCTAAAAAATCCGTCAATGTTGTGGATGATGTAGAGGTTTTCTGACTTGATGTCGCTAGACTAACATGGATTAAGATGAATAGCCTTGGTTATCGAACATTATTTGTCGGAGAAAATTGTTGGGTGTCTATCTCTGCGAGTGAAGTGGGATGCAGGAGCAACTCTCTGTACTTCAATTTCACCCACAACGCAATAGATGGTTGGTGGCTTCATGACATGGAAACGGGAGACATCTCTACAGATTGGAGTGAAGAAAATTGTAAGACAAAATCTCCAATTTGGGATGTTCTGGCAATGGATGACTAATTTGCTTATTTTCATGTCTTTTTCACGCAATTAGAAAAAAAAATGTTTTTTTTCACCTTCTCTCAAATTGTTTTCCCTTTACAATGGAAGGGACTAACTTGGAGTGGGAATTGTTGTACGGCATATGTCATGCACTAAATGTTTCGGTGGTCTTTTTCCTTCTTTGGACATTGAAATCTACTCAAAAGAAAAGTCATATATAATCTTCACTAGACAGGACGAAACAACAGCTTTTAAACCTCTAGCGACAGGCAGAAGTTCTTTTTTGAGTTTCAACATCACGGTTTAGACCGCTGCAACAAGCATGACAACTTCTCGTCGTTACTTTTTTTTCACTTTTCGGGTCTTTCCCTTAAAGAAACATATGAGAAATGATATTCAACTTTTGACTCCAGGAAAAGAAAGAGTAACGGTCAATCTCCAATATGATTTAAGACAAAATCTACGCGTAATATTTTGACTGAATATCTCTCATTGGGACGAAACAACTGCTTTTAATCCTCTAGCGACAGTAGTTTTTTTTGAGTTTCAACATTGCGGTTTAGACCGCTGCAGCAAGCATGACAACTTCTCGTCATTACTTTTTTCACTTTTCGGGTTTTTCCTTAACGAAACATTTGAGAAAGGTACAGTTTGTTTTCTCAATATTTTGAGATATAGAAATTTTCAGTAAAACAAACACACTCTAAAATTTTTAACTTTTATACATATATACTTCACCTTTTATAAACCTCAATAAATCTTAATAAAGTAAAGATTCCTAAAATTTCGAGAATATTCTTTAAAATTTTGACAAACAAACACCCCAAAAAAATAGTCAACTTTTTACTCCAGGAAAGGAAAGAGTAACGGTCAATCTCCAATATGATTTAATACAAAATGTACACCTAATATTTTGACTGAATATCTCTCATTTGGAATGAGAGTAAATTAATGAAACGAATTTACCATAACACCCATAACCACACAAAAGAAAAATACCATAACACCCAAACACTCGGGTAAACTCTGCCAAGGCTAAAGATATTGCATTTTACGTAGAGCCCCCGTCACACCTTCATCATCAGTTTTCACAGTTTCTGCGCCTGTAAATTTGGAAGAAATTTACTGAACTGTTTAAAAGTTCCACTCTGGCTGATTTGATTCCTCCTGGGATTTGTTTCCCTCTTTCCTAATTCTTTTGGTAATCCAAGAATCTTAATTGTCAGGACAGTGCACAAAGGCAATTCGGCTATGTTTTGGGTGGTTGCAGCTTACTCATGCAACTAGTTTGCCTTATATTGAAAACCATTTCAGTACAGCTCTAAAGATTTGGTTTTGATCACTACAAAGAATGTAGTATAAACTATTAACTAATAGAGATCAACGCGGAAAAATGGAGCTTGAGCTAATTTTTACATTCGACATTCAGTCTGAAAACAGAGGATGAAGTCATCCTCTGTTATTCTGCACGATCAGTTTCCTAAGATGTCTGATATATATATATATAAATTATATTTTTTTTCTAAGCAAAGATAATTCATTCAAACTGAACGGAGGCAAAAAAAGACACCTCAAGGGGGCTTAAAAATGTCGCTGAGTCTTAAACTATCAACAGGTAAGATGTCTGATGTTTGATTTCATATGAAAGGTGAATACCTGACACAATGCTTCAAGGAACTTTTCTACAATGCGAAAGCTTTTAGTCGCGGTACATCTCAGTTTGTACGCCATCAGTTAGAGAACTCAGAACCTCAAAGCGAACTCAGAACCTCAAAGCGAACTCAGAACCTCAAAGCGGATGACTGCATTTTAAACAACCTTTTTGTGAAAACAGAGCTCAGATTGTGAGTCTGTTTTTTCGAAGGAGCTAGGAAAAGGTTGGCTTCCAATTAATTATGTCCATCTTGAGAGCTTCTGTAGTTTTTGCTCCACAACCACTCATTTAAAGCTTACACAATGAGATTTTAGATCCTTTTTAAGTACTACATAAATTGAAGAAAATATCCGAAAATTCACACGTCTGCAGGAGCACCATGTACGCTTATAAACATTGGGTAAACTGAAGAAAATATGACAAATAATGAAGTGCTAAAGTACAAGGAGAACAAATTCGAACAAGTATCCAAATCTAGATGTAGTTCTCACCACCCTAATGCGAATGCAAACGCGCGGCGGATTGTGAACCTGCAGAGGATGACGAAAACTGTGAGGAATTTGTTTTGGAACTGTTGCTAGAATCGGTAGCAGTTCCACTGGAAATGCTAAGCGACATCGTAGGTCTATTCATGGCTGGAGGATATGCGGGCCCTGGCACATCTGATGGGAGAGCAGGCAATGGAGCTTCGAAATTGAGCACATGCATTGCTTGCCTTATTGAAGGCCTAAGGTTGCGATCAGGGCGAGCGCACCACAACCCAACGATCATCAAGCGCTCCATTTGCTGCCCGTCAAAATCTCCACTCAGCCTTGGGTCAGCCGCTTTAAGTACCTCTCCTATCCCGTAGAGCTCCCAAACCCACTCCACCATGATTACTTGATCTTCAGGGGCCTTGGGGTTGATTGGTTTTCTTCCACAAGCTATCTCCAGAGCAACAATTCCGAAACTATAAACATCGGATTCCTTGCTAGCCTTGAGGGTTGTGACGCATTCAGGAGCCATGTAGCCCATGGTTCCTGCCAAAACAGTTGTTTGTGACCCTTTCGCATGGTCCACTAGCCTCGCTAGGCCAAAATCCCCAAGTTTAGCATCAAAGTTCGAATCAAGCATGATGTTGCTCGATTTTATATCTCTATGCACCACACATTGTTCCCATTCTTCGTGCAAGTAAAGTAAGGCCAAGGCCAGGCCTCGAGCAATTTTGTACCTGGCTACCCACTGCAATGAGCTTTCTTCCTTAAAGAGATGGAAATCTAAGCTTCGATTGGGCATGAATTCATAAACGAGTAAGAGCTCCCTTCTTTCATGGCACCACCCAATGAGCTGCACCAAGTTCCTGTGTCTCAATCGACTAATGATTTTTACTTCTGATGCATACTCCTTTATCCCCTGTGCAGACCCCTTTGAAACCCTCTTAATAGCCACGGAGGATTTCAAGTCCCTTAAAAATCCTTTATAAACTCCACCAAATCCTCCCTGGCCTAGCTTTTCATCATCGCTGAAATTATTCGTGGCGCGAGCCAATTCCTTGAATGAGAACCTCTTTGGCCCTGTTCCCCTTTGAAATCCGTCATCCATGTACTCAGAAAACGCCCGATCATATTCTTTATCCCTCTTATTCCTCTTCCGTAAGGTCACCAGAACCAGAGCCAGACCGCCCACCAAAAAACATCCAACAGCACCCAACCCCACGGCTAATCCTAACTTCTTGTTTTTCCCTGGTTTGGGTGCAAGATTGGGGCTTGGAGCACCTGCGATTCCTGGGCTGTCAAAGTACCATGAGTAAATGGTATGCATTGCAGAAACATTTCCCGTTGCGGCTGAGAATCCAAAAGTAACCCATTCGGGTAGGTGAAGTCTCAAATCAACAGTCTGAGAAAGGAACTGCCTTACAGTAACATTGTTTCTAATACCAGTGAAGACGACACTCAAATTATGAGAAGTAGAATTATAACTGATCCAAGCTTCATTTTCTATCCCGCCCCGAATCGAGGTATTACTACTCCAAGACACATTAGCAACAGATTGCATAGACTTGATATTAATACCCACATGTTCGCCGGGCGGATCCCAACGGTTTGAATAGATATCAAACTCCACAGCGACAAAATGATTGTCCGTCGTGTTTAATTCCTGGGAATCGTCAGCAAGACCCATAGCGCCACCTTTTGTGACGACAGCAGGCATTATTGACCCGGCGGGTTCGAGGAAGAAAGCAAGCCCGTCTCCATATGCAGTTCTATTTTTAGAATCAATGACGAAGGAAAAATGGGTGGCGAAATCGGTGAGGGCTCTAGAGGCATTGTCCCACAGGTGCAGGGGACTGGCATACGTGGCTCGACCCACTAACGCTGTTCTGACCTCGTTGCCGGTTAGTTGGATGACTTCGTTGTCAGGGAAAGCTCTCTCGTATGTAATATTGGAGTTGTAACTGAAACTCGTAAAGTTGAAAGATAGAGCACTTGTAAATGGTGTAGGAAAAAAGAAGCGATCGGTGATTGTTAAGAGAATAAGAAGGATGAGTGTCTCTGGAAATGGGAGATCTTTGATTTTGAAGCTGCAGCCAACCATGATCGGAACTTGGGAGGAGGCAAGAAGCTCCTGCTAGAGATAATGCAGATTGTAATCTGTATAGCTCAAAGCATTTGAAGTCCTTTTGAGTGAGAGTCTTCTAGGGGAAAATGTTTTTGACCTGGTCTGAAACCAATTGGCAAGTGGATGTTATGGAAACAACTGAGGAAGCATTTACAAATTGAATTGAAAAACCAAAGGAAGAAATAGGATTGTATTTACTTGGCTGGCCTCCTGGCTCCTCTTAGAAGACCTCCAACGTCGATTGTACAAAAAAAAAAAAAAAACCTCCTACAAATTAATATAATTCAAATAATAATATGGCCTACCAAATAAAAAAGAGAGTCCACACACATAAAGGAAATTATTAGAGAATATAATTCTAATAATAACATCCATGCTCCTAAAGAAGGCTAACCCATAACCCAAAGAGCTGTTGTTAGAAGTGGGAGGGAAGATAAATATAAAAAGAGATTGGGATTGATATTGAACGGTTTTCAAAGTCTACTTTTTCTATGAGCAAAGACTTATACCTGCTTACATCAAGGGAAAATATCACTTCCCTCAAATTATGAGTCAAATATTACTTTGAGTTCTCAAACTTTCAAGTTTTTCACATTGAACATTATCATAGAATCCAACAATTAAAATTGTGAGACATCTATTTTCTATATATTTCAACAATAAGATTTTACTAGAGAGTGATATATTTTGATCGTTTTGAGGCTAAATATAATGAAATTTATAGTTAAGACCCATAAATGACATTCAGTGATAGTATCTGAGGCTAAAAGCGAAGATTCTTTTTTTATTGTTATCAAGCTTCTGAAAAATATTCGTTGAGAATGCTAAAAAATTGCTAGTTGAATGAGTAAAGATAGCAGAGTAGAGGATGGTCAAGTCACCGATACCAACAACTGAGGACAGAGAGTCGCTCTCAAAAATCACACGCTCCAGCTCCCTAAACTGAGCCTCTTCAGCAGGCATCCGAATGGCCAGCAGTTCAGCCAAAAAAGGGGACAAGCGAGGAAGGATATCCGTGCGTGCCCAAAGTGCCTCGCCAAGATGATTATAGCAAATACACGTGATGGCTACAAAGGAGGGTCTCAGAGCAGCATCAGAATTTACTTTGACAAAGCCATCCGGAGGAGCCTTCCAAACCTTCAGATCAAGCTGAGCCCGAAGCCTCCAAGCAGCCAGGTGCTGCTCATAACACCTCTGGATACGCTGGAGGATGACATTCGGATAAGCTAAGGTATTATGATACACTTTCTGGTTTCTGGAGAACCATAAGGAATCCATCACAACCACATACACCACAAAGGCATGCTCATCATCCGGATTAATATTAAGAGCATTGATAGGGTTAAGAAGGATCTTGACACAATCCAGCATCGACTGTAAACCCAATGCCGACAAGTCCAAAGGCCAAAGGCCTGATCTTCACACACGGTACAAAGGGACATCCCAGAAAAAGATGAGTCACAGTTTCTTCAGTGGCACCACATAACTGACAAGTGTTGAAATTTGGAGGCATTCCCTGCATGAAACGAGCCAGGAGAGATCGAGTTTGGAGAGCATTCCAAACCACACACCACAAAAAGTGCTTGAGTCTGTCCAGAAGCTTGAGGCGCCAAAAGTGTTTCCAGTCAGCCGAGGAAAGAATGGCTAAAGGAGGAGCACGAGCTTTGGTCACTTCACGATAAACATTATTGACAGAGAAGAGTCTGTCAGGAGAGGGTAACCAAAGTGCCGCATCACCACCAAACGGCCTTGGGGGAGGGAGATGAAGAATAGCGGTGGCACTATCCTCATCAAATAGATCAGCTATTAATTCAGTATTCCATCCTGTGAAAACCATTTGGCATGTCTAGTGAAAAACCAATGGGGGCCTTTCTGTCCATTACGTTATTTCTAGAAGGAAAATAGAAAGAGCTTGCTGATCTGGTACTTTGAGGTTAACGTGTGGCTTCATTAAGGGTCTTCTTGTCATTTTCCTTGTATCTAGAAGAAATGGAAGGAGCTGGAGTTTGTTGTGATGGTTCACGCGTGAAATGAACAGATTTACGCAACAGAATGGCTCCTCGGATATATATGCCCAGATCTGGCCATTTCTGCATTTCTTAGTCTTTCTCCCTCTAAAGAAAATTTTCTCCAAGAAGCGCGCTGATCATCTTTGCTTCATTGTTCTTGTGGAAAGTTTTGAGTTTGCGGTAATGGTGATAGCATATCAGATTTGAGGGCCTTTTTGTTTCGTTCATCACCAACACTTGATCTCTTCGATTGACTGAGGCTTCCAGAGGTTCTAGAAGTGTGTTTGCTGGAGGTTCCAGCATTGGGCATTGATTGCACAAGGTTTGTGTGGATAGATCAATCCGGTTGAATCTTGGTTTCAAATGGTCATGGAGTCCATGATGATCAGATCTGAATTGAGTTGGTTTGGGTAAGATTAACGGTGTTTAGATTAGCTAGGTTGCAGAATCTATAGATCACTGTGTAATCTCATTTGAAAATAGTGGATTTAAAAACCAGCTTCGGCTCGGAGAGTTTTTCTCTTTTGAAAAAGTTCTTCAAAAGGGTTTCTCTTCGTCACCATATCTTGTGTCATCTGGTTGAGTGATTTTCCTTTAGTTTATTTGTATACTATTAACCATTCTTGTGATTAGTGTGCTTAGAATATCGTTCTTGAAGATATTGAATAATCTGGTCCAAAAAGGTTGAAGATAAAGGTATAACGAGTTTATGTTTAAATTTGAATTAACTTGTATTGCAGGTATCAAGAAATTGATTGCATATCAATTGAGTTTGTGAATCTAAAATTTACTGTTTCTGCGAGTTGAAGTTACTTCTGAGTTACTTGCAGTTTCTTCGGATTACCCTGTTTTACAGATTCGGGTTTAATTATTTTTTTGTTCATATTTTCATATCTGGTGGTTAATTAGGACTTTGAATATTGAGAGAATTGTGTTTGGATTGATATTATTGAGAATAGGTTTTAAAGTTTTAAAAGAAAAAGTTAATTGATAATTTTTTAAAATATACCTATTCACCCCCCTCTAGGTATTTTCCTTTTAGTTGGGTCTAAATTAGGTTGTTCAATTGGTATCAGAGCCTAAAATCATTCCTTGACCCAATTTGAGTGCAATATGGATAGAAGTCAATCCCTTAACGTTCCCCATACTTTGATGGTTCTAATTACGCTTATTGGAAAGTTAGAATGAGGGCCTTTCTAAAATCTATAGATGAGAGAGTGTGGACAGCCGTGGACAAAGGTTGGAATAAGCGGAAGGTACTATAGATGAGTTGTTTGTATTAAGGAACCAAGTAAATGGACTGGTGAGGAAAGAGAATCCTCAAGTTGGAATAGTAAAGGCATTAATGCTATATTCATGAGCGTATCACCGGATGAATTTATGAGGATATCTAATTGTGAATCCGCTAAGGAAGCTTGGATATTTTGGCTCTTACACATGAAGGTACTAAGGCCGTAAGGGATTCTAAATTACAATTGAACGTCTCTAAGTTTGAAGAACTTCAAATGAGAGACGATGAGAGTTTTGACGATTTTTATGGAAAACTTACAGCCATAGTAAATTGTAGTTTTAGCCTTGGAGAGCAAATTCCAGAATCTAAGGTAGTGCGAAAGGTTTTAAGATCCCTCCCTGAAAGGTTTAGACCAAAAGTCACTGCCATAGAAGAAAGTAAGGTGTTAGATGACATTAAGATTGATGAGCTTGTTGGTTCTTTACAAACCTACGAGCTGACTTTTCCTTCATCCAGAAAGAATAAGTCTATTGCTCTTAAAACTGTGAAAGAGGAAGATAATTCCTCTTCTGATGATGATTCTTTAGAAGATGAAGACATGACTCTTTTTGTTAAGAAGTTTTGTAAGGCTTTTCGATTTAAAAAGGGTGGTAATTGGAAAGATAAGAAGGGAAACACGAAATCCTTTAACAAAACAAACCGGAAGAATTTTGATAAAAAGGATAAAGGAGATCAAATGAAGAAAGAAGAGAGTAGTGTTCAATGTCATGGTTGTAAAGGTTTCGGACATATGAAATTTGAGTGTCCTACACATTTAAAAGCACAAAGAAAACCAGCTATGAATGCATCTCTCTCTGATTCTGATTCGACATTTCTTCTTCCAGTAAAGAAACTTCTTCACATGAAAAAGTTAATTATCTTGCTTTTTCTTCTTCTATTGTTAGTAATAACGATTCGGATCTTGAAGGGAATGACACCCTAGAGTCAGATTCAGACGATCTAGATTCTCTACGTATAGCCTACGATGAGTTATATGAAGAGAGATTAAGTTGAAGAAAAACCATGGATTAATTTCTAAAGAGGTTAATGTCATTAAATTAGAAAATGATCAACTAACATATGAAATTACTGTGCTTAGTCTGAAAAATGCAGATCTTGAAGCTAAAGTAATAGAGTTGGAGCTTGAGTTAGAACAAGCCAATGTTCAGCTAGATAAGTTCTCTTGTGGAACAAGAAAGCTAGACAACATGCTGAATATTGGACTCTCAACTGGTGATAAGAGAGGACTGGGTTATTCAGCTACAAATGATGTCAAAAATGCTAACAAGACAGTATTTGTTCCAGCCATCATTAAGGAAAAACAATCTGAAATTTCAGCTTCTCAAAAGAAGTCAAAACAGGTTGTATCTTCTAAACCCATAACTTCGTTCAATTATAAGAAAACTAAATTCATTCCTACATGTCATTTTTGTGGTAAAATTGGACATATTAAACCTAAGTGTTATATTTTCACAAATAAGAATGTTAGGAATGTTGGAGCCACTTCTAGTACTATATCTATATCTGACTTTAACATGTTAACGTCTCAAGTTAATAAACTTGCTATGCAAGTTGACACTATAGCTAAAAGATTGCTTTCCTCTTCTCAAACAAAACAAGTTTGGAAGGACATGACCTCTTGTAATGTAGCTCAACTAGCGTTTAAGGCTAGAAACGATTTTGTTTGGTATTTGGACAGTGGATGTTCAAAACACATGTGTGGTGACAAAAACTTGTTCACCTCCCTTAGAGACTACAAAGCTGGTGCTGTCACCTTTGGTGATGGTAGCAAGGCAATAATAGCTGGAAAAGGATCCATTATATTGCCTGGTTGTCCTACATTCAATGATGTATTGTTTGTTGAAGGCTTAAAAGCTAATCTTTTAAGCATTAGTCAAATATGTGACTCCAACTTGAGTGTTAAGTTTACTAAAGATAATTGTGTTGTTGTAAATGATAGTGGAAAATAGTTTTTAAAGGTATTAGAACATCTGATAACTGTTATGGTATAGTTCTTAACAATGACACGATATGTAATAATGTTCGTCTTGACAAAACTCATCTATGGCATCAACGCTTGGGTCACATAAATTATCGTGATCTGTCTAATATGACTAAGGTTGTAGAAGGCATACCTAAGCTAGAAAGGATTGATAATCAAATATGTGGTCCGTGTCAATTAGGTAAGCAAATTAGATCAAGTCATAAAAGAACCTTCGGGTTATTAACTTCAGCTTGCTTAGAATTACTTCACATGGATTTGATGGGTCCCTTCTAGAACTGAGTCTCTAGGTGGGAAGCGTTATATTCTTGTAATCGTTGATGACTTTTCTAGATACTCTTGGATCTTATTACTTAGGGAAAAATCGAGGCTTTTGATAAAGCCAAAGGATTATGCAAGGTTATTCAAAATCAAAAGAATTGTAAGATCAAGAGAATACGTAGTGATCACGGTAAAGAATTTGAGAATACTAGCTTTGAATTTTTTTTGTCTTGAAGAAGGTATTCATCAAGAATTCTCCGCTCCAATCACTCCACAACAAAATGGAGTAGTTGAACGGAAGAATAGAGTACTTCAAGAAATGGCAAGGGTAATGATTCATGCCAAAGATGTTTCTAAATACTTTTGGGGTGAAGCTATTAATATGGCTTGTCATATTATTAATAGAGTATATCTTCGACCGGCACTACTAAAAGTCCATATGAGTTGTGGAATGGAAAACGTCCTACTGTCAAATATTTTAAAATATTCGGTAGTAAATGCTTTATTTTACGAGATAGGGAAAATTTGGCTAAATTTGACTCTCGTAGTGATGAAGGCATTTTCCTAGGATATTCTTCAAATAGTAGAGCGTATCGTGTATTTAATTTGAGGACTCAGTGTGTTATGGAATCCATAAATGTTGTTATTGATGATGATATTCATGATGTCGTTAATCTTGAAAATATTCCTACTATTGAATCACGTATTCATGAGGAACTGCCCAGTACAGTGAGTTCGGAGTCTGATCCTCATAAGGAACCAGACTCGAATGAAGTTGCTGAACCTAGATCTCAATTGGAAGCACCCAGTGGAGTCTCTTCAGAGTCAGATGGTTATGATGAACCAGACTCAGCTATTGATAAAGAACCTTCTTCTAGAGTCAAGTTAAATCATCCTAAGGATAACATTATAGGTGATATTAATGAAGGTATGAGACTAAGAAAAGGATTTTGAATCAAATTGCTTTATCTTGCTATGTCTCTTTAATTGAACCAAAAAAGTTGAGGAAGCATTGAAAGATGAATTTTGGATAAGTGCAATGCATGATGAGTTGAACCAATTCATACGTAATGACGTGTGGTACTTAGTTCCTAGACCAACTAAGTGCAATGTAATAGGGACTAAGTGGATCTTCAAAAATAAGTCTGACGAGAACGGTGTGATAATTAGAAATAAAGCTAGACTTGTAGCTCAAGGCTACACTCAAGTCGAAGGAATAGACTTCGATGAAACATTCGCACCCGTAGCCAGATTAGAATCTATACGAATGCTTTTAGCTTATGCATGCTCTATGGGATTTAAATTACATCAAATGGATGTAAAGAGTGCTTTCTTAAATGGAATTTTGCTTGAAGAAGCTTACGTAGAACAACCGAAAGGCTTCGTCAATCCAAAACATCCTGATCATGTTTATCGTCTTAAGAAAGCCCTTTATGGATTAAAACAAGCTCTAGAGCTTGGTATGATAGACTAACCTCATATCTTTTAAACAAAGGTTTCTCGAGAGGTGGTGTTGATCGTACCATGTTCATTAAGAAGCCTAAGAATTCCTTTATCATTGCTCAGATTTATGTAGACGATATTATATTTGGCTCTCCTACTGAAACCCTTGCTATTGAATTTGCTGATCTTATGAAAAACGAATTCGAAATGAGTATGGTAGGAGAATTGAATTATTTTTTAGGTTTACAAATTAAAAAATGTAGCGATGGTTTATTTATTTCTCAATCCAAGTATGCTAAAGAATTAGTTAAGAAATTTGATCTTGATAATAAAAAGCATACTAAAATCCCTATGAGTACATCTGTTAAACTGAATATGGATTCAAATGGTAAAAGTGTTGACCACACTTTATATCAAAGTATGATTGGAAGTCTCTTGTACTTGACAGCAAGTAGACCCGACCTTTCATTTAGTGTTGGAATCTGTGCAAGATTTCAATCTGATCCAAAAGAGTCTCATTTAGAAGCTGTTAAGAAAATTATTAGATATGTCAATGGAACTGTTAATTTTGGCATTCTTTATTCGTACAAGTCTAATACTCATCTTGCAGGTTTTTTCGATGCTGATTGGGCCGGTAACTGTGATGATCGTAAAAGCACCTCTGGTGGATGCTTTTATATGGGTTCAAATCTAGTTGCTTGGCTCAGCAAAAAGCAGAGTTCAATTTCATTATCTACCATTGAAGCTGAGTACATGGCAATGGGAAGTTGTTGTACACAGCTAATTTGGATGAAACAAATGCTTTTAGACTATGGTTTAGTTCAAGATATAATGACTGTCTATTGTGATAATACAAGTGCTATTAATATCTCTAAAAATCCAGTTCAACATTCTCAAACAAAACACATAGATATTAGACACCATTTTATTAGAGATTTAGTAGAAAATAAAATAATTAAAATTGAACATGTCTCGTCTGAAAATCAACTAGCTGACTTATTTACTAAGCCACTAGATATTTCCAAGTTTGAATCTCTAAGACAAGCCGTTGGGGTTTGCTTAATTGAATAATAGTGTGTTTGTTTCTCATGATTTTTAGAATAAAATTTTCTAAATTTATGATTTTTATTCTCACTGATTTTATTGCATCATATAATTGATCATATTTTTTTTTTTTTAAATTTGTCAACAGCATGCTATCTTTCTAACTTTGGAGTCAGTTCATTTTACTTAAGACTTGTGATATGTTGCAGAGTCAGTTATGGTGTTTGTTAGTGATGAGGACATAAGAGTCATATACAATGTTATTTTATGACTTAAATTCAAAATTTCCTTTAATTATGGCTCTATGTTCTGCGACTAATAATAAAAAAAATTTTCGGCTAAGTGCTGGAGGTTTCACCGAGGTGTGTAGCATAAAGGACAAACTTGTTCTTTTACTTTACCCTTTTTAACCTAGGGCATCTTTCATTTTTACTTCTCAACTCTCTCTCCACTTACCCGACTCCTTCTTGCCGCTACTTCATTTGTGCCGCCGACCCTTGTGTTGGCTTTCTCCTTGCTATTTGCTGTTTTTCTCATCACACAAGCTTACTTTTAGGACCCAAAGGTTAGTAGTTTAATGATTATTGTCTCTTATTGCAATTTTTCTACTCGAAATGGTGCATGTGGTCCCTTGGTTGGACCCAGTTGTGTTGTCTTATGATTCTTTATGTTCTTGTCGGCTTAAAGGTTAACTCTCTTATGCGTTTTCCTACCCATTGTCTTATATACTATTCTAGTTCATTCCTCTTAGTTTTAACTTCAAATAATCAAAGATTTATGAAGATTTTTTCAAAATTCTGTTTTTTGTGAAAATTTCCCTTTTCGATTTTTAGCCTTGATTCTTGAAATACTTATGTTAATCTTAGTTGTTAGTGATAGATTTATGTTTACAACTCATTCTCATACAGATTTATAGCTTATATGTTGATTGTGTTAAACAATATGGATGGGTATGCTAGGTTGTGTAGGTTACTTGGTTTTGGTGTGAATTTTTTTTTCTTTTTCTTCATAAATATACAGCTTACTTAGTTAATCTTCGTTGAAATGAGAAAACTTGTTGGACATTGAATAACATGTAGCTTGTGTCTTTTTCAATAACATGGTTTTTTTGTTTGTTAAATTCCTTCTTGTTGGTGGCCGAATGTTATATAGTTTGATGCTTCATTTTTTATATTGATGGTGAGCTGTCGTTAATGGAATGTCTTTAAAAGTTTGTATGTTCTGTTACTCAAATATGAATTTCCCGTGAAGGTGTCAACTTACATGATTTCGATTTGTTTGCCCAAGGTTATTTTTGTAAAACAAACGATGATAACAAAAGTTTCTAAGTTTTGAAGACTTTAAATTTTATTTTGTCAATCCACTATTTCCAAAGTTATATTTCAAGGGATTGAAGTTTCTCTCTCCATATGTGTATAAGTTGTTTTGAAACATCACTACACAAGTTAATACGTTCAATTTCTTCTTTGTAGGTGTTTAAATATGTGTTGGAACGGTTTAGAAGCTTTATAATTGCAAAAACTCTCTCTAGCACTCTTTAGTGTCAACACATACAGAACAAGTGTTGACACATTGCACTTACTCTAGAGAGATGAAAACATGGTGTCGACACATAGATGACATAGTGTCGACACATTGCACTTACACCTGAGACCTGTTTTCCAGACAAAAAGAAGTGTTGACACATAGAAGACATGGTGCCGACACATTGCATTGACTCCCGATAGTTCAAATTTTGATGTGCCAACACATACCATTCATGTGTCAACACATGCCACTTGGTTGAAGATTTTCCGGAAAGTGTCAGAACTTTCAAATTGGCTCCTTAAATTACTGGCACCTTTCCAACGATCATTCTCACCTACCACGATGACCGTTGAAGTCAAAACGCCTTAAATACAAGATTCAAGAAGAAGATGAAGCTCTCCAATGCACGCACATTGCAATTACTTTTTGACCTAACTTCTTGAGAGAGAAAGAGCCTTGAAGAAGAGAGAAGCTCGTACCAACCAAGAAAGCTTGCTTTTTCCCTGAAATACTTTAGCTTTCTTTTGTGATTTTTGTCTTCTTGATCTCCCTTGTGCTTCACACTTGTATATAGCTTTAAGAGCTATTTGTGACTTTCTCGTTGTACCCATTCATTTTTAAACCTCGTGAGTGTTGGGTAAACACTGGGTCCTACTCGTGTGAGTAGAAGAAATCCTTTGGTTTAAGGATTTGTGAAGAAGAGTTAAAGCGTGAGCTCTAAAAACGCTTTGTAAAGGTTCTTAGCACCCGGAAGCTAAGGTGTATATTTGATAAATAGTGGAGGAAGCCCAAGGAAGTCAATAGCCTTGGGGGTGGATTAGGCAAGTGTTGGCCGAACCACCTAAAATGGTGTCATCTCTCTAACTCTACATCTCCTTTGTTTTTCTCATATTGTTGATTATTGTTCTTTTGCCTTACTGTTTTGATTAATTAATCTTCTTGAAAAAGTTTAACTTTTAATTAAAATTCATGGATTGCTCTTAGACTTTCACGATTCCATATTATTAGAATCTAATTCTATCAATGTTTTTAGGATGGTTCGTGTGAAACTACCAGCTCAAAGAGTTGCATCTCGTCCTCCTCGTATGACCAGGAAAAGAAAGGTTGCTAGTGCATCCACATCTAAGCCTTCAAAAAGTCAAGCGTCTCAGGAAGACAGAGAGCCTGAAATTCTAGAAGACTTCAATGATGCCTTATTTTACAACCCTGAAGCTGAGACTCTTTTTCACACAAAGTTCAGCTTGAAGAAGATTGAATTGGAAAAAGAAGTTCTTATTGAAGAACTCTCCCACCTTCCTATGATTGGTCAATTAACTTCAAGAGGATGGGGTCCTCTTCTACATCATTTGAGTCCGCCTCCTGCTTCGGTGGTAAAGGAATTATATACCAACTTCTTTAATATTCACGACTCTTGTTTTTCTACATATATACGTGGGCAAGTAATTGAGATTTCCCCTCCTTTCTTGGCTGAAAAATTAGGGATACATTTATTAAAAATCCTCAGTATCCTTATCCTTCCTTCTACTTGTCCTCCTTTATCTACTATAGTTAGTTTTTTAATAAAAAGGACCATACAAGGTTTCTCTAGAAAGGAGTTTCCAGGAAAGTTCCTAGTTACAGATCATGTTATCCCTGCTAGGATAATCTTCACAAACATTTTCCCTAATATTCATATGTCTTCCTATTCATTTAAAAGGATCCGGTTTCTGTATGCTGTTTTAAACAATGACTCAATCAATTTAGCAACCAACATTTGTGATTATATGATTGACATCTTTTGAAGTAATTCTAGAAACCTTAAGCTTTGCTATGGTTGTTTAATCATGCTTCTTTTGTCTCGTCTTGGCATCACCTTTCCATTATCTAAGACATGATTGGGTCCTCTCAAGACTATAGGAAAGGATACTATAAAACAATCTGAGTCTCATAAGCGTCAAAATCCTCAACGTTGTCCTTCTGACGTGCCTGATCTCACTGATGCTATAAAACTTCTTCTAGACCGTTCCTCCGCTATCAAATCTGCCCCTCTTCAGTCTGATATGGCTGTTACTCGACTTGAATTGTCTCAAGTCAGGGCTGATATTAAACTTCTTCAGCCCCTTTTGATGTTGACTTCAATGGTGATGGCATGGATGGAGCTGCAGAAGATGCTGAAGGCACTGAGGAGTCTGCCGATACTAAAGGTGTCTATTCTGACTCTGTGTAGTTGATTTTGGCTTCCTACGTGTCAAAAAGGGGGAGTAAAAATGGTTAGTTACTATTTTTTCTGGACTTTACATGAGTTTGCTTCTTTTTATTTGACAAAGTATTATGTTTTATGGAGACATTTTGTGATTTGGCTTTGTATTAAGTTCCATGTTAAACACTTTGTTATGAACTTGAAATTGACTTGATTAGCTTGTGGCATATGAGATGTATTGCCTTTATTTAGTTATGTTCTTTGTGGTTATTTTCATATGTTTATTGTATGTTATATTACCTTGTTTCGTTGAGATAATATGCTTAATTTGGTTGAATATTAGGGGAGCTCCCTGCTATTTTAGTTGCTTATTGTTATGTGTCACAAGGGGAGACATATCTCAACTTTTGTGAGGTACTACCTGTTGTGTTTATATTTTTATCTTTAACTAACACTATTTCTAATGGATTGTTTAGAATGGTGTTTATGATAAGCTTTGTTTCAGGTGCACTTATCTCAGGTCTAGTTCTATAAGCTTTAGAGTCTATATAGGGTTTGAGTCTTTATGTAAAATGTCTCCTGTGGTGGTGATCAACAGGTTTCATTATCTTTTTGTTTATAGGCTAGAACAGGTTTTGTCATGAAGAATGCCAATGGGAGATTGTGAAAACCATTTGGCATGTCTTGTGAAAAACCAATAGGGGCCTTTTTGTCCTTTGCGTTGTTTCTAGAAAAAAAAAAAAGAAAGAGCTTGCTGATTTGGTACTTTGAGGTTAACGTGTGGCTTCATTAAGGGTCTTCTTATCATTTTCCTTGTATTTAGAAAAAATGGAAGGAGCTAGAGTTTGTTGTGATGGTTCACGCATGAAATGAACGGATTTATGCGACATAATGGCTCCTCGGATATATACGCTTAGATCTAGCAGTTTCTGCGTTTCTTAGTCTTTTTCCATCTAAAGAAAATTTTCTCCAAGAAGTGCGCTGATAGTCTTTGCTTCATTGTTCTTGTGGAAAGTTTTGAGTTTGCGGTAATGGTGATAGCAGATCAGATTTAAAGGCATTTTTGTTTCGTTCATCATTGACACTTGATCTCTTCGATTGATTGAGGCTTCCGGAGGTTTTAGAAGTGTGTTTACTGGAGGTTCCAGTGTTGGGCATTGATTGCACAAGGTGTTGTGTGGATAGATCAATCCTGTTGAATCTTGGTTTCAAATGATCATAGAGTTCCGTGATGATCAGATTTGAATTGAGTTGGTTTGGGTAAGATTAACGGTGTTTAGATTGGCTAGGTTGCGGAATCTATAGATCATTGTGTAATCTCATTTGAAAATATGAGAGTTCTTCAAAAGGGTTTCTCTTCGTCACCATATCTTGTGTCCTGTGGTTGGGTGATTTTCCTTTGGTTTATTTGTATACTATTAACCATCCTTGTGATTAGTGTGCTTAGAATACCGTTCTTGAAGATATTGAATAATCTGGTCCAAGAAGGTTGAAGATAAAGGTATAACGAGTTTATGTTTAAATCTGAATTAACTTGTATTGCAAGTGTCTAGAAGATTGATTGCATATCAATTAAGTTTGTGAATCTGAAATTTACTGTTTCTGTGAGTTGAACGTTGCTTCTGAGTTACTTGCAGTTTCTTCGGATTACCCTGTTTTACAGATTCGGGTTTAATTATTTTTCTGTTCATATTTTTATATCTGGAGGTTAATTAGGACTTTGAATATTGAGAGAATTGTGTTTGGATTGATATTATTAAGAATAGGTTTTAAAGTTTTAAAAGAAAAAGTTAATTAATAATTTTTTTAAATATACCTATTCAACCCCCCTTTAGGTATTTTCCTCTTAGTTGGGTCTAAATTAGGTTGTTCACATCCCTCAAACTCTGAAATCGAAAGATCAGCAACAAACCGAATCTGATCCCTAGCAATCACTAGAGATCAAGGCTTGGGTTTAAAAGACACCAGAGAGGGAATTCACATGTCCTTCTAGCAATTTAACACTGAGTGCTCCCCCACAGCAAAGCAAAGGCCTCTCTCAATAAGAGGAAGACATTTGTGAATCCCATGCCATCACCAAGACACAAAAGATGAAGACTTTGGGATGCTGAGCATATCGGGGCTACCATACTTAGCACGGATGACCTGAATCCAAAATTTCTCCTTCCGAGAGCAAAGATGCCACCCTAAAATGAAATATTAGTTGATTAGAAGAAAGTGTCATTTAGCATAAAAAGACCAAATAGCCATTGAACTTGCAAAATCGCCATCTAACATACATGTTGGACGAAGTTATTGCTTCTCAGAAAAAAGAATTAAGTGCGCTTCAAGTTGCATGCATAAAGACAAAAAATGAAATTAATGTACGACTTTTATGGTCAGAACAAAATATTAATTATAAAGTCTGTTGGCATTTTATTAGTGAAACTCCTATAGAGGTAATTTTTTCTATTTTGTTGTTTCTAGAAGAAAATAGAAATGGGCAGAATTTCTGTTAGCTCTTACGTGTGTATTGTAAGAATAATACCCTAAAAATTATTTGTCTAAATAATAGTTATTTAGATGTCACATGTTTATATTTCTTTATTTATTGGATAATATGATGTGACATAAGATGTTACATAGATATTATTGAGTGACATTGTAGAAAAGTCATGCCAATGATTAATGAATCAAAGGGGGAAGTATGACTCTTGGTTCCTTGTTCACTTGATGTTTTGTTCTAGACCAAGGTACATATTGATGTACGATAGGTCTATACTCGTTGTGCCTCTATTTAATAGGATGATGGACTTCGTCATTGAGGTGGTGAACTTAAGCAAACGAGTGAGTGTAATGTAAGAGTACATGCATTGAACGAGATCAAATATGAATACCTTCTGGAAGTGATCATTGATGTTGAGAAGGTATTCAGCGCAATTAGTTTATTGTATCCTTAGACCCGAGAGGTTTATATGGATCTATTTGTTGTGTATTTGTGCTTTGACCGAGTCATTTGGTGATGATCTTTTTAGGTCAAATATTCCAAATAACGTTGGGTCTTGTACATAATAATGAGTTTGTATAAATGCTCAATAAGGAATCCACCAGTCTTTTGATGAGGCAGTATATTCAATATATCTGTATAGGGTTGGACTAGAAAAGAATCCATTGGCCAATGGTTTTTTGTGAAAATATTTTTCGAAATTAATATTAATATATATATTATTTATTTGTGAAATTATTTTGGAAACAATTGATAGTCCATTAAGTTATAGATTGTGAATTGAGAATTATATGAATTAGGACTTAATCGGTGATATGATTTTGGTCCTATTGACTCATGTGGAATATAGTATGGTGGAATGATAAATATAAGAATAATTATTAGCAAAAAGGGATTTCACAAATCAATCTCAAATACTCGGGGGTAAATTGTGATATGTTAATAGACATGATCACAATTAGTAGAAGTCCAAAATTCGGAATAAAAGAATATAAGGAAGTTAATAGAAAAAGAGTTTTTTCATGTGATCCTACGGCTAAGATCTGAGGTCCCTAACAATCTCACGCTATATCACAGCTAGGGTTCATAAAAAGACTATAAGATAGCTTTTTCGAGACAATTGGCCACTAGGACTCTGAGAAATCCTGTGACAGTTGTGAGGCATGGAAAGGAAGGAGGCAGAACATTTGGGCTACTCAAGTTGTGAAATCAAAGACTCAAGGTGTGAGATCAACAAGATCTAAATATTCAATCGCAGATAAAGTTCAAAATCGTTTGTTAGATCAAGTAAGTATAATTTTTCGCAGGCAAACTTTCATGTATTGCATATAACCGAATGGGTTTTCTAGAGAGAGTGATAGATCTGACCAAAACCTCCAAGATTTGATTATTCTGCAAGAACGAGATCCTTCAAGAACACATCCGATCGTTTTGCTCCCCTGTTTTGTGAAGAACTTGAGTGTGTGTTGTCAATGCTCATGTAATATATCTCTGAAGGATTTCTTCTCCTTGATCACCATACACTCGAACTCAAAGAGTGACTGAAGCTTCCAAAGGTTCTGGAGGTTGATTGCTAGAGGTTCCAACAGTGGCTATTGATTGCACAAGGTTTGTGTGGAAAGATCAACTCGGTGAGAGTCTTGTTTTCAAATGGTCATGGAGTTCCATGTACCTGCAAAATGCAAATATGAATTGAGGCAATTTAGGTAAGATACGCTGTGTTTAGATCAACTAGGTTAACGTAATCTTTTGATCATTTTGTAATCGAGTTTGAAAATAGTGGATTAAAAACCGGCTTCGGCCTGGAGAGTTTTTATCTTTTGAAGAAGTTCTTCAAGAGGGTTTTTCTTCATCACCAAATCTTGTGTCATGTGTGATTGAATTTACTTTGATTTAGTTGTTATCATTTGAATTTTCTTGTGTTAATATGTTTAGAATATTAATCTTGGTGATATTGAATATTCTATTCAAAGAAGGTTGAAGATAAACGTGAATGTGTAAAAGATTAGATCTGGTATATCTAATTTTGTTGGTATTGTTAGATTAATTGAGGATCAATTTAGTTCTTGAATATGTAATTTTAGTAATCTGCAGTCTCTTCGGAGTCTCTTATAGTTAGTTCGGAATTACTCTGTTTTTCATAGATTTTTCATATTGTTTTTACAGATTCTTATTTACGTGTTTTCTAATAATATATTATTGTCTGGATATTATTAGGTATTTGAATATTTGAAGTATTATATTTGGATTGATTTTACATATGATAGGTTTTAGTTTTAAAAAGATATTTGAGATTTTTTAAATATATCTATTCACCCCTAGGTATTTTTCACATAATTGGGTCTAAATTATGTTGTTTTTTAATGTTTTAGCCTCTGACAAGATATATAATCATGTTCAACTCGCGATCTATACATGCATGTGTAGGTTTGTATTATTAATGTTTGGTACATATTAGTCACGTCTTAAATTAAAATATATTTTTAATTTATTATTATTTTAGTAAGGAAGCAATTCCGGTACAGTGAGTCGATTCAAAATGGTGTTCACTGTTCATAAAACAAACTCCTAAACACACAACCCATTCTCTCATAATTGAATTACTGGTTTATTCTGGAGTACTTACCAAAACTTTATGGTGAGAAAGAAGGTACATTGGAGTGTTAAGATAGAAAAAAATTAGAGAATATAATTCAAATAATAAAATTTATTGCTTTTTATAAATTAAAATTTTTGAGATAAGTGATAGATTCACATGGTATTAAAGTCAAAGTTATAAATTAGAGACTTAACTCCGCACTTTATCTCAATTTCAATCGAACGTGTATTTTTTTTCCTCCACAATACCACCCAAGTCGAGTGTCAAGGCTTTGAGAACCTCCTCTTCCGTCGGGCTTCCAAACCCATTCCAGCATGATTGCTTGATATTTCTAGGGCATGGAGTTGATTTGGATTAGGATTCTCTGTAATGTTTTGCCTGAATTGCAGAAAATTAGACACAAGAAGTTGTCCCCATACTATTTAATGCTGTTCATATAAAATTTCGGTTAGCATGAGTCCTACAATGTGCCACCTCTTGTATCTATTTCCGAATTGCATCGTACAATTCAGACAGAAAATTTCAAAGGATCCCCATCCGAGTTGATTTCACGAGCAATTTCTAGTTTATAAGCCTAAAATTATCCACATCTGATGGCCTTCCTAACCCATTTCAATGATCTTGGTTGATTCTCTTGGGCATTTGGGTTGATTGGATTCCTTTGCACAAACTATCTCCCCCCGTTTGTTTCTTTACCGGAACGAATGCACAGATGGGAAGATTATTTTGTTGACTCATAAGATCATATAAAGGAATATTATCTTCTTCTTTTTTTTTTTTTTGTATGACGACCCTCAAGAGTCAATATCTATCCTAATTGTCAACTACCGGGTCAGCTGTAGTTGTTACAGATTTTTCTTCTACGCGTGAGTGTGAGACCCCAGACCTGTGCTTGTCAAGGCAGAAGCCGCGGGTTCAATAGGAAAATTTAAAGTTCGAAAAAGAAGTTGACTCATTAGAAGATTAATTCATTTTCTGTTACTTCTTAAAGACAAAAAACAAGGACTGCAGGTAAAGGAAAGCCATCGAAGAAGCAAAATGTACACTTTTGACCGGAATTACAGAAATTTGCATGCTGTGAGTCATGGTAATTCCTACTATAGGATGCGGTCAGCAGTTTAGATATGGCGGCCAGGTTGTCAAATAAACTCATCCAGAGAGAAGTTGCGTGACCATCTCAGAATGTTAGGAGATCAGGAGCTGTCAGGGGCCAGGAACCCGTCAAGAGGTGGTCTCCATGATTTAAGACAAAATCTACGCGTAATATTTTGACTGAATATCTCTCATTGGGACTGAGAGTAAATTAATGAAACGAATTTACCATAACACCCATAACCACACAAAAGAAAAATACCATTTACACCCAAACACTCGGGTAAACTCTGCCAGAGCTAAAGATTAACGGCGTTTACTTAGAGCCCACATCACACCTTCATCATCAGTTTCCACAATTTTGCGCCTGTAAATTTGGATGAATTTTCCATAACTGTTTAAAATTTCCATTCTGGCTGATATGATTCCTCCTGGGATTTGTTTTCCTCTTTCCTAATTCTTTTGGTAATCCAAGAATCTTAAATTGTCATGACAGGGCACAAAGCAATTCGGTTATGTTTTGCGTGGTTGCAGCTTACTGATGCAAGACTGATGCAAGTGCAACTAGCTTGCATTATATTGAAAACCATTAGTACAGCTCTAAAGATTTGGTCTTGATCACTACAAAGAATGTAGTAAAAAGTATTAGCTAATACAGATCAGCGGGGAAAAATTGGAGGTTGAGCTAATCTTTACATTCTACATTCAGTGTGAAAACAGAGGATAAAAGTCAACCTCCTCTGTTATTCTGCATGATTAGTTTCCTAGGATGTCCGATGTTTGATTTCATATGAATGGTGAACACCTGCCGCAATGCTTCAAGGAACTTTTCTACAATGATAAAGCTTTTAGTCATGGTACAGCTCAGTTTGTACGTCATCAGTTAGAGAACTCAGAACCTTAAAGCGGATAACGACACTTTAAACAGCCTTTTTGTGATTACGGAGCTCAAATTGTGTGTTTTTTGTTCGAAGAAAGAAAAGGTTGGCTTCCAATTAATTAGGTCCATCTTGAGAGCTTGCCTAGTTTTTGCTCCATGACCACTCATTTAAAGCTAACACCATAAGATTTCAGATGCTTTTAAATTGAAGAAATATCCGAAAATTCACACGTCTGCAGGAGCACCATGTACGCTTATAGACATGGGTAAACTGAAGAAAATATGACAAATAATGAAGTGCTAAAATACAAGGAAAAAAAATTCGAACAAGTATCCAAAGCTAGATGTAGCTCTAACCACCTTAGTGCGAATGCAAAAGCCAGGCGGATTGCGAACCTGCAGAGGATGACGAAAACTGTGAGGACTTAGTGTTGGAACTATAGCTAGAATCGATAGCAGAACCACTGGAAATGCTAAGCGACATCGTAGGTCTATTCATGGCTGGAGGATATGCGGGCCCTGGCACATCTGATGGGAGAACAGGCAATGGAGCTTCGAAATTGAGCACATGCATTGCTTGCCTTATTGAAGGCCTAAGGTTGCGATCAGGGCGAGCGCACCACAACCCAACGATCATCAAGCGCTCCATTTGCTGCCCGTCAAAATCTCCACTCAGCCTTGGGTCAGCCGCTTTAAGTACCTCTCCTATCCCGTAGAGCTCCCAAACCCACTCCACCATGATTACTTGATCTTCAGGGGCCTTGGGGTTGATTGGTTTTCTTCCACAAGCTATCTCCAGAGCAACAATTCCGAAACTATAAACATCGGATTCCTTGCTAGCCTTGAGGGTTGTGACGCATTCAGGAGCCATGTAGCCCATGGTTCCTGCCAAAACAGTTGTTTGTGACCCTTTCGCATGGTCCACTAGCCTCGCTAGGCCAAAATCCCCAAGTTTAGCATCAAAGTTCGAATCAAGCATGATGTTGCTCGATTTTATATCTCTATGCACCACACATTGTTCCCATTCTTCGTGCAAGTAAAGTAAGGCCAAGGCCAGGCCTCGAGCAATTTTGTACCTGGCTTCCCACTGCAATAAGCTTTCTTCCTTAAAGAGATGGAAATCTAAGCTTCGATTGGGCATAAATTCATAAACGAGTAAGAGCTCCCTTCTTTCATGGCACCACCCAATGAGCTGCACCAAGTTCCTGTGTCTCAGTCGACTAATGATTTTTACTTCTGATGCATACTCCTTTATCCCCTGTGCAGACCCCTTTGAAACCCTCTTAATAGCCACGGAGGATTTCAAGTCCCTTAAAAATCCTTTATAAACTCCACCAAATCCTCCCTGGCCTAGCTTTTCATCATCGCTGAAATTATTCGTGGCGCGAGCCAATTCCTTGAATGAGAACCTCTTTGGCCCTGTTCCCATTTGAAATCCGTCATCCATGTACTCAGCAAACGCCCGATCATATTCTTTATCCCTCTTATTCCTCTTCCGTAAGGCCACCAGAACCAGAGCCAGTCCGCCCACCAAAAAACATCCAACAGCACCCAACCCCACGGCTAATCCTAACTTCTTGTTTTTCCCTGGTTTGGGTGCAAGATTGGGGCTTGGAGCACCTGCGATTCCTGGGCTGTCAAAGTACCATGAGTAAATGGTATGCATTGCAGAAGCATTTCCCGTTGCGGCTGAGAATCCAAAAGTAACCCATTCGGGTAGGTGAAGTCTCAAATCAACAGTCTGAGAAAGGAACTGCCTTACAGTAACATTGTTTCTAATACCAGTGAAGACGACACTCAAATTATGAGAAGTAGAATTATAACTGATCCAAGCTTCATTTTCTATCCCGCCCCGAATCGAGGTATTACTACTCCAAGACACATTAGCAACAGATTGCATAGACTTGATATTAATACCCACATGTTCGCCGGGCGGATCCCAACGGTTTGAATAGATATCAAACTCCACAGCGACAAAATGATTGTCCGTCGTGTTTAATTCCTGGGAATCGTCAGCAAGACCCATAGCGCCACCTTTTGTGACGACAGCAGGCATTATTGACCCGGCGGGTTCGAGGAAGAAAGCAAGCCCGTCTCCATATGCAGTTCTATTTTTAGAATCAATGACGAAGGAAAAATGGGTGGCGAAATCGGTGAGGGCTCTGGAGGCATTGTCCCACAGGTGCAGGGGACTGGCATACGTGGCTCGACCCACTAACGCTGTTCTGACCTCGTTGCCGGTTAGTTGGATGACTTGGTTTTCAGCGAAAGCTCTCTCGTATGTAATATTGGTGTTGCCGGAACTGAAACTTGTAAAGTTGAAGGATAGAGCACTTGTAAATGGTGTAGGAAAAAAGAAGAGATCGGTGATCGTTAAGAGAATAAGAAGGATGAGTGTCACTGGAAATGTGAGATGTTTGATTTTGAAGCTGCAACCCACCATGATCGGAACTTGGTTGGAAGGAGCTCGTGCTAGAGATGGTACTGCAGATTGTACGGGCCGGCAACGTTTCTGACCTCGTCTGAAACCAACTATGGCAGGGGGATGTAATGGAACAACGAGGAAGAAGAAGGATTTATTTGACGCGTTTACAAATTGAATTTAAAAGACAAAGGAAGAAATGGGGATTGTATTTATTTGACTGGCCTCCAGGCTCCTCTTAGACCTCCTAGAGCAATGTCAATTGTAATAAATAAAAAAAAATGCATATACTGTTGGCGGCGCCGAGCCTGCTGATTAAAGTTAAGCTTCTGGTTCAGACTTCTAAAACATATGAAGTATGTTTTCATACGGTTCTTGATAGAAAATAATAACATCTACATCAAATTTGCCACGTGGATTAAATGCCATTCTGCCCAATAATAAGTGGCCATGTGTCATAAAGATAAATTTAAAAAATTAAAATCTCATAAACTTTTTTAAAGTTTTAACTTATAATTTAATATATATTTTTGAATTTTTATTGTTTATGACACACGTGGTAGTCATAAAAATAAAAATAAAAATCCAAATCAAATAATTTTTTAAAGTTTTAACTTATAATTTAATTTATATTATTGTTTACAACACATGGCGAATTGTGATTGGGTGAAAAAATCATTTTTGAAACTCAATAAAATTTTTAAAATTATCTCAAAATCTAGTGAATAAAAATATTATACGTGTTAGGTCTTTTCAAAAAAATGAGAGTCCGCCCTACACTTAAGTGAGAATACTAAAAAATATAATTCAAATAATATCATCATATTAATTTAGACCTACTAAATAAAAAAGAGAATCTGCCCATGTGAAGAATGTGTTAAAAAATATAATTCTAAGAATTGCATCGATGCTTCCGAAAGCAGCCTAACCCGAAGACCTTTTTTTACAAGTGGAAGGGAAGAAAGATATCATAAGACATTGGGATCGGTCTTGAACGGTTGCCAAAGTTTTCCTCTTTACCCGACTCTCTCATCCTTTTCTTTTTATTTATTTTGATTCTTTACGTTTTTCTATCAACCCAAACTTATACATGATTGCATACAGGGAACACATCAATTTTTGTCCTCTAATAATGATGAGTCAAGTATCATTCTGATCAGCCCTTAAACTTTCAACGGTAAACTTTTATTAGAGAGTGAACATTGATGTATTTTGATAGTTTTGAGACTAAATATAATAAAATTTATAGTTAAGATCCTTAAATGATATTTAGTGATAGTTTAGAGGCTAAAAACGAAGATTCTCTTTTGCATCATTAGTATGCTTCTGAAAAATATTTGACGAGCAAGTAAAGATGTAAAATAATTTCAATAAACTTTTAGTTAATCTTGAGTGCAACTTACAGTTATCCCTATGAAAATAAATATAAGCGTGAGATAATATTTGTTTTAAATAATACATAGACCTGAGAGCTTAACTCATCCTAATTTAAACTATTCATATGATTATCGATCGTCATATACTTATTCAAATGATCATATTTGGACGCAACATAAGTTGTCTATCAGCCCACTTGTCTTTCTGAGATCGTCTGATCCTTTTCCTCATTTATTTATTTAATCTACAACCAAAAAAAAATAAAATGTAAGAGTGTTAGATTATCGAACGGAACAGGTATCCAAAATACCTAGTGCGGAAGCTTCGATTTGCAAGAATATCTGATGCTTGTTTTACAACCCACGATCTACGATTTACAAACACTGCTCTCAAGTTGTTCAGGAGGCTACCAGAGTCCCCTTGTGAATTCTACACTTCAAATCCAAAGCAAAAAATATGGAAGCCTTGATGCCTTGAGATAAAGTTCTCTGTGAGACTGTTTAGAATATGTCGATTGATTTTTCTCTCTACGCTTATTTTCTTAAATAAACGTACGTGGGAATCTCACACAGAGAGTCCCAAGGAGAGAAATCAGCTAAGTTTGAATTCAAATAGAGATCTGGATAAGATATCCAGTTCAACTATAATTCAAACTTCAGCTTAAGATTACATGGGTCTAAATAACCATGTGGATGCTCCATGGGTCATGGGTTTTTCTAACATCTCCCACTCATCACATTGGTGCCATCCTTACGAACTGTCTCCACTTGAACTCTTATCTCGTCATCCTTACATACTAGAAATGAAGCGTGCGACCTGACGAGAAAGCATAGGGTAGGAGGGCTATATCAAGTTACCATCTAACCAACATAGCACCTCACTCAAAAATATCTCGTCCATGCCCCAGACTATTTGATCACACTAGATTAAGTCCTTTAATCCCTTATAGCATCAAAGCTTAAAGCAATACTCGATCTCACATCATATAATATGCTCATGATTGTGTCAACACAAAATGACATAATCGTCCGGACTATGAGCCATAAAATAAAGGTGTGTATCCAAAATAATCTTCCCTAAACACTCAAGCCAATTCATTTCTACTTGACCGCTTTCCTAGACATGTTCCGCGAGACCGTATAAATCGTGGTCCTAAGAAAACATGCTAAAGTAGCGTCATCGAGTATCCACTTTATGACATAGTTCCAGGTTCGAAGGGCACAGAGTAGACCATCAATAGTCTAGAAGGGCTCACATAGTGATTGAACAGGGATTCATCCGTCACTCCCTCAATTGGTTGGCAATAGCACATATAGTATGAAATGTATGCTACGGCAGAGCTCTCACTCAAATGGGCTTGTCACACTCCAATGCGTACAAATCTTGATCTAGTCACCACGAAGGCGCACTAATCTGAGTTTCTTACTACAATCGCTCTCCCAGCGCTGTATAAGATCTCACATTCGGCTTTATTCAGGTTTCATGAAGTTTCGTGTATACTTCATGTGCGACTTTGATAAGTCTCATCCTAGCCCAGCTAACTCGGCATTACTTAAAATAATCTTGCACGTTACTGAAATTCAAGACAATTACTTGCTCGCTTTCTAAGCGCAAAGTAATAACTTTGTCTCATCCCACTCACTATCCAAGCGCTGGGGTGATCATCCATGTGAGTGGATTGATCATAACCTGGTGACACATCAACAATGTGTGCTACAAAGTATCAATTTAAAACACAATGTGTATGAAAAAATGAACAATATCATTAATGCAAAAGATACCTTTTATTACAAATGTCAAATGAGATATCCATAAACAACATATATCAAATCCTACGAAGTTCCAAACTCCTAACATGAGTCTGGAAAATATCTCTAGCAATAGCCTTAGTAAGCGGGTCGGCTACCATCTTGCTAGTGGAAGATATGTTGTAGGATCACCTTCTCCCCATGCAACAATGTCACGAATGTAGTGATAACGAATGTCAATGTGTTTGGTCTTTCCATGGTATTTGGGATCCTTGGTATATGCCAAAGCCACCATACTATCACTATATATCTTAACGGCTTCATCTGCGATAGCCGTAACAAATAGGCACTGAAAGAATCTCCTCAACCAAACAACCACTTGTACTGCTGCTGAACAAGCAACATACTCAGACTCCATCATGGACAAAGCTATGCATGATTGTTTCTTGTTGCACCAAGAGATGGTTCTTGCACTAAGCAGGAATGCGTAACCCGTAGTGGATTTACGTTCATCTCTGTCGCTAGCCCAATCAGCATCACAATAGCTCTCAATCTCATATCTCCACCTGATAGCAAAGCATGAGATCCGAAGTCCCACGCAGATATCGAAAGATCCTCTTAACCGCTTGCCAATGAACAGGTCCAATGTTACTTTGATAACGACTTACCATACCTACTGCAAAGCAAATGTCCGGTCGAGTACACATCATAGAGTACATAGACTTCCAACTGCATTTGCATAGGGAACCCTAGCCATTTTAATCTTTTCCTCATCACTCTTTAGGGCAATTATCAAGGCTCAATGTATATCCCTTATTGATTGGAGTGTCTACGGGTTTCAAATTATGCATATGGAATCGTTCTAGAATCCTCTTGATGTATGTCTCTTGAGACAATCCAAGAAGCTTCCTAGATTAATCTCTAAAGATCTTGACTCTAAGCACAAAATTTGCCTCACCCATGTCCTTCATCTCAAAAGTAGAGGACAACCACCTTTGGTGGCGACAATTATCTCCAAATCATTTCCAGCTAACAAAATGTCATCTACATACAATGATAGAATCACAAAGTTCTTTCCTGTATGCTTGACATACACACAATGGTCTCTTCCAACATTTCGAAGCCAAACAAAGTGATGGCTCATGAAATTTGAAGTACCACTGTCTAGACGACTGTTTAAGACCATATATGGAACGTTTGAGCCAGCATACTTTGTGCTCTTGTCCCTGGGCCTCAAAAGCCAATAGGTTGATCCATATAGATCTCTTCGTCTAGTTCTCCATTGAGAAATATTTTTCACATCCATTTGGAAAAGTTCCAAATCTAAGGATGCAACAATAGCTAGAATGAGGCGAATAGAAGCAATTCTCACCAATAGGGAGAATATATCTTCATAGTCTATACCTTCTCTCTGGGTATAAACTTTTCGCCATGAGATGGGCCTTATACTTATCAATCGATCCATCTGCCTTGCGCTTAATTTTTAAGACCCATTTGTTTCCAATGGTCTTACGCCCAAGCAGAAGATCAACTAATTCTCACACTTGGTTCTTTGCCATTGAACTTATCTCATCCCTCATAGCAACCAACCATTCATTTGAGACAGGTGAAGCTAATGCTTCCTTATACGAAGCAGGCTCATCAGGGTCAACCAACCATTCATTCACTTCTTCGTATCTAAGGCCCTTATGAGTAACTCTCTAGTAATACACTCCCACTAGGGGCTAAGTAACCACTAATCTGATTTCAGGCTGAGATACAAAATCTCCACCTCCACTAGGAGCTAAGTCACTACTAAGCTCTTTGGTGATTTCAGGCTGAGATACAAAATCCTCACCTTCACCAAAAGATGGTGTGACCCCTTCAAGCTCTTGTAACTCAAAGAGTTCAAGACTTTTCTTTGCTTCACCGATATCTGGAAAATCATTCTCAATGAATGTGACATCACGCGACTCTATCTCAGTCATTCCTCCATTGGGATGTTCACCAAACATCACGTATCCCTTTGAGCTTTCTGAGTATCTTATAAAGATATGTTTGTTAGCTCTAGGGCCTAGTTTCCCAAACTTATGGGATGTGCTGTGAACAAATCCCATAGAACCCCAAGGCCGCAAATGCTCCAAAATAGGTTTTGCATCATTCCAGGATTCATATGGGGTGTTAGGAACTGACTTTGAAGGCACTCGGTTAAGGATGTAGGCAGCAGTCAGAAAAGCATCCCCCTAGAAAGATATTGGGAGGTTGGCCTACACCATCATCGACCTAATCATTTCCAATAAAGTACGATTTATTCTTTCTGCAACACCATTTTGTTGCGGAGTTCCAAGAATCATTAATTGTCTGTGTATACCTTTTTCCTCACACAATTGCTAAAACTGAGTGGATAGATATTCACGACCCCGATCAATTCGAAGAATTTTTAAATTCCTCTCTTTCTGATTCTCAACTCTGCCAAAAAATGCTTGAAGCAATCCAATGCTTCATAGCGATGGGAGATCAGATAAACGTAACTGAAATAAGAATAATCATCTATCAAAGTGAGGAAATAAGATGATGGCGTGCCTTTATATTCATAGGTCCGCAAATATCTGAATGGACTAATTCCAGAGGATGAGATGCCCTAGGTGCCTTACCAAAAGGTTTCCTACATGCTTTACGGCTAAACAAGGCTCACACACAGGTAGGCTTACATTAGAGAGAGACCCCAATAGGCCTTCTCTAGCTAGTCTAGCCATTCTATTTATTCCTATGTGTCCTAGTGTAGCATGCCATTTTAGAGAGTTAGAAAAAACATCATTATTATCAGCAATGTTAAAAAAAAGAGGAATTTCTAGATCCAACATAAAGAAACCATTATTTAAAAAAATTTGTCCATATAAAGCCTTATTTAATAAAAATCATCTGTGGCCTATCAAAATGAAAACTAAAACCAAGGTCTAACATGGAAATAACTGAAAAAAGATTACATTTAACACCAGGTGCATATAGCATATCATGGAGAAGTAATGTACATCCCAGACGCATCTTGAGTTGAAAAATTCCAACTCCTAACACTTTTTCTCTTGTTCCATTACCCAAAATAACGTATTGTATGCCTGTTGGTAGTTTTATGTAATCTACAAAATCCAACTTGATCTCTAACTACATGTTTGGTTGCTTTTGTATCTACAATCCATTCAGGGATCAAGTGAGCAACATATACATGTGAACAAACAAAAGTAAAAAGAGAGTTGAGTCCAAATGGTACCTTCTTCGGCTCAGTGAACTCAAGAGCGAAGTGACCCTTCTAACCACAGTTATAACATTTCATCTTGGTCTTATCTTTCTTGCCAGCGCACTTGCCTTTGCGGCGCTTTGCAGTCTTTTCATTATTAGGCCCAAGACCTTTTGCTGTACCAGTTGATTTCTCAGCCGCTTTGCGCTTAGGCTTAAATGCCTTGCATTGCCCACCTTGAGCAATGAGTATAGTGACCCTTCTAGTTGCTTGTGCGCTTGGACGATTTTTTTTTCTGTTTTTGCTGTTGTTTCATTGTTGGTATTTTTTTGGCGGCAGAGGAGTAGAGGAAAGGAACAAGAGGGTGTTCAGAATGTTGTGACGTCAATGGAACGAGAAATTGAACATGGTAGAGGACCGAGGAGGTTCTCCTATCATGAACTTGTTCGTGCAACAGACAACTTTGCAGAAGAAGGAAAACTTGGTGAAGGGGGGTTTGGAGGGGTTTATAAGGGATTCTTAAGTGACTCGTGTCAGCTAGTTGCAGTTAAAAAGGTTTTTAGAAGCTCCGATGGGGGGAAGAGGGCATACATATCGGAGATAACAATCATTAGCAGATTGTCACATAAAAATCTGGTGTAACTCATTGGTTGGTGCCATGAGAATGGTGATCTTCTTCTGGTCTATGAGCTCATGGCCAATGACAGCCTTGATTTTCACCTTTTCGGTGGTAGAACGATGCTTAAGTGGGAAACGAGGTATAAGATTGCCTTCGGTATCGCCTCTGCGTTGCTTTATCTGCACGAAGAATCAGGGCAATACGTCGTTCATAGGGATATTAAATCGAGCAACATAATCCTAGATTCAGATTCCAACGCGAAGCTTGGAGACTTTGGTCTAGCAAGGCTCATGGATGAAGATCAGCTACGCGCCAAGACGACAGGGTTAGCCGGAACTTGGGGTTATATGGCACCAGAATACGTACGCACGGGAAAGGCCACGAAGGGATCAGATGTCTTTAGCTTCGGTGTGATGGCCCTGGAAATAGCATGTGGAAGAAGACCCACAGAGCCCGAATACGAGGGGCCTCACGTTCCTTTGGTTGCTTGGGTTTGGGAATCATATGGAAACGAAAGGCTGCATGATGTGGCCGACAAGACATTGCGCATGGAGTTTGACATGAAAGAGATGGAATGTTTGATAATCGTTGAACTGTGGTGCGCTCACCCGGATCGAAATCTGAGGCCATCCATAAGGCAAGCCATGCAGGTTCTCAGCTTCGAGGCACCATTGCCAAATCTTCCAAAGAAGATACCTGTTCAGTGGCGGATCCAGGATCAAAATTAATGGGGGTCGAACTTTAAACGTAAAATGACAAGAATTTTTTTTCCTTCGTAATGTTAAAAATTTTCTTAGAGTTACAATATCGAAAATTAAAGACTAAAAACATTAAAAATAATAAAATACACGTATAGTACTATGTAGTACGACTGAGAGATGACAATTGCATCCTACGATTTTGCATCTTCTGAAAATGTTGCAAAATGGCTTCGTTCTCAATATTTTTAAAAACTTCTTGCTCGATGTACACTACCATGCAATCATTCATCCAGTCATCTCCCATCCTATTACGCAAATCACTCTTGATGATATTCATCGCAGAAAATACTCTTACAACGGTCGCAGTTGCAACTGGTAAGACCAATGCCAACTCAATAAGTCAATAAACCAATGGAAATAGAATATTCTTTTTGGTCTCAACCATCTTTATAGCAAGTCCTCCAATATCTTGAAGCCCAGAAAAAGCAGCTTTCCTTCTAACATCTCTAATATAGGTATTAAGCTGATTTTTAAGTATCAAATTATCATCTACTGTGAAATCTTCTGGATAAAGCTCAGCAAGACGACGCAACTTGGCATGATCAAACGCTGAGAATGAATTTTTTGGATCAAGACATGCTATGCAAAGAAGTAACTCCGTATTTGCTTCTGTGAACCGATTATTCATCTCCTGAATGATCAAATCAATAACTTGGCAAAACACTTCCACACGAAAATGATGGAAATAAGTAATAGGTTGCCCTCCACGCCTCGAACGACTACGAGTTCGTATAATGTCTTCCATATTCGGCACACTAATAGAGTGATCCACACAAAAAGTTTTGACTTCTTCCAAGAATCCATCCCATTCTATCTCTCTCATTTCTTGCAACTGTTCCTTCACAACTTCAACCAAACCCATAGCATTAACAATATCTTGATCTTTTCGCTGTAAGGCTTGTGACAATTCATTTGTAATTCCCATTATATTCCTTAACAGATGCATAGTGAATACAAACTCAAAATTTTCCATCTTATCCATCAAACTCATAGCCGTGGATCTTTGTTCTGAGAGAGTACCATCATCTTTTATATGTTCAAGCACTTCCAATATTGATGACCACATAGTGAAGAGACGGATTATTGTAAGGTGGTATGAACCCCAACGAGTGTCACCTACAATATTATAGGAATTATAAAACTATAAACAAATAAAAAAAGTCTATTAATATTACAATGAAATATAATAATCACCTGGTCGTGCGAGACTAGTTTCTTGATTTTTACCCCTTCCACTAGAAATCTCTCCTTTGTCCAACCGCTCCACTATCTTCTCATGACAACTTTGCCGAAGAGCATCTTTCCTTTTACATGCGCTCCGACCATATTCACAATCGAGGAAGTATAATTAAAAAAATCACCAACTTGCAAGTTATTCTTTGCAACACCCACAACAGCCAATTGAAGTTGGTGAGCAAAATAATGGATATAGATAGCAGAAGGATTGTCCCTCAAAATGAGTGACTTTAACCCATTGAACTCACCTCGCATGTTTGATGCCCCATCATACCCTTGACCTCTCAATCTGGATATTGACAACCCATGTCTTGCAAACAATTTGTCTATAGCTTTTTTTCAAAGATTCAGAGCAAGTATCAGAAACATGTTCTATACCAAGAAACCTTTCAATCACCTGTCCACGTATGTTCACAAATCTCAAAACCACTGCCATTTGCTCCTTCACTGAATTATCTCGAGACTCATCAACCATAAGAGAATAAAATCCATCTCCAATTTCTTTAATGATGGCAAGTGTGGTCTGAGCTGCACAAGCACTCGCCATTTCCTTCTGAATATTTGGAGCAGTCATTTGGTTGTTTCCAGGAGCATTAGTGTTAAGTGTCTTAGCAACCTTTTCATCACGTTGGCAAAACACGTTCAGAAGCTCAAGAAAATTGCCCTTCCTTATTGAACTCTCAGACTCGTCATGACCACGAAAAGTTAATCCTTGCCCCAAAAGATAACGAACGCCATCTAAAACTGTTGTTAAACGAATGCGATAAGCATTTTCTTGATCGTGCCCCTGTGCGGATAACATGTGCGACACACTTTGTCGCTGATTTTCAAATCTTTCACATTGTCTTCTAGCTTCATTGTGAGCACTATCATGTGCACCAACATGTTCACAAAAACTTCATTGCCTTTTTTCCAATTGCTAAATCCCGTAGATGTAAACTATCTCCCCAGACTTCCTCCTCTCAAGGTCGCCTAAACAAGATAACACCACAAGCAATATGCATTCATCCTTTGATACTATTAAAAAAAATAATATTCAAACCAATTAAAATAAAATCCTCCAACAATTTCAAAACACAGTTTCTCCAAATAATTTCCAAACCAATTCAAATATCCAAATCAATTCAACATCCTCATTTCCATAAATATCCAAACCCAATCTCATCCTCCAACAATTTCACAACCACAAATATCCAAATCAATTTAATCTCATCCTCCAACAATTCACAACCACAAATATCCAAACCAATTCAATTCCATCCTCCAACAATTTCACAACCACAAATATCCAAACCAATTTAATCCCATCCTCCAACAATTTCACAAATCATAAAATTCCAAACCCTAAAAGCATTTTTAGCATACTAAATAAATGAATTTTTCTACTTAATTGTAGATAGAGAATCTTGAATAGAGAGACGTACTAGGAGTCGGAGGGCCAACAATTATCAACCGTAAAATCTCAAGTATCCTCTGATCCTGCAAAAATTGAAACTGTCAAAATCAAAATAATGAGATTGAGAATTTGAGAGAGAGCTGAGAGTGAAGAGAGAGAGGCAGAGCTGGCACGCAGAGAGCAAGAGAGAGAGAGAAAATGTGGACTGTGTGTGTGGTGGGGGCGTAGGCCGTGCTGCCTGTGCAGAGAGAGAGAGAGAGAGACTGAGAGAGCGAGAGAGAGAGAGAGAAAAAGAGAGAGAGCCTGAGAGAGAGAGAGAGAGACCCAGCGCCAGCAGCGGTGCCGGTGGACAGAGGAGAGAGGACAGTGGACTGATGGGCCGGTGGCTGGTGGTGCGGCTGGAGCCTGTGGGCGGTGGTCCGGTGGAAAACGGGGCAGAGTGGCAGTGGCCGTGGGCGGTGGGCTGTGGGCACGATGGTGGTTGGTGCGGCGGCAGTGGGAGAGAAAGAGAGAGGGAGGGAAAATTCGAAGAGAGAGAGAGAGAGAGAGAGAGAGAGAGGGGAAGAAGAGCGTATTCACCCTGTTTTGACTTTTTTTTTTTTTTAACGTTTTTACGTTTTAATTTTTTTTTTTAAATTGCAGAGGGTGAAACGGCATCGTTTCACCCTTTGCATATTAAAAAAGAAAGGGCTTGGGCCTAACGGGCCTAGGCCCTGTGCAGGAAAAAAATCCATGCTGGACTGGGCCTATGGGGATAGGGCTCCCATAGGCCCAGACCAGCATATGAATAAAAAAAAAAAAAAAATTACGTCTGGAATTTTTTTTCGCCGGTCCAATGGCGGCCGCCCCCCCTGCATCCGCCACTGTACCTGTTGCTTAGCATGGGTGCGCCCGTGATGCCTTTTTCATCTATTAATGTCGGCCGATGAACCACCCTCCAATCCCGCTTTAATTTGATTTAACATCTGTCACCTTTCTATGTTATACGTGGATTGCTAGATGATAATTTGTATATTGATTTCTCCAGCTCCTTTTGTTCTTAGACGTTACATTTTCCTGATGAACTATATATGATGTAATTGTTTTGATGTTTAAATAAATTCTGCAAATATATGTGTTTCCCTCTGTAATCTACGAATTCATGTTCTAGCTATTTGACCTCATTGGATATAGGAAAAGTAGGGTCCTTTCCACTATGGAATGGTGGAAGGAAATGATCGAGAAGTTTGGAGAAAGGGATATCTCCAAAAGTGGAAGATGAGGCGGCCCAATTGGCCAAATCGTACGCATAAGAATTGAATATTAAGGGTTAAACTTGAGAGCCCAAAACCTGCCACAAATGGGCTCTTTCCGAGTACTGTTCCAAAAGAGCTAAAAACCTTGGGTGCTGGACGTTATCAGTCAGGTGTACACAACTCAAAGGAGATATTTATTTGTCTAATTTTTTAGGGTTTAAAATTTTCACCATATCAAATATATTTTACAAACTTTAATCAATTTCACACTTTTACACATATACTTTAGACTTTTCACAAACCCTAATAAACTTTAATATTCAAAAGATTTTCAAAATTTTAAGAATATTCCTCAAAATTTCGATAAACAAATGCCCCTGATATATTCTCAGTAATAGAAAGCAAGATGACGGTACATAAAAGACTATTATTGTTTGACGGAAAGATCAGAGGAGCTCTAGATCTGTGAGTGGCTATTATATATTCTTTCAAGGATAATCCAAGAGTAAATTGTATATTAGATCCCTCGAGAGAGGCCCATACTGAGGTCAACTGTCTCAGTACTGCTGCTGCAGGAAATTTTTAAAGTTCGAGTGCAGCGTGCTTCCCAAATAACCAGACTAATGTAAGACTCGGCAATGGATCCCATTTGTACCCGAGATTTGGGGGAATGCGATTTGTGAAAAAAAAAATAGGAAATCTTTTTCCCACGTCCATGAACTTGAAGCTTTATCTTTTTCCCAATATGCAGTTAGATCATCGTTGGATAGCTGGGCAATTTGACAAATTAGTCCCACCAGAATTTGTTTGATCGATCGAATTCAACATATATATATATACAAGCAAAGCCCAGTACTGTAATGCATGCGAGGTTTGTTTTTTTGCAAATATTCTTTATTTGTTTGTTGATTTCATGACTTTCTAATTCTTCGCGACAGAAGCGTGACAAAGTCCAGTCGGCCGAATCAATCTGATCGAGGCTCGCATGGAGACAGGAAAACAAGGAATCAACTCTGCTTTGCTTCGTGGACAACATATAGCTACTACCTAGGATAATCAGTGTGGAAACATTTGTAAAATGGGACATGATTTCGAATGTCATGAAGATCGTGAACTACTATTGTAAAACTATTGGACGGCCATTTTTAAGTACTACTACTAGTACTACTAGCTCTATCATGATTATAATCTATGATTCATAATTAATTTCTTAAAGGACTAAAGAAGGCCGTTTGCTTCCAGATTTATTAGAAACCAGCTAAAATTTGAAGCCAATTAGCTTACACAAGCGGCTTGAGGTCAACAATATGACGTCAATCATAACCATTAAAAAAGAAGAAGAAGAAGATTTATAGTAATAGTTCACTAGTCAATTATAATGAGCATATAAGATTAAGCATAAGATGTCCCCTGACTTGGTTCATTATACAGATGTGTCAATGTCGGGAATGCTAGAGACAACGATCGATCGAGCATTATTGTCAATGTGCCTGGCCAGTTCCATCAAGTTATTGCTAAATTTTGCTTGCTTTCGATCCGAAATGGTTTTTGGTTGGTGTATATATATGTATAATATATCAGGGAATTGATCACATTTAATTCGGAGTATTAATGAAGTACTCAAATCACTATGACATTAAACCAGTACGTCCTTCATGGCTAAGACATCTCGCTTGATCAAGCATATGGGCTTCAAAATAATTCCATTATACCTTGAAGGAATTGCATATTTCTAATGATGATCAATAAATTGAAGTACAAATCTTAGATCTTCGTACTACTGCCTTAAAACGTACGGTCGAGCCATAATTAAGAAACAGATACTACTACTTCTCCCACAAGAAAGAATATTATTAATTCCCTTAATTTCCTCATAAGGAATTCTCATCTAGTCTCATGACTGTCATGATCTCACACTCACACTCCCTCTCCTCCTAATTTCCTCTCTTGGTCTTCTCCCTCTATTGACTATCACTACAACAAATTCGGGCTATAGCAGCAAGACAACACGTCGCTGCAACCCCCCAAAAACGTCGTTACAAAAAAAATTCGACAAAAATAAAAAAGTCGCACCTCCGTCGCTTTTACCGTGTCACTATAGACATCCGGCGGCATTTTTTTCTCTCTGTTGCTATTGCGGAACAAATTGCGCCTTAAGATGGCGTTGCAAGAGGGGTTCCTCAAGGGTCGCTGTTGTGGTTACCCCCGTTGCCATGACCGTCGCAAAAATGCTCATTCAGCAACGAAAATCAAGGGTCGCAAAAATGCTTGTTCAGCAATGAAAATCTGGTCTCGCGAGTGCTTATTTTCGGCCATATAATTTTGTGGAAGGTGTTGTTTTGCGACTATAATTGAAACTTCGAAATTTCTACGACTTCCCATTTGTCACTTTACCCATTCAATAGATTAATTCAAACATAAATCTCGAAAGGGGGAAATGAGAAGGAAGAAATGGTAATTGTAATTTAGCTGCAGGGAAGAGATACATTCAGATTGATTACAACACACAAGCCTAACAATCTGATTGGTATAAAACAACAAATCAACGACGACAAATCAATATTCACATTTTTCACAAATCAAAACAATACTATCTCTCAACAATACCTAGCAATCAAAAACTCAGTACAAGTTCAAAGTGAAATAAAAAAAGAGATATTGACTGAGAAAAGCGTTGGATCCAAAACACCGTGAGAATACTGCCCCCTTCTCCATCGCAGTGGTGATCATGTCTTCGTTCATAACGTGCTTCCATAGATTCAAACTATCTTGAGCATGTTACCCCTTGTCAGTCGCGGAGGTGTCGTGGAAGTGGAAGACGAAATTTTCATCTTCATTTTGAGAGAGAGAGAAGGCAAAGGGAGCCGAAAGATTTGGGATTTGGGTTCGCCAAGGGAGACGAAAGAGTTAGGTTTGTCGCGGGAGACGAATGACAGAAATTCAAAGAAAAGAGGGGAGGTGACAGTGAGAAGAAGATAAGTTAGGGTTTGGGTTTAACTAAATGGTTGAAGCATGTGTTAGGGCAACAGTTATTGAAAGACAATCATGTCCTTGTCTGTTCCAAAAAATAACCATCTAATTAGGGGTATATTGGTAATAACGTATGAGTAACAAACATCAATTGCTAATTTACTTCACAAACCAACAGAAATACCTTTCTATCCTATCTTTTAATTTATAGTTATTATGATATTCAAAAAATAATTTTAAAAATCAAAAAAATATATAATGCAAAAAATAAGTAGAAAATAGTTTCATAAATAGAAAAAATTATAAAAATGGATAAAATATGAAACCATTTTCTATATTATAAAAATTATAAAAATAGATAAAGTAGAAAATTAGTTGATATTTTATCTATTTTTATAATTTTTATATTTATGAAACTATTTTCTACGTATTTTTTGAATTATATGTTTTAATTTTTTTAATATCATAATAACTATAAAAAAATAAATAATAATATTATTTAATTTAATAATATATAAATCATTCAAGGCCGCACTACAAGTGCGGCCTTGAATGATTTATATTTCTAAGTCGCGCACGGCCCCATGCGACTTAGAAATATAACGCATGCACTACAAAAAAACAGGTCTACAGCGGTGGTCTTTTTAGCGGCGGTCACCAAAACCGCCTCTATATACCCTATATCCCGGCGGTTTATTTCAAACGCGACCGAAAATACCCTATAGCGGCGATCTCTATAGCGGCGGTCATAAACCACGCTATAAAGTCAAGATAGCAACGGTTGATATAGCGGCGATCACTTATACAACATATGGCGGCGGTTTCTATAGCGGCGGTCAGTGACCGCCGCTATAGACGCCCCCCTCTCGCGATTTCACCTCCCCCCTCTCGCGATTTCAGTCCCTTTCAGCCCCCTCCGCGAATTTCAGCCCCCCCCTCCCCCTCCCGATTTCAGGCCCCCCCCCCCCTCCGTGAGTTTCAGCCCCCCCCCCGCGCCCCCTCCACTAGTTTCAGCTCCCCCCTCGCCCCCTCCGCGAATTTCAGCGCCCCCCACCTCCCATTCGAACTTCAAATCTCCTCCCCCTTTTAATTTCGCGAATTTCAGCTCCCCCCATTCGAACTTCACGAAATAATTCAACTGTGTTGGTTTTGCATTGCTGTTCAGGTCAGTGACTTAGACTCAATGTATATTTTCGTATTTTATAAAATATGAATGAAATTAATTATATGGAGATTGGAGGTCAGGGCTTATGAATTGGATTATTGGGTTCTGTTGTGTTGGAGATTGATTTTGTTGGAGATTGGAGATTGGTTTTGTTGGAGTGTTGGCTTATGAATTGGTTGTTGACTTGTTGTATTATACTATTATATGAATTGGTTGCTGAAATATATGAATTTGTTGCTGAAAATATATTGGTTTGTATGAATTGGTTGCTGAAAAATATGAATTGAAATGTATGAATTGGTTGCTGGAAATATATGAATTGGAATGTATGAATTTATTCCTGAAAATATATGAATTGTTGCTGAAAATATATGAATTGGTTGCTGAAAAATATGAATTGGAATGTATGAATTTATTGTTGAAAATATATGAATTGGTTTGTATGAATTGGTTGCTGAAAAATATGAATTGAAATGTATGAATTGGTTGCTGGAAATATATGAATTGGAATGTATGAATTTATTCCTGAAAATATATGAATGAATTGGTTGCTGAAAATATATGTGATTGCTGAAAAATAGTCAAGAGCTGGAATGTATGAATTGGTTGCTGAAAAATATGAATTGGAATGTATGAATTTATTGATGTCCAAAAGTCCGTTGTTTTTACTATTTTTTTTGGACCAGGTATCTTTATTAAAAATCTATTTTTCAAATTTCTTTGACAGTTGAACTCAATAGTCTCAACTACAGTGGTTTTCGTAACTGTGATTGAGGGACACTAGGTGACTTGCCGATAACATATTACTCTTTCACAGGTCAGTGGTATTTTGAATCTCTTCGTCAATTACTATTGTTTGTTCTTTTTTCCTTTTTTTTTTAGAGATTAGAGTTTGTGGATTTTATTGGAAGGCGGAGGGCAGAGCTAACTATTATTGGAGATGTTGGTGTTTGTGGTTCTGTTGGAAGGCGGAGGGTAGGGCTAACTTTTATTTGTTGTTGGTTCTGTGGAGTTTATTGGAGATGTTGGTGTTTGTGGGTTTTGTTGGAAGGCGGAGGGTAGGGCTAACTATTATTTGTTGTTGGTTCTGTGGAGTTTATTGGAGATTGGAGGGGTAATTGTTATATGATGTTCGTTATGTGTTTTTGTTGGAGATTGGAGGACAAAGTTTGTGGAAATATTTAATGTTTGTTTGTTTATCTATGTTTTAACTTTTGAGATCACTTCCTGGTGGATACCTCTACACTGACGTTGGAGGTCTAACCTGAGGTGAAACGAAGCCAGTCCTCTTTACGGAGGGATCTCTAAGTTTAACAATGTCGTATGCTGTTTAATTACAGTTTTGTTGGTATTTATGTGTGTTGTTTTATTAATTTATGTTAGTTTTATTGAAAAATCTTGATAAAATGTGATGAACATTAAATCTTATGCATAATCTTTTTTGTTGCATTTCATATAGTTATTATTGTCGCTCATGGACAAGAGTTGGATGAAAAAGAAACGCGGGACAAGTGAATATGTGTTGGGAGTCAATGAGTTTCTGGGTTTTGCATCTAAGAGTATGGGTAGTGATGAGAGAATTTGTTGCCCTTGTGTAAAGTGCGTCAATTACAAGAGGTATAACATCAGTACGGTACATGATCATTTGGTCCAATATGGGATGTCTCCGGGTTACGATTATTGGTTTGCGCATGGTGAATTGCGAGATAGGGCAGCATCTAGTCATCCTTCTATTTCTGTTGCAGATAATGAAATGTGTGAACCATCATCTGGGATGCATGAACTATTACACGAGGTATTTCCATTAGTACCGGAAACACAATCCCATAATGTACGAGAACAAAGAGATCCACTTCCTACTGAAAATACTGCAAAGTTTTATGACATGCTTAAAGATGCAGACGATCCTTTGTATGAAGGGTGCATAAAATTTAGTAAGTTAACTGCTGTTGTACAGTTATACCATTTGAAGTGCATGGGAGGATGGAGTAATACCTCTTTTACGTGGTTACTCCAAACACTGGGTGATATGCTCCCTGCGGGTGCGAAATTGCCGAAGGACACTTATGAAGCTAAAAAATACATGAAAGGGTTAGGACTTGGATATGAAAAGATTCCTGTTTGTCCAAACGGTTGTATGTTGTTTTGGAATGAGAATGAGAAATTAGAAGTTTGTTCAAAGTGTGGAGCATCAAAATGGAAGGGCAATGGGGAGGGAAATATTTTCTCACAGAATGAAGGTGGATCATCCAAGAGATCCAAGAAAAAACCGGCGAAAGTTTTGCGGTGGTTTCCTTTAAAGCACCGCTTGCAGAGATTATTCATGTCCTCAAAAACTGCTTCTCATATGAAATGGCATCACGATGGACGTGTAAATGATGGGTTGTTAAGGCATCCGGCCGATGGTCAAGCTTGGAAGGCATTTGATGCACAGTATGCTGATTTTGCTTCTGATCCTCGTAATGTTAGGCTTGGGTTAGCAGCGGATGGGTTTAATCCTTTTGGGAACATGAGCACTAGTCATAGCACATGGCCAGTGATATTAGTACCATATAACTTGCCTCCTTGGATGTGCATGAAACGTTCATCTTTAATGTTGTCATTACTTATTCCTGGACCGAAATCTCCTTCTTTCAAGATAGATGTATATCTAGAGCCATTGATATTGGAGTTAAAAGAGTTGTGGGATCTTGGATTAGATACTTATGACATTGCTACGAAAGATATGTTTAAGATGCGTGCGGCATTGATGTGGACAATTAACGATTTTCCTGCATATGGTGACCTCTCTGGATGGAGTACAAAGGGACGTCTTGCATGTCCATGTTGTATGTATCAGACTTGGTCACGGTGGTTGGATAATGGTAGAAAATTTTGCTACATGGGGCATAGACGGTTCTTACCATTAAATCATAGGTGGAGAAGAGATCAAAGATCATTTGACGGTACTTATGAAATGACTCCACCACCCTATTTTATGACCGGTGATGACATTTTCAGGGAATTACAGGGTACTTTACATTTTGAGTCAAGTGTATGGAAGAAGCAAAGTATTTTCTTCACATTGCCTTATTGGAAGGATAATATGTTACGCCATAATCTAGATGTCATGCATATAGAGAAAAACGTATGGACAATATCATTGGTACATTGTTAGATGTGGACGGGAAGACAAAAGATAACTATAAGGCACGTCTTGACTTACAAAGCATGGGAATAAGACATGATCTCCATCCAAAGATCACTGATGCAGGAAAGGTTCATTTGCCTGGTGCTTGCTACTCAATGACTCGCGAAGAGAAAGAATGCTTTCTAAAAGTGATAAAGAATGCGAAATTTCCGGATGGTTTCGCTTCGAACATATCACGTTGTGTCAAGCTTCAACAACGTAATATCATAGGTTTGAAGAGTCATGACTGTCACATCTTGATGCAGCATTTGATGCCTATTGCAATACGAAGATCATTGCCAAGCATGGTTTGTTCTCCTTTGATCTCATTGTCATGTTTCTTTAGAGAAATTTGTTCCAAAACATTACGGATAGAGGACTTAGATCGACTTGAGGCTCAAATTATTTTGTGCCTCATTTTTTTTGTTATGGTGCACTTGGTCGTACATCTAGTTGCAGAATGTAAGATGGGTGGACCGGTTCAACTTCGGTGGATGTATCCTATTGAAAGGTAATATTAATTATAGAGATATGTTACATCACGTTTCTTTGCACGTGTTGTATTTAATAAAGTCTAATATTGTTGATGTAGGTGCATGCACCGTTTCAAATCTTATGTTACGGCCGCACCTGAAGGCTCTATTGCTGAAGGATATATAGCAGATGAATGCTTAATTTTGTTCAAGATATTTAGAATCAGTCCCAACGATAGAACCAATAGACGATACTATTCATTTGTTCGTCTTGATATGAAACATGCATGCCCATCGATATTCTTTTTAATTGATGAGTTAATTCAAATTCTTTCATTAACATTGTTTTTCTTTTTTCATTTTTTTTTAGAATTGCGATGTAGAATTGCATAAGGAAGCGTAAGGTAGTAGCAATTATTCATTAAGATGGGATGAATTTTGTGACTGTTTCGAAACTATGTATGTTATGTTTAAAATTTTTGTTGATTACGGGGGCACCACATATTACGGGCGAATTATAAGTATCATTGAGTTAAACTATTTTGATGAAGAATATTTTGTATTATTCAAATGTGATTGGGTTGACACAGCTATTGGTAGGGGATATAAAGTTGATGAGTTTGGATTCGAACTTGTTAATTTTTCGCGTTTAGTGCATACTGGAGATCGATTAAGCGATGACCCATTCATTTTGGCACCACAAGCATCTCAAGTATACTATGTAGCAGATGAAATACATCCAAATTGGGAAGTAGTTGTCAAGACCAAACCAAGAGATGTGTTTGATGCTAGTAATGATGACGACATAGATGACTACTGTGAAATGAACCTTACAATTTCAACGTTGAGCAGATCCTCGAGAATGTACACGATGATTTGACGTGGTTTAGAAATGAGTTGGAAGGAACAACACTAGATATACCTCAGGAATTTTCTATGGTATGTCAAATATCTCTCTGTTTTTGTGCATGAAATATTTTTTTTTACATGCTCAGATTTACGATATATCCGTTTTATTGACGTTTTGTTTAAGGAAATGTGTTTTGTATTGTTGAATTTTACATTGAAATCACTTTTATGCATGTTTAAATATTGTATAGGTACAATGACGAGGAAGAGATTCAGGACTATATCTTCTTCATCACAGCCACCTGTGCCACCATCGCAAGAAGCAACGGCATCACAAGAAGCAACGCCG